>JAUBOD010000858.1:792606-813349 GCA_032353885.1 Nothura maculosa
ATGGACCTGAAACTAATTTGTTACATGAGTTTCATCTAATGAATTTTTTCTGACTTCCAGACAAAAAACAAGCGCTGTAAATTGCTGCCGCTGGTAATGGCTGCACCAATGGATGTTGAGCAAGGAACTGTAATCATGGTGGGAATTCCTCCAGAGACAGAAAGCTCTGACAAAAAGAAGTAAGGATGCTGCTTAAATGTTCTTCATACAGGTTATGTTTAGGTTTTTCTTATCTAGAGAAGAAATAATCTTGTCTGTGTCTACTTATTAGTGAATATATTGACTTGAACTGTATCATTTAAAATCATGTTCTGCATGTGGTCTGCATGAAACACTTTGACAGATGTTTCTCGACTTCCTCTCATTTGTATTCCCCTCCTGACTGAAATTCTACTTTTATCAGAGTCTGCGTTGTGTTTGATCACATTTTACAGAAAAAAATGTGCATAGTTATACAAAAAGCATTGTAGGATTGAATGTTCAGTTCAAGTTAATTAAGGAGTATAATCTTATTTATTCTTACATGAAGTTCTTTAGACAAGTGACCTGTATACACTCTGAGCATGATGTATGTTGGGAAGGAAAGGTCTTTTCTCAGATTATATGTTTGAAAAGCATCTAATCTTTGATTTAATGAACTATACCTTCTAGCATGTGCTTAACGTGTATTTATGTTTTGTTCTTCCTGTAGCTTTTTTGGGAGAGCATTTGAGAAAGCTGCGGAGAGTACCAATTCTAGGACATTACACAACCATTTTGATATGTCAAGTGAGTAGTTCTATCTTTTGCATCACTGATCTCATTCTTTAAGCAGTCCTTTAGGTGTCAGTGTTACACAGCCTCTGCAGAGCATGACTGTGCATGGTGTATGGATTTGCGTGTGTGTTAGATGTCAACATCTGATGTTTCAATAAAGATATTTGACCAGTGCATTCCAATTAAAATCTGTTATCTGAGATACTTTATATATCTAGCAGCATCAATGCCATGTTTGAAATACATTTGGTTTGGATAAGAGATGCATTCTTTATTGTCCTTTTGAAAAAAAGATACTTGAACAACAAGGTTTACCTGCCTATGGATGCACAAAAGAGGCAATTTTTTACTTTAGATAATTCTGTTATGTGTGCATGTTGAGCATAAAAGGAAAAGTTTCTAGTTTAAAAAGTAGTGAGCACTTAGAACTTGAATTTGCTGAGATCTAAGAAATCTGCTGATATAAGAAATCTAAGAAATTGTGTGAAATACACAATGCATTTCATATTTGATTCAATTAAATAGTTTCTCTAATTTTCTACTAAAGTTGATTAGGAATGTGAATGAGTATACCTAGAGCTATTATATAATTTTATGCAACTTTTATATTTCTTTTGTGTTTTAGTAATTGAGCTGAAAACAGAAGACCGTAGCAAATTTCTGGATGCCCTAATTTCTCTCCTCTCCTAATGGTAAGACAATGTAATTAATGTAGCATTTATAGAATATGATTTAAAAAAAAAATACGGGGAAATCCAGTGAATATGTTAATTGAAGGCAAAAATGTCTTAAAAAGAAAGAGATGGCCTAAATATGAATAGCATCTGTTTCCCCTGCCACATCCTAAAAATGTTAATCTATTGGCTTTTTCTTTTTTTTTAAATTTTGACTAGAAAAGAAGCAGCTGTTTGTCTTGTCACAGAAATGGAAATATTAGCAAATTGTAACTGATGATTACGTTTATTCTTTTAATTATGATAATTTGTTAGAATTTGAATACTTTTTGCCTTGGAAGTGTCTTCCTTGGCTTTGAAGTTAACATAGAGTTTGCATTTTTATTTCATGGTGTAAATGTTATATAGTCTGTGTTAAATGTGTAGTTCCTATCTGGTATAAAGATACAGCTGCAAAACAGGATTTATACTTGTGTAAAGCTGTTTGAAAAGAATATGTTAATGTCTGCTGTATAACTGGTGGGGATGTAAATTGCTTCAGCTGGCTTCAGACATTAATTGCTTCTCAGTGTGAAATATTGTAGCTGAGGGATTGTGTGTGCATATATTTTTCTGCAGTGATTGAGGTAGGGGGAAGGGATAATTTGATTTCTTCCAGAGAAGAAGCTGATCTAGCTAAATGCTGAACTGTTCTGTAGGATCTGTCCAGGCAATCTGTAGGATTGTTTGTCTGAAAGTATGTAAGGTACTTCATGATTCTTTTGTACTTGGATAAAAAGTTGATATTTCATATTCACATGTGAAACTTCTCACAATAGTATCTGTATCGCATAGCTATAAAAACAAAAGAATAAGATGAAAGCTTTGACAGAGTCTGGGTATGTAGAGTCTTAGCCAACGAACAACAACAACAAAATTATCTTCTTTTAATGATTATCAAAGTAATTTCTTCTCTTCTAGCTCAGAAGTTTGAGTCTGTAGGTCAATAGCTGTAGTTGTTTGCTCGAGCCTCTATGCTTTGAGACACCTGCATCAGTGTCATTCATTCTGTACATTCTTGGCTACTGATTGTTTCAGCTTGTCTTCTACCCTTGTGATGCAGTGATGCATTTGGTGCCTTGTGCTGGAAGCCGAGGATCAGATACACTGGAAACATCCTGGATATTCTGAGGTTCTTGGTGCTGCAATTGTGATGAAGCATCTTGTTTTATTCTTGATTATTGCTACAGACTTGGGCTGTTGCCTTTGTGCCCTGGGAAGGCAAAGAGATTTTAACCTTAACGTGAGACCACTGAACACTGCCGCTTCCTATAGATCCCATGTTCATAATAGCAAAAGGAGTTAACAGGATTGTTTACAAACTGAATTTGTCTGCCAGATGTTTTTCTAGTAGATATGCTCTTGTGATGTCTGCATATTGGATAATAACCAGAACTAGGTTTTGAAGAAGGTCCTATATTTAGTAATTTTACCTTTCAAATGTTATTTTAAAATTATTATTAAATTCTATTTTTAAGACATTTTTAGAAAAGTGGATTTCTGTAGTGTTGGAATTCTTTAAGCATTACTAGGTTGAGGTCTTATGGTTTAATTGAAATAATTGTTTTATGAGGAAAGCTTTGAAATTTTAAGGCTTTTAAATTGAGAGTGCTGAGTAGCTTCCAAATACAGAATGGAAAAATCCTATAAATACTATGAAATGATGATGCCATCTTAATAAAATCTTCCAGAAAGAAGAATACCATTGTCAGCAAAGTATCCTTAGTTAGACGATACTGCGTTGTCACCTGTAGCTTCATTTTGGGAATAATTTTCTTGGACATAATCTAAAATACTGTTATAATACCGTAGGCCACATGCACTTATAGATATTGATGTGATAGATTGATTCTGTTACTTAGCAGGATTCATTTCATTTTGGTCATATGAAATAGTACTGGTTGTTAGACTTGCCCTGCTGTGCATTGGGTGGACATGTATATATGTAAATTTGGAATTCTTTTTCTTTTGGTATTTGCTTGAATTCTGTATGACTTTAATATTTTTGTGTATCATAATGAATATGTAAAGGCTTTGTACTGTTGTTGCATCACTGTACAGATTTTTAATACAGATTAACTTAATATCACTTGTGAATTAGATGTAGCCAACAGGAAATTCATTAAACTATGTATTTTTATTCATTTTTTTATGCTGTCATTTGATCTGAGAAATATAATTATGGTACCAAAAGGAAATGTTAAAAATTTGTGGTTCTTAACATAAAATGCCATTTCTTTGTTGACTTGCCTTTGGCTACAGTTATTGCTGTTGAGCTCTGGTTGCAGTGCAAAAGCTTGGAGCCTTATGTGCCACTTAGAAATACATTGACGTATTTTGCTTATATCTTTCAGATGCAAGCAGCTGAGTCTTCTAAGTAAATTTACAAAAAATGTCTTATTTATAAGAAAAATATCAGTGATTCAGCCCTGTGTTATATTTAAGACTTTTGCAGATGTATGCGTAGATATAAGAGAAAATCATGGACAGGTTTGTAGTAAATGCAGAGCTGCCTCTGTGTGAGACCCGCACGTATGCGGAATGCAGAATGGGTGCTGAATACAACTGACTTTCCCCTTGCACAGTCTGCCTGTTCAGTGAATGCATGGAAGGTCTTGCACATCCCGAATCTCTGACTCATGGTTCAGCAATTATGTCTCGGGAAATCCTAAACAAACAGTGAAATTCCTTATTTTCTGCCTGTAGAAAATCTTTATATAGGAGAAAATGCTGGGGAACATGTATTAGCTCTAGCTGCTTGATTGCTCTCTGTCTTATGTTAAAATTAATACTATGTGTTCAAAACGCCTCATAGTTTTGCAACAGATGGCTATCGTGGAAAAGTTTTACCATTATCTTCATGACAGGGATGTTATTTTTTCCTGTTTTATGTTTTTCTTCACTCCATCATTAGAAGCCCTGTGTGAACCCCATCCTTTATCTTAACGACATCTCTTGTTTGCTACTGTGTCCTCCATTCCTCTCCCACAGCTTTATGTATTCTGACCCCTTCCCATATCAGGGTGTGTTCTGGGTCTACTTCTGCCATTTTTTCCTGCTATTGTGATAAGGAAAGATCTTGCCCAGCGATGAAGAAGGAAGTTTGTGTGTGTGTTTGTTTATTTTGTCATAGGGACTGCCCTGGTTTGAAAAATGACAAACAGACGTGCAGCCTTTTAGCATCGGCGCCCTGCCTTGTACTGGAGAGATGAGAGCTGAGAGTTAATTTTGGTCATGGGATATGTGGGTAATTGCATTACAGGCGGGGTCTTTGATCTCCACGCAAATGTGTGAGCATTTGAAGCTGTGGATGTGTTGCACAGAGAATGAGCTTCCCTTGTCTGTCTGTTGAAACCTTAAAGAAAGCACCAATATTTTTCCCAAGATGATGTGCCAAGAATGGTTTTGCAAATTTTCGAATTGGTCAGCTGTTGAACTGGAAAGACCACAATGTGCAAGGTCATCCAAATGTGGTCTAAAAGGACAGTCAGGAATGCCAAATATGTAAATGTAAAAAGAGGTTTCCTAAATCTGTTTAGAAACCTAAACATGCCTCTGACATGCAAAAGTTCTAGTTACTAGCAACATTTTAGAATTTGCTAAATAGAGCATATGAAACGAATGTTGGATACAGTGCTGTTAAGATTGTAGATAAATGCATTAAATATTACTTGAGAATCATTGTACAGGAAGATTAAAACTTGTGATGTTCTCGTCAAGCTTATCCACTCAGTGAGAGCAAGTTGGTGCCTTGAACTGCTGACTGAAGCTGTCTGTTGCATAGGCCAGTTCAAAATGCTAAGACTCATATTTGGTTTTTTAATCTATTACAGTTAAATATTAGATGGAGAATCTGTGCTGAGAGCTCTTATCTTCATGGAGTGATTATTAGGCTTCTGATTTCTTTGTCCGAACAGAAATGTGGCCCTAAAAACTTGTAGCAAAATAAACAGAGCACTAAGAAATCAGCTTACCCTCTCAGATGTATGGTAACATTCCATCTAACCATGTCTGAATGCAAATAGAAACATTCCCTAAGGATTATATTTGAGCTGCAGTAAATCTTTTTTTCCAGTGTGTTTGTTTGCTGCAATACTAGGTCTCATAAGTCAATGCTTTTAACTATTTTGCCACTTATCTCTTTTAGAGAATAATAACAATAGGAAACAAAATATTTTATTATTTTTGAGACAACAATATAATAAAAATCCTTAAATGCTGGAATGGGTGAGTAAACTTATTAAATGATACCATTCCTGCAGGGTGACTCATGGCCATATTCTTTCTGGGGTGATTCATAATTGAAATTGCACAGTGAGGATCTCATTTGATTGGAATTAAAGTAACTATTTCCTCAGAAGAGTCACAGTGAATTAAAATACTTGAGTGCATAAAGATTGTACAGTGGTAAGAATAAATTCTTAACTTCCTTTATGACTTAACACCTTAGTGAAAAATGTTGCAACTTTCTTGTATGAATAAAATACTTGGTTTGTACCACTTTAGATCTAAAACTGGGCATCTTGTAGCAGACCAAGGGCTTTCCTGCTCAGTATCTTGTCCTCTATAATGTCAAAAGCAGATACCAGGGAAGGATGTAGAAACAACATACGATGCTTCCTTCCATGTGCAAGCACAACTATTCTCCCAGCCCTTGTACTCAAGGACATCTTAAATCACACACGATTTCTATATATTTAGAAACTATCAATGGATGTCTGTGAATCTGGATAACCTCTTCTTAAATCATTGTAAAATCCTGCTCTGTGCTATATTTCAGTGAATGGATCAGCATCCTAGCTGGATGTTGTATGGTCCACACCCCTGACCTCTATGCGCTCATACTTTTATAAATCTTTTCATATTCCCTAGAGTCTTCTCTTCAGTCTGAAAAATGGCAACCTTATTTTTGTCTCGTAAAAGCTTTTCCATGTCTTAATTTCTGTTCTTGCTGTTCTTTGAACTTTTTCAGATAGGAGATATCAAAACTTTAGATGGAATTCAATATGCAGATGTATACAGGTGCATGCCACAGTTTAATAGTGTTGCCTGTTCTCTGTTCAATAATTTTTTCCTTCACTTTACCCTCTTGATTGCTACTATGGGCTGATGTGATAATGATTTCATGGACTTAGCTGTTCTAAGCAGGGAATCTCATTTCTGACAGGTAACCATTCAAATTATTTATTTTTATCTTTTTTCCTCCCTTCTCTCATCATTTTACACTCATCACTGCAGAATATTATCTACTTACTGATGGTTATTTTTCAAGGTCAAAGCAAGAATGTAGCTAGTCATCTGGACTGAAAAGTACAAATAAGGAAAAACTATTTCAGTCTCTGCATCAATTATGCATGTGTAAATGTGCACAGTAAATTTTAGTCATTATATTATATGGCAAAAGAGTCCAAGAACTTAATGGTAAAATGAAGTTAAGCTGCATAAGGAAATTTAGGACAAATTTTTTTTTGAGATTATGGTTTATAATTTCTGCATTTCTGTGAATGAATGTGGTTTCAAGTGGAACTGTAATCATCTGTAATGCAAGCTTGTCCTACAGACCTTTGCAAAGAGATCTCGAAGAAACTTTTTTTCTATATGCTGATTTGGGTAAGATACTGGATTGGCAATTCTTGATAAAATTCCTTTGAAAGTTGCTTGTGGCCAAGTGGTTTGTGTAAGAGAAAGAAAACAGCAAAATGTTTGTTTTATTAAATGGAAAATTTGAAGTTCTTGGCTCTTACGTACCATTGTTGGCTTCAAGGTGGTACTGAAAGTTCCCCTTGGATTAGATTCAAGGACTGAGGAAAAAGTGCTGCCCAGGGTGGAGCTGTAAATACAGTGCCACCCCTATGCAGGAGTGTTCGAGTTATATGCAATTTATTAGCAGGAAATGTCGTGAGCTTTTATTTCAGAGACTCCTGTTCTCTTCAATTATTTGTTATTTGTCAGTCAGAAAATGATGGACTGGGAGGAGAATGGCCAAAATCAAATATATTCATTCTGGGCAAGGATGTTTCTTTCTCAGCAGTGCACAGCTTGGACTGACACAACATTCAAGCATGAGGATGCTGAACTGACAGCACATACAAAAACTTTCTCACTCACTTTTGTTGCTTTAGAAAGAACTTTCTATTTCGTCTGGCCCCTGCAGGAGGTGCTACCGCTCCTCAACGGCAGTGATGTCTGCTGGATACTGCTGCAGCTCTAATTACATCAACGCTTACTCAGTGTCATGGGTACGTGGGGAGTGTATCAAGATTCCGATAAAAAGAGATGAAGATCAAGAAGTTGTCTGGGAACTTGGTATTGCAAACAAGCATGTAGCTGAATTGCTGCTGCAGGTTATTCATAAGAAACCAAAAGCCCAGAAAACGTCCTTAAGTCATAATCACCTTCAAGCTCCCTACAGAGAGCTTCCACATAGGAATTCACTGGCAAGCTTAATCATAGTCTCATGAACTAGAGTAAGATTAGCTGTATGCAAGTATATGTGAGCCAAGTCACAATATAACTCCTTCCATTGCTGCATATATGTCTGGTTTATTACAAGGTCAGGTTGGGAAGGAGTCTGCAGGTTAACAACGTTGCTCTCTGAAGTCAGAAATTTGGAACTTCAGGAACTGCAGGCAATTTCTCTGAGGGTTCCTAGATGCTACCAAGGTTACCTGCTTTATACCTGCTGCGTGTTCCGAGCCTTTTGCTTTTTTTGTTATAACAAGTATTAACTGACTTGCCTTGCACTTGCACAAAGGTGATATCCTATTAACCAAAGGAGGTTTTAAGCAAGTAAAGCAAGTCTTTTTAAGCAAGTAAAGCAATCACTTGAGCCACCTTTTCTCATTGCTACAACTTGTCTGTTTTTTCAGTCCCCATGGTACTGGTGTCTCTTTCCACTGTTTAGCTCAGAGGAATTTACTTTCATTTAATCCTTTATTTGCAGCACACCAGTGGAAAACCGGAGACACCTGCCATTAAATTGGAAAAAATCACAGGAACGTTCAGCACTTGGGTTTTTTATTTGCTGAAAAAGAAGTTAGAGGAGCTTCTGAAATAAGGATTCCTCTAATAATTATCTCCCATCTGAGCTGAAAATCTAGCTGGATCACAATAAGGAATGGACACGTAAAAAGTTATTTTCTTTAAATACTGTCAGGATTACCTTAGTAAATTAGGATTGAAACAACAAGGTTATAGAATACACTTTTTTGAGTTCTTATTCTGTTTTATGGTAGCCTTTGTGCTGTTAGCAATTTGCCCATGAGTTTGAAGCCATAGCTCTATTTAAATGATTGCTGCTTTGCTAAGTATTTTCACAGTACGCATGGCAATGCAGAACTGGAGTGAACAATGAGTTTTGGCTCCAAATAACGGCATTTTCAAGTAACTAGAGGCTAGAATAAACAGAGGTGGAGAGAGGGGCACTTTTGTGCCTGGGAAAATCTCCCTTTAGGTGGAGTGAGGCTGCCACAATACAGCACTTCAGGAAAGTGGGAAGTAAACAGGACTTTCTTTACTTTTAAAGAAGCAAACAAAGACCTCCCTCTAGTCATATCTTTAAGAGACCTGGTTTGTATTTTTGAACTGGTGCCTAAATAAGTTGATCATCAGTGAGATTTTTTTTGGTGGTTGTTATTATTAGAAGCTAGTGACTTAAGATGTTTTCCTGCTCTGTGGATGTTCTTTATTTTTTTCTGCTTCAAAGGGTGATATTAAGGAACCGTTAATATTTTTAAGGTGCTGTTCTGTTCTTACCTTTGCATTTATGGGAAATAGCTAAGCTAACTTGAAGAACAACAGCTCTGATGTTAAATATTCTTCCTCTAAAAGATCTATTATTGATAGATCTCTTTAGGGATGTGTATGGGCCATGCCTGCAGGACACGTTATGTGATTAGCAGCAGGCACTGCAGCTGTGTATGCTCTGGGCTTTGTCTGCCCCTGCATGGTCTACATACAGCAAAGGTCTTCCAGGTCTTCTCATGAACAATTCACAGGTCCTTTTTTTTTTTTTTTTTTTTTTTTTTAGATTTAATTCTTTTCTTACGTAGCAAATTTCTAACAAAAATGTGCAGTTGGTAGCTGAGCTTCTTGCACCCCTGCTCTACCCAGGCAGCCACCTTCCAAAGTGCCAGTACAGGGTGGCAGGCATCCCCCCACCCCCTAAAAAAGGCATCATGTTTTTACCACAGGTTGTCCCATTGGCGTCAGAAAATGTTGTCATGAGCTGGAATTGGCCTTGGTAGATGACTCTTCTGGAAAGTTACTTGTGCATATTCATTGTTTCCTCTTTGCATCAGCTGAATTTCCAGATTAGTGTTCCCTGATCCGATGAATGGTCATTGCTGTCAGCATGTGTGAATAGCCTCTCCCCATCCCTTAGAGCATCAATGTTTTCTTCTACAGATTCCAGCTCAGCCCTGATGTGTGTTTTACCTCACACATCCATCAAGCTGTGACTGCTGTCATCCTTCCCAGCTCCAACCCAAGGGCTAGCTGGCTTGCCTTATTTATAAGAGATTATCTCTGCAGTTTTCTCTAGTGGTTTTCCAATGACCCAATTCAAAGAAATGCAAAAGAGCTGTTTCTCACTTCTCAGGTTAATCATTGCTGTGGGGATAGAGCACATCTTGAGATCTTTTGTTTATGTGATCTCAAATTTGGAAAAGTATTGTCCTGCAGTTTCATGATGCCAACTCTCTCTCCAGGCTGTTTAGGACGTCATGTATATCTTGGAGCACTTTAAAGAGCTGATAATTTAAATGAAATAGGATCTCAACTGTAGCCATTGTGGAACTTGTGCTGTAATATAATTCTACAACCTGATACTTGAGGTGAGAATGCTGGTGTTTGGCATGCAATTTGAACGTGACATGTTCCACCATCTGAAATCATTATGTCTTCTGCCTCCATCTCATGGTTATTAGGTACACTTACCCTGTCAGCATATGGCTGTTTCATTTAGATGCTTATTGCTTGCTAGATTAAATCAATATTTGGGTTTAATCTTATCTAGAAGTGAAGATTCAGATAACTAGTACTAGATCAATTCAGCCCTTAATACTCATACTGATATCCTACTTAGGAAGTCAAAGACTTTAAAGGCAGCATTCATCTTTTTTCTCACTTTATTTTCTCACTCACTGAAGTCTTCTGGGTAGAAAACACGTTCTGCTTTATAAAGTAAAATCCAGGGGGTGGTTCTTTATTTATACTTAATGTCAGTGAAATCCTTCAGCCTTCAGAGCTATTGGCACTCTGTAAGCTTGTGCTTTCTGGATTATGTAAAACTGACATTTAGAAACATCAGGCATGGATAGGTAAAGGCCTCTATGCATGTTTCATAAAGCAGTTCAGGAATCTTTCAGAGATATCTGTTCCAAGGGCTTTCATTTTTCCTGTGATAGAGGAAATAGTATTCATATAACAGTTTAAGGAAATAAAAACCACTAATCCATCCTGCAATTTTCCTCTTTGTTTCCCTACTCTGTCCTCATGTGAGGCTGGGCTACCTATGCATTATCTGTCTCAAATGCTATTCTTGCATTTTAAGGTGTTTGTGTGTGGGTTTTTCATCGTGTTACTTGTCTGTGGTTTGTTAGTTCCCACCCACAAACCCACCGTTAGCTCATGCGCTGCCTAACGTAGATCTATGGTTACCTGCTTTGCAAATCCAGTGTGTGCTGCTTCATGAACATGAAGAAGGGGAAGAGTTGTTGTTTCAGCTGGTGCCAATTGCAATGCAGCCATGTGAGTGGATTAACTGATATCGCTGTTAAGGATAGAGTAGATAGAGCAATAACTAAATGAAAATATTCTCCATAAAAGATTTTTTTTGCTTACAAAAGCTGCTGGTTTCTGATTGAGTTCTGCTGGCTGCTGTTGTAGGATATGCCCTCAGCAAATTCCCTGAGCGCTCCCACTCTGTGGAAGGGAAGCCTTCCAACTGCTGCGTACAAAGCTGGGAAGGGAACCTACAAAGGACTGAAAATGACAGGGTGAAGGACAAAAATAGAAAATAAAGAATTAACAGAAAAAGAGAACCTAAGTAACAACAGAGGGTGAGCAGTAAATCCGGTTTGCCTTTCCAGTTTAGGAAGATGTCTTGGAATCTGTATTTCAGGGCACCCACTGGGTGGTCACCAGAGCTCCTTTGAGTGTGTGAAATGAAATGGAAAACAATAGCTCAGCAGCAATTGCCTTTTTTTATTTCCCCCTCATGAGGTGTTCCTTGAGTTGCCAGCACGACGCCTGCTTGATTTAGCCGTGACTGCGTCCAGGCATTTCCTGAAACAACAGCACTACATGACACTGTTAGAAATGCTAAGTGAAAGGTTCTGCTGTGAATAATGAAGGAAAAGGAATGGGCTGTGGGACTGTGTCCCACTGAACTGTCTCTGCAACAAAAGGGGGAATGAAATGTAACGCAGCTGCACACACCAACTACTGGTAAATCCCCAGCTCTTCTGTGTACGGATGCACAATAGGAGCCAAGATCTGTTTGGAAGCAATGTTTCATTTTGGAATGGTCAGAAGCTGGTGCCAGCGCTGTTTGCCTTCACCCCTTGTCTCGTTATCTGCCAAACCCTTAACTCTATATTTCTTTATGAAGGCTTTTTGACAGTAAATGTAGATACTGTTCATGTTCTTGGCCAATGCACCATTCTGACTAACCTCCTTTTGTGTATGTATCTGTATCTGCTCACTCATCGGTTTCACTGTCTCCCAATAACCAATAAGTGATTTCTTTTTTCAAAAGGGTATGTTGTCTGAACTTTTCAAAGACCACAGAACAGTACATGGCACCAAGGGTACCGCACTGACTTGGCAGAAACTACCTCTGCATCGCTATGTCGTCTCCTCCCTGATTACAGCCCAGCCCATAGGAAAAAAATGTGATGATCCCTCTTTTTTTTTGGTTATTCAGCACATTTTTGTGGTCTTTTTTTCCGTTTAAGTCCCAAGCTGTTTTTACTTCTTCCTTGCTTCACCTTCCTCTTCAGCAGGATGGGTGTTAGAGAAAGCACCTCTGATGCAAATGGAGTAAAACACTCAAGAAGACATTACTGTGATGTGGTTGTTATTAGACGAGCTGTATCAAGGGAGTCAGGCTCAATTTACATCAGTAACTGGTGCTTGATTTTATCCAGTGTCCACTTTTGTAAGTTGCTGAATCCTGTAATTCTCCAAATCACTTGTCATCTTATGTATACAGATTCTGTATCTGCTATCTTCTAGTTAATTATTCCAATGAGAAATTCACTCTTTTATCTTCAACTTTGGGCATTGTGGACTTTTTGATGCAAATAATATTTTTCAGTTAGCTGAGTTCTTTAATTTTTGCCTCTGCCCTGGATGTGCTCATTTCCATTTCTAGACTCTTGTTTCTCTTAACCATTTGTCAGCCTGCGACGTCTTTATTCTCTCTGACATCTCCAGCAAAGGATTTGCTCAGCTTGGTGCCTCCAGCTAGGTAGTCTGACTCGTCTGTGCTAGTTGCAGATGCTTTCACTATGTCTTTCCTTTCTCTCTTTTTACTTGTGTGAGTTAAGACCCTTCTGTCTGATCTAACCTCACTTGGAAAGTCAAAGACCGCTGCTCTACAGCAGCTTAAATCTCTGTATCCTGCCTGCTAGCAGAGCTGTGTGCAGCAGTGAGAAGGTTCAGGCAACAAAAATCATTGCTTATTTTTTTCTGGGTTGTTTCTCAGGCAGTTCAACCCCTCATCCAGTCCAGTCCCTCCTCATCATTGTGTCCCCATGCAAGGGAGGGGACTGGATCATTCAGCTGCTGCAGGATGGAGAGGACCTCCCTGCAGCTCCGTCAATACTTTGACTTGCTGAAGGTCTTGTGGAATTGCATCGCACTCCATCAGCCTGATGTCTGCTTCTCACCTTCTGACTGACCACTAAATTACAGCCTTTCAGGATTTTTCTACCACTGGATTTCATCCTTTTTAGGTTCTTTGCTCACCGATTCCTCTTTTCTGAGGCAGTTGTAGCTCTGTTCTGTCGGGAGCCCTCCTTGTGTTTTTTCACCCTTGTGATTCTAGTTGTTTGCTGAGGTGCCAGGTCTGCACCTGTCTGGATGTTCCTAGCTTGTCCTTTCCTTACAAGAGGGACAATACTCAGCATCAGAGAATCAGGGCAAATATTGATCAGGGTAGATCTAAGACGTTTTGGTTCGAGAGGTGAACTCCTTTATGATACAAAGTTCTGTGAGGCAACAGGTACTAAAACTGATGTCCTCAATTCTGCATTGCAATATCGCTCATGCTTCAGTAACTCTTCTGTGGGGGATAACTTTACATTCCGCTCCCATTCTGCCATGGCTCTGGACTTCAGGACAGCGGAGCTCAAACCTAGCATTTCAAACTACTGAAGGGGCATTTCTACATAATTTTGTGAGGAAAGTTTGTGACAAGCTTTGTTCTTCCCACTTCTTGTATCCAGCAGCTTGTGGGACAGATGGTAGTAACTGTTTCTGAGCATGAAAGCAGCATGCAGCCATCTAGGTATAAAGAGAAGATTGCTGGACTGAACTTGAGGTGCAGGTTGTACAGAATGCAGTCAGAGCAGGAGGAATGTGGGCACCATGCCACACATAGCAGCTTTCCTTTTAGGGGGGACACTGCAGGGAGATAGGGATGTCTTGAATACCTGTGGTCATTAACAACCCAAGTAGACACGAGGTCTGTCTTCCATCTTGCCAGGCACCAGCAGTTTGCTCCTATACTCTCCATATGATATTGACTTATAGGAAATGTTTTCAAACTGTACAGGTTCCTCTTCCACGACACATGCTGTATGTGAGAGCTGTGGGCATTAAGACTTTTTAAAATTGGAGACATGAAAAATAATTTGGAGGCCCAAGATCAAAAAGGAATTCAGAAATGTTAAATTGAAAAAGTTCAGTCATATATCAACATTTAGAAATGTCATCAGTATAACAAAAATAAAATAGATGTAAACATGTTCAGAAGTAAACAGTGACATACATTTTCTTGTTTGAATCGTGGCAGTCATCTCCAATGAAATAATAGCAGGAAATTATAGAGAAAAAAATGATGAAATCTTTCAGCAGTCATTGAGTATTCATGTGAGTCTTCTGTGTTGAGATAACACTTGGGTTTATTTGTATTATAGAATGAAAGATTGCTGTTATAATTGGAAACTGTGAAAGGTTTCGTAGCTCAGGCTAAAGGTTATCCAGGCTGCTGCAACAGATATCCTAATTCTAACAAAAGATACACAGTAAGAACATTGTAACTGGAAGAGTAATCTAAAAATATACATAGAGCAAGAATTTAGCCGTGCTAGGCACTTGTTAGAGCTGATAAGAGTTGTTTGCTGTGGGATTTTTTTTTGTCCATTCCTTCCCTTCATATGTGAAGCTATATTGAAACAGAATCTTGCTATTTGGAGATTTCACATACCCTCTTGTCAAGGAGTTCTTGTTTTTCTTTCCTGAGTGAACTCTGCCTAACTCTAAATTTACTTAAGATTTAACCTTTTCTTGAACTACTCTGATTATAAATTGTTATTCATATTAATGAGTTACATGTAAGTGTAAAAGCCTGTATGAGCTTGCTCTCAAAACAAGTAGCTAAAGCCAGTGGTCCCATAAATGTATCAGCTAATTACATTTAGGCTGCTTGACCTCCACACTCCTTGGTATGTATCACATCCACATTTTTCTGGAGAACTTTTAAACCACCTTTTACTGTACATTTTCCTCCATTTTGTTCACATTATAAAAGGTAAAGTTTGAAGGACAGGATCCCATGTTACCCTGGGCTTGGTATTTACCTGGGATTGGTTAGGGTAACTATAAGACATGTGCAGTTTGGGGGTATCTCAGGATGTGGGAGTACAGCACTTTATTTGAGAGAGGTGTGAGGGGCTACATGACCTCTGTGCATACAGCAGATGAGGGAGAGAAGATGTGAATGGGTGGCTACGATAATCAACCCCACAACAGGGATATTGGGGTGCGACGATTCCTTTGCAGCCTTGCCACGCTTCCTACATCCCTGAAGTTCCTAGATGATCGGCAGCCCAAAGAGCAGGTGCCAGGTTCAATAAAGCAAAGCTCTTCTGGGCAATACGAGGTGCAGCTGGAATTGAGCATGGTGAGAAGGTTGGCACGGGGCTGGGGGAGATGCCTTCGACGTGACACACGTGCTTCCATGTTGTGATGATCTTCGGAAGGAGGGGAAACCCAGCGTCGTGAGCGAAATCCTGAAATGCTGCACACAAAGGACACTTAAATTGATTCACGGCCTGGTGTTTCAATCTGTGTTTAAGAGAAAGAGAAGGTGAAGCAAGGCTTGTGTATCCAGGCAACTCTGAAGTCTTCACTGTTGCCAGGGGAGGTTTTATCAATGACGTAGTGGTCAAAACTGTCCTTTTCTTATAATTGAAGGTTGTGGCAGGAAAAAGAGGTTATTTTTTTTCCAGGCAGAGAGACCCTTCCAGCAGAGAAGCATTAACGAACAGGCTGGTGCTCAATCAAGCACACAAAGAACACACACAAATGTCCGATAAAAAGAGGAATAATGGAACCAAATTACTTCTAAAATATAGACAGTAGGTCCTATTTTAGGTCCTATAAGTCCTATATAGGTCCTCTTAAATTGCTGTTTCTGAAACAATTTGTCCTACCACAATCAATCTGCAGGGTGAAACAATGCAGTTGTTGACTTGAAGACAGAATTCATCTCCTGCCTCCTGATTCATTTAATTCAGCAGAAATTTTTGCTGTGCTTTACCAAGCAAACTTACAAAATCCTCAAACAGAGGGGTTGTGATCACTGATTTTATTTCTTAGCATGCAAAATAAGAGGATGCATCACGAGTATCATCATTGCTGAATATTGCATGAATATATTGCCATATATGCATGAATATGGCACTCTGTGTACCATGTGGCTCCTAACAGGCAGAATACTCCTTTATCATTACAGATAGATGGATAGATTTAGTCTGAGGAAATTAGGTTTAAGATAATGTTTCCCTGCATTTTCAGTTTGAAAGGAAAAACAACACATGGCTTAATATTGGGTCAGGGAATAGATCTATAAGGAAAATCTGGAGTTACACTGAAATCTGGACTCCACAAGCAACATATTTCTGTATGCTCCTAAAAGCAGATGCCCAGTAAATATATCTTTGAGCAGGAAAAGGAAATATTTCCTTAAACATCCTGCAGTAAACGTGACTGATTGAGTTTCCCTTTCCTTCTGCCTGGTGCATTTCCCTTCTTTGCACAGACAGGATCTAACTAGATTTGCGGGGTATGAACTGCAGCTTACTTTCAAATTCATAACTATGAAATGGTTCGTTTAGCAGGACAAAGGCCAAGCCGGCAGACACCCTTTTTCCAGCTCAGCATGTGCATAGCAATGGGAGGGTGGCAAGGAGCTTTTGTTAATCTCAACCGAGCTGGCAAGAATGCTGCAAAATGAAGGCTTTGAAGATGTTTTTTTCTTCATTTTTAAAGCAACAGTTTGTCTGCCATGAAAACAAAATAAATAATAAAATAAAAAGGCAGAAAAAAAATCGGCAAAATATTGAAAGCCTTTCCTGTCAGCCTTTATAATTACAGGGAATTTCTCCACTAGCAATTAAAATCTACAGTTCCTTTAACAACCGTTTTTTCACAGGATCTGTTCTGATGCAAGTGTAAAAACTTTTTTTTCCTCCAACTTGAATGCACTTTGTGAAAAAACAGGGTAGTGGAAAAGATTAGGGTATCAGGTCAGGCTGGGGCTGATTCAAGCTGCAGTGGGATTTTTTCCTCTTCGTTTAAACTTGTAGGAATTGAAAGTTTTAAGAGCCTCATGCTTAGAGTTGTTCCCCAAGAGCTGGGGACTCACGATCTGCTTCCTAATGTGCTCCCATCCCAGGACCAACCCTCCCTCCTTGTCCTTGTGTCAGAGGCTGCAGCTCTGCTGCCCTTCTGGCTGCTCCGCAAGCGAAAAGCCTCTTGGCTGGAGAGGCTTCCGACTCTCCCAGCGCTGGGGCCCGAGTCCCGCGCTGCCCCGTGGCACCGACGTCGCCTCCGTCTTGGTGAGCCCGAGCACCCGGCGCCGTCCCAAAAACCAGCGACCCAGAGAGCGGGTGGGTTTAGATGTTTTTATTTTTACATGAAATCATAAATACAAAATAAAAATAGTAAACCGGTACTGTAGATTTCTGGTTTTTGCTGGGATGAGGTTCAGGCCTGATCCTGAGCGCTTCCAGTTCTTAAAATTCAAGACTAAGCCTTTGTTCTTGGAAAGCAAAACAAAGCAAAACCAACTTAGATTTTCACCCTGTCGCCAGTGGCGTCAGAAACAACATTCTCAGGTTATCTTTTAAAGCACAACAATAAATGTACTGAAGGATGGAGATTAAATACAAAAATATTTTTCAGAATGGAGCTGCTTCCTGCTCGTGTTGCTGGGCACTGCCCTGGTGCCCGCAGCGGAGCTGCATCGCGGCAGCAGCGCCGTGGTGCTGGCAGGGGACGCTCTTATATAAAGCTTAATATCACAAAGTTTGACTTGTTAAATGAATTTCCCTTGTAAGATGGGGGTTTCTCTCCCTCACCCAAGGACACCAGCTCTGATTTGGTTCATTACTTGGGCTAATTCTCCACGTGCTCTATTCCTAGAGCCAAGAGGGCTGAATGATGAGTAGGGTGTCCATAGCTGTGGACTGGGTGAGTGTTGAACATTTTCATTTAAAATAAAATGACCATGAAACAAATAAAGGCACCAAATCACATAATAAGTCACCTTTGGTAGATTCCTTGCAAAATATATGCATTTAAATACAATTTACAAGGTTACATTGTTTTTAAAAAGTTGCAATGATGAAACGCAAAATATTTCACTCTTGTACCAACCACAGTCAGGGTTAGTCCTTTCATCTCAGCATTATCAGAAACCCCTGGGAGTTAAAGCACAGGTCAGACGTGCCCCGTGCTGCTGTGTGAGGGTCCCGCGAGGCCGTGCTCTGCAAATAGCTGGTTTCCTTGCTGGCAGGAAGCTCCTTATGGCCATGGTCCGTAGCGGAATTCAGCGGTGATTTAAAGGCACAACTTGGATCTTGTTGTTTTCTCTTGATGATTTGCATGAGACTGTATCCCTTAATATCTCCTTTTAAAACAAGAAAAGTTTGTTCTGGAGCTAAAGGAAGGCGTATGTCCATTTTCCAGGTGAAGTTCAGCTGTTGTCGAGCTCAGAAGCTGAGAGTTATGCAGTCCGGAGGAGGATCTTCCTTTCAGTCTGCACAGTGTTACCAGGGCAATACAGTGGAGCAAAGAGGGCTTTGAGAGCCCGTGGGCTTTGCGCCTCTTGACCAGCCTGTATTCAGTCTCAGGCAAAATGCCTGGGAAAAGTCTTTTCACTGAATTTCTTCGCGTGGTTTGGGAAGCACAGTGCACATTAAGAGTGGCGTTGGGGGGCCAAGCAGCTGCTCATTCAGCCAAACACACGTTTCAGGATTGGCAGTTGGAGGAGCTCGGCAAGACGCCATCCATTCCCTACAGTTGATATCCAGGCAATATTTACACTTCCAGTCTCCTGCGATGCGGATGGGAGACTGCGATGCGGATGGGAGGACCTGGATACACGGCATGCTGGGATCTCCCACGTCTCTGGATCTAGAGTCCTCCCCAGTTCTGGCAACCTGCAATGATTTTATATTCAAGTAAACCTAGAAGAGAAGCTGGTGAAGGAGGGAAGGGGCAGCCCAGGACAATGTGTTTGTATTCCACTAAATGGCAGCAACTCTGAAACCGCGTCCAAGAGGCTCCAGGGCAGGCGCGCAGCTCGCTGAGGCACTGCGGCAACCGAAGGGGCTCACATACCTCAGTCCAAACAGTCATTTGCCGGCAGGATTAAGGACTGAGGTTGGTGTCACGCTTTAGACAGAAACAGTTACTTGATCAAAAAGAAGTAAATGCAAATAACTCAAGGAGTGGCAGCCGTGATCAGCCGGACGCAGGTTTTAGGAGCGAGGGCAGCTCCCTGCGCAGTCCCAGCGGCCAGGGCAGTGCCCCGAGAGGCTCCAGCAGCGAGGGCGGATGCCGGGGGCCTCACAGCTCTGCCAGGATGATGCACAGGGAGCGGGGCCAGGCGAGATGGGGCCGGCACCGCGCGCTCCAAGCCCTGCCCGTTGCGGCAGCGGCTCCAGCGGGCAGGGCGCGAGCTGCCAGGATGTCCCAGTGCCCCAGGCCAGGGCAGCCCGAGCTCCGCAAGAAAGCGCTGGGCGCCCCGCAGCAAAGCACACGGTGTGGAGCCGTACGACCCGACAAGCTGCCAGGAACGGGGCTCCCATCCAGGCGCTGCGAGGGCCGCCGGGCAGCGGAGGCGGCAGGCGGGCAGCACCGCGGCGCTCGGCAGGGCTCAGCGGGGCCGCCACGCACCTCTGTCTGTGCCGCGGGGCGAGCGGGGCGAGCCCGGCTCACACGTAGTTCTTCTTGTCGTACTCGCCGTTGGACGTGGGCCGCCGCGGCGCCGAGTACTTCACAGGGAAGGAGGTCTCGTCCCGCTGTGAGCAGGAGCAGCAGCAGATGAGGCAGCCCCCGAAGAGCAGCAGCGCCGTGGCCGCCCAGCCGATGTAGAGCGCTGCCCCCATCTCCCGCTTCTTCGATGTTGGCACGGTTGGGTCGTAGAAGTCGCTGATGACAATGTTGGCGAACCAGCAGAGCGGGATGAGGACCAGGACGCCGCAGAGGATGTAGATGGCCCCGCCGGCGATCACGATGCGGGACTTCATCTTGCCAGGCCGGATGCAGTTGGTGCACTGTGCGCCCACGACGGTCACCATGAGAGCCACCAGCCCCAGCAGCGCCACGATGACGGTGAGCGCCCGGCCCGTCTGCACCTCGGGCTGCAGCGCCAGGATGGAGTCGTGCACCTTGCACTGCATCTGCCCCGTGCTCTGCACCACACAGATCATCCACAGCCCTTCCCAGATGGTCTGCGCCACCACGATGTTCACGTCGATGAAGGCTGAGACCTGCCACATGGGCAGCCCGCACGCCAAGATGACCCCCACCCAGCCCAGGATGCCCAGCCCCAGCCCCAAGATCTCCAGCGCCGCGGACGTCATCCTGCCCGCGCTGCTCCGCACAGCGTGCGCCGAGAGGGCGGCTGTGGAGCACGGGAGCGGCTGTGGCTGCGCGGCCGCGGCGCCGGGCAGCGCTATATGAGGAGCCGCGGGCCCCCTCCCCGCGCCAGCGCCCGCCCCCGCGCCGCCCGCCCGCGCCTCGACCCGTGGGGC
>JAUBOD010000858.1:821101-832569 GCA_032353885.1 Nothura maculosa
GGCCGGAGCGGTGGAGGTAGCGGGCTGAGGTAAGCGCGGAGCCCGCGCTCCGGGCCCGCCCGAGCCCGCCCTGCCGGAGCCGCCGCGCTCCCGGCCCGGTGGAGCGTTCGGGCCCAGCCCCGCGCTCGGCCGCGAGCGGGGAGGCGGCGGCCCGTGGGCCCGGGCCCCACGGCAGCCGTGGTCTCCGCCCCGCGGCCCTGCGTTCCCGGCGGCCGCTCCCCGCAGCGGGCCCGGGAGGGAGCTCGGCCTCCTGCCGGAGGGGAACGCAGCCTCCCCGGGCGCCCTGGGCGCTGCAGGCGGCCCCTTGTCCGTGGTGTTCCCGGAGCCGGGCAGGCGCCGCTGGCGCTGCCGCCCAGCCCGGCCAGAGGTGCGGGGAAGCAGGAAGCCCTTCATCCCATCGGCATTCCTCGCGTGCTTCCCGAATCCCGACGCACCCAGCACCCTGCAAGGACAGGCCCCGCTGGGGAGGAAACGCAGCTGTAGAAGTGTAGAGCTGCCCAGAACCCCCTTGGTGCTGGCGGCAGATGCAACGAGCACCTCGCCTTACTGCTTAGGCTATGAGGTGCTGCAGGATGCAGCACACGTGGTATTTTGGGACTTAAGCGTGATATAAAACACTAAACAAACCCTAATTTGCTGCTCTGTGCTTGTCTCGCGTGAAATCAAAGAATTCTGATATCTTCTTCAATTCCTGCTCTTGTTCTTTTGCTATATGCACAACGATAAGTTAATCTTTAAGGCCCTGTGGTAGAGTTGTGTATTTCCTGATGAGTGATTATGGCCAATATGTTTAGATTTCTCACTTTAAAAAATACTGCTTTTTCATATTCAATATTTCTAGGAATATTATGATGTATTTTTTCTGTGGTAGAGCAATCCTGGGAGAATACTGGGAAAGTCTGCTTGTGTATGAAGTGCAAAACTCATCACATGAGTTAGATGCAAGTTGTATCTCTGCCTCTGTTGTGGTCTTTCTATGACTTATTCATTGAAATGATAAGTAATTTAGCTTTGTAAGAAAACTGAAGAGGTAAATGGACATCTAGAATCACAACCCCAGACTCATTCCTTTTCCTTTAAGGAACAACATTTACACATGGTTCAAATACATTGTCAAAAATCTGGAAAATCGTGAACATTGAATGAGAACTCAAAGATAGGGCAGAGGCTAAACACTTTGGTCTGCCCGTGAGTGCTGTAGCTGAGCACTGTAGTGTTTGCTGTTACAGCCCGAATTCCACGTTGGTGAGGCCTGTGCCTCCTTCCTCAAGCAGGGCAGTGCAGAGATGTATTAACAACTGGTAACGTGTAGAAGAGGATGAATTCAGTGGGTAGCAGCTGCTTCTGATAGAAGAAAATGGAAGCTACCGCAGCCTTTGGTGTGGGTGGAGTTGGCACTTCTTAATAAGAGCCCTGTGAGGCGGTTTCTAACCTGAGAGGTGGAGACAACTTCTGTAATTAAGGGAGATGCAGAGAACAGCTCTGCTTTCTGAGCCACTGTTGCTTCATGGAGTTGCTCATGTCAGCTGCAAAAAATAGCCACGAATTAATATTTGAATATGTCCATTTCTAGTTTATAATACAATGAGATGCCCTTTTTTCCCCACTGCACTTCCCTTTTTTTTTTTTTTTTTGGATACACAAGACTTTTTAATGCCTTGGTACTTGAGTTTGATGCTTCTTTCATAGGATTTGGAGACAACATAGAAATCGGGCTGAGAGGTTTTGTTGAGAAATTCTCGGTTTTGTTCTTGTCTGCTTTAAGTCTGGAAATGTGACTCCACAGTGCTGGTTTTGTTAAGGCCAGTTCCAGCCTGCAGGATCCTGCTTACTTGGCTTTTTTCTTCCATAGCTGCTTTTTCAGCTAGCATGCACTTAAGAAAGAATCAGAGCTATATACAGTCAGATGAAAAGAAAGATGAAAAGGACTAATCTGCTTGTAGAGATGGTGGCTGTGGTTACTCTGAAGTGATTGTTTTAAAAGCTTAAGCACTTAATATCCTTATATGGAAACCTTCTGTCCATTTTTCACAGCACTGTCTTTGTGCTAGTTACTGTTAAGAAACTGCCAGGCTGCCTGCTACTAATAGTTTACTTCTTACATCCTGCAGGAACAGAGGAAATGACCTCTTTTCCTTCCCCTCTCTTTCTTTCTCAGTGGAACATGTTTGCCTAGCAGGAGGTGGTAGAGAGGCCTGGAACATTTAGAGGAGGTTACTGCAACTCAAGTTAGTGGTTCTCTGGTCTCTCTGATTGTAGAGCAGCACAATACTTGGGACAAGAATCCACTGAGACCCAAAATTAAATTTGTTAATGTGTTCATAATCCAAGACTTGAATTTGTTGGACATGTCTATGCCACAACTGTCTCTTTTCTGCTGATGTACAAAAATGTGGGCTATAATTATTTATATAGTTTGACTGCTAATGCACTTAATGCAGTTGCGTTTTATCAACATCTTTCTTTTTGAAACATTTTATATGCTGCTTTGCTCATCTCCTGATGACTGAGATGATCCTTTGATCATCTTTAAAGGAAGGTAGAACAGCTCTGACTCGTTCTGTTCCACATTCCATGGTTTCATTCTGGAGAATTAATAAATTCAAACATTGCATTTCTCTGTTCAGAGCATTTCCAGACACTGAACTTAACTTTTTTTTTTAATGTACAAATCAGTTGGATGCAGTGAAACTTCAGGACTCTGATATTTAGTGCAGTATGGCCTGTAGATAAGGTGGATATATTACATATCAGCAGTGCCTTGTGCTGTAAGATGATGTAAAATTCTGTATTCGCTCCATGTCTAGTTTTGGTAGTCTGTAAGTTTTAGGGATATTTTGTGTGTGTGTGTGTGTGTGTGTGTGTGTGTGTGTGATGTGATAAAGCTTCAGGAGGATGGCTCATGATTGTGATTGTCTGGGGATGTCAGTTGACTGAATCATTTGTTAGAAAGCCCCGTGAGGGCAGGGTTAGGAATTGCGTTAGGTGTTGAGGCTGAGCACTGAGGATCCGTTTGAACCACGGCATCGTATTTAAGCGTTTTGGAAAAATGTTTTTTCCAAGAGTGTGTTTGGTATATCCTGCTCTTTAATATTACTATGTTCATTTTAGAACTAATAAATCATGCCATAAAGATTATTCTTAGCAATTATTAATAGTAAAATTTTATCCATGCTGAATTATTCTTAGGGGATATGATATCTTTAATAGTCATTAAAAACATATTTAGCTTTGATAGTATTTACAAAAAAACCCCAAATGTGCTTGGATTTATGCGCTGTAGGGAAAAAAATCTAGTCGATTGTTCAGCTTAAACTTTCCTACCTTTTAAATAGAAAAGTTGAGAAAAATAGAATAGGATTTTTTTTTTTTAATTGAAATTAATTTTGTGACATTACTGTTTGAGGTCGCTTGACCTTTAGCTTGGTTCATTAAGGTAGCATTCTCTGCATGCGGTAATGACTAGGAAATCTATTTTATGTCCTGACTCACTGTTCAGGAGCCTGTCCAGGGCAGCAGATAAGGATCTCCGAGAAGATTCTGAAAGCTCGCGACGTGCTCGGTATCAAGTCTAACACCTTGGTGGATGAGAAGCAGGCACACATCACCTGTTACTTTTTCACAGTACCTACCTTGAGACTGCTCATGTTTTGTTAAAATAATAGATGCATCATGTTTGCATTAAGCTAACTTTTTATATTAGAACTGTGTGAAACAGAAGTTGCTTAGCATGTTGTTAATCTCTAGCATACTGGTATTTTGTTGGAGTTTTAAAAATACTTGTAAATGAGTTAATTTTCATAAACTATATATTCATTGAGCTGTGATACCTTAGTATTAGGAGGTAACAAGCAGCAGATACAAATGCCCAAGCTCAGAAGCAGCTTTATTCAGAGCTTTTATCTTTATTAGATATGGGGTAATTCAATCATAAGACTCAGCGCCAGAGAACTGGATTTGTAAGTTCCTCTTGTGGAATGACTTGTAAATTTATTGTTTTATGAGATGACAGACTAATTTTGGAAGCCAGACATGCCATAGACAGTTGGCAATTCTCACTCCGTTGATTTCTAGTTGAGGACTTTGGTGTAGTGCTGCAGTAGATGTATCTACATAGTTAGAAAATTTAACAAACATTTAAATCGCAATTGTTCTCATTTTCCCTGAAAAGGTGTATTTGTGTTGACACTTAGTGATAATTTCTGTACTCTTTCCAACTCTGCATTTTGTTACTACTTTTGTAGACCAAGATGACAACAGTAGTTTCCAAATGCAGAAACAAAACCTGGCCAAAGCCATGATTGACACCTGTCAGGTTGTGGCAAAGGAGGGCACCGACTTCATGTGTCTGCACCGGGGTTTGGCTGGAAACCTGCATGAGTCGTTACATATTGGCCAAGGGAAAATAAACTTGCTGTTTCAAAACTATACTTGTGTATACTGTGTTTCCCAGGCTGTTTTGAGGAATGCCTGATTACGAACAAATTTCTTTCTTTTTTTCCTCTCCCCTCTTTAGGCTATAGCTGTAGTGGACTTTAATTAACTGGGTATATGGGAAAGTGGTTGGTGAAAGGGGGAAAAAAAACCCAAACTTTTTTCCTTCCAGGTTGGCTGGTGTATCTGCAGCTGACAGGATTTGAAAAGTCTGATTCAGGGCAAATAAAGCAGCATGTGAGCTAAAGACACTTGCTCATTAAAAATCCAAGTTGCAATTAAGTTTAGCTTTTTCTTTAGTCCGAAGCTTAATATTTCTCAGCTAGGACTTGACTGTGAAACTGCAGTGTTCAGAAACAGCACAGTATCCTGCGGGAAACACTCATGCTCCCCAACAGGAAAGCATCTGTGCCCGAGCACGCAGGTGCCTCCATAGGGCACTTCCCCCCTTCTCCAGGCCAAGAGCTCTGCTGTCAACACCCGAGCTGTGAGGGATCCCTTCCAGCTTTTCATTTCCTCAGTGTTATATAGCTACTCTACAAAAGGGACTGCTCTATTGCTATGATACCTAGTGTATAGCACAGCTAACATACTTGAGTGAGAAAATGCAGCTTTTCTGCATATCTGAACTCGGCTGCAAACACTTGTATAAGAGTATTTCTGATCATGGTGAATTTCTGTGTCCAGTGTGGTTTAGCCTACCCCAAAGAGTCTGCAACACTCACTCTAATGCTAATGTTTAGGGATAGTTCTTTGATGTTGCTGAAAATAATGCTACACTTTTCACTTGGAAAGCCCATAGGTATCCTGTTCCCTGAAGAATATTTATAAACAGTATTTTTTAATTTCATTTTTTTGGACAACTGTTATGTTAAAGATTGTTTGTAGACAATTTAAGAAAAGTATAATTCATCTTTGGAAGTGATGAAAGTGGAAGGAAAAAGATCTGCTTCCTTTATTCTGCAGAAAGGTTTAGAGTCAGAAATTGAATTTCAAATTTTATTAGCTAGTAGTCAAACCGAAGTGAACTAAAAATTGTAGAATTTTTTAAGTAGGTATTTTTATTCCTTTAAAGATAGATGAAAACACTTTAGGGGTATTGAATTTTAATATTTTTAAATTTTAAATTATTCTTTAAGACTGCCAAATATTAAAATGTGATATTCTGTCTTTGGTAGTACCATGTGAATAATTTCTTTTATGTGAATAGCTTCACAGAAGTAGGGAATTTCATTATGGCTAATTTATCCTGCAACGTATAGATAATCTTTTAATATATGACACTTTACTGTTCCAAAATAAAATGTGTTTATTGCATGCATTTCAGTTCATCAGCTCAAAATACCATTTATGTAGTTTTCAAGTCAGCTAACATACACTCTATGGATTTTATTTTCCAGTGTCTGGAACTTGGAGTGACCAAACATGTCTCAATCAGGTGAAAAAGTAAAGGTAAATAGATGTCTTCATAAGCAAAATTTTGATTTGAATTTGTTCAACTTCTGAAAGTACTTTTGTTTTTGTTAAGTATTAAAATTGAATAAATAATACATTATTGTTTCAGATATACTTTTTAAAAATAACTTTTTAGTAAAAACACAACTCATATATAATTCTGGGCATCGTTTCCAGTGATGTTTTCACCTCCAGAAATTGCAGTTGGCAGATCTTCATTTCCAATACTGTTGCCCATCTTGGTAGATTTAACAGTGTTAAGTTGGCTGGAGTGTCCAACAAGCAGAAGATCTTTGTGCTGGCCTCTCGTGTGTTACTGTAGTGTTCTTGTTTTCCTACATGTGAGCATGCACATTCTTCTTACAGAAGATGATGGTGGCAAATACTCATTTTTAATGCACACTTTTGTCCCCTAGGTAGGAACTTTGTTTTAAGCAGGACTTGCAGCTTTACGTTAATGACAGCATGTTCTTGCAAGCTTGCTAGGTGTGTTATCCAAGGAAAAACTTTTGTTTGTAGCCAGAGGTGCTCGCTACATCCTTGCTTTCATCAGTCTGCTTAGCAAAGGAGCCTGTTTCAAGTTCTGCCTTGCTGCAGTACAAACTCATACACACCCCCTCATTCTTTACTTTTTCATGTCCTTTATGTACTTTAGTCTTTAAAGTATAAGATAAAGTGAACCCTCTTTTAAATTTTTTGGGGGAAGAGGATCTCATATTTTACTCAGCTTTGTTTTTCTTGTCAGTTTTCTGACTCAGCAGGCTACGTGGGATTTGCTAATCTGCCTAACCAGGTCCACAGGAAGTCTGTAAAGAAGGGCTTTGAATTCACACTTATGGTGGTTGGTATGTGACTTAAATATTTTTGACTAATAAAACAGTGAAACAAAGTTTTATTTCATGTTAGCCATATATGCATTCCTAATTAAAAATTGTCTGACAAAGCGAAGAAGAAAAACTTTGAACTTTTAAACACTGTCATTTTCTTGCTGTTTGCTCCTGTTTTTTAGGAGGGGATATTTGATTAAAGATTATGACTTTGAGCTAACAGGACATTCTTGTGTTCTGGACTCATCATCAGCTGTTAGGAATAGTTGCTTAATCTTTCTTTTGATTCCATTCTCTAAATGAAGACCTTATTGTACAAACTGAATGTCTTGCTGTTGAAATTGTGATACTCTTGTAATTTTTATTCTTCTAAACTGACTTACACTGATATTATCTAAACTAACTTGGATAATTTTTTCTAAGTGCCAAGTCCTGTGAGCACTTTGATTAGAATAAAATATTTTTTTCTGAAATCTTTAATAATTGCATTTATCATTTAACTTTAATATTTTTACATACACCAAGATTTTGAAATTTTTATAACCTCAAATTTTAGAATGATGGAACTTTTCAGGTAACTTTTCTCTTAAAGAATTCTCTGTAGGTTCTATGTCGTGCTGAGCTAGACTGTTGATTTGATAACTGCTTTATTCTTTCTCCTACCTAACTTTTCAGCTTCAGTTCCTAGGTTAAATAAAGTTCAAAAAAATCTCAGTAAGAGAGATGCAGCATCTCACCTCATAAGTTAAAATGAGAAACAACAAAAACAAAACAAAAAGCCCCTTTGTATATCCGTGAAGTAAATTATCTCTAGATCTAAAGTGCTGCATGACCTTTGAGCTTTTATTATGAAATCTATTACCGTAAACTTAGCATTTTCATGTAACATTTATAAAAACAGTAAGGGCTAGTTTTTCCTGTGTTTTTAAGCTGTTTAGCTGAACCTTTGATGTTTTTATCTCAAAAGCTGAGGTGCATCCTGATGAACAAATTATTTTTCCTCCATTATATGGGTTTGGGAATAGAGGAGTGTGGTTTTGTGTTTTATTATTTTTATTTTTTTTACTTTAAGAGAGCGGAGAAGGAAAAAAATGAATTTGTGCTAAATTACTTGAATTGCTTTGTTTGCAGGTGAGTCTGGTTTGGGCAAATCCACGTTAATTAACAGTCTTTTCCTGACGGATCTTTATCCAGAACGTTACATTCCTGGAGCTGCAGGTAAATATGGTCTCCCCTTTACTCCAGCACTTGCCCCTCTCCATGCTAAATTATTTGATTCTAATGATAATTTATTACTTTAAGCCTTTTTTTTTCCCCTCTTGCCATCTGGCCATTCTTCAACCTCCAAATTGTAGCTTCTGTGTCAGTAGCTTCTGTGACAGTGTTTCAATACACTTCAAGTAGCATTTCTTCCTCCTCTCTTCAACTTTTTTTTTTTCCTGCAGCATTTAAGAGAATAATAACAATCAATTTATTTTTTCTTTTAGAGAAAATAGAGAGGACAGTTCAAATTGAAGCTTCTACCGTAGAGATAGAGGAACGAGGAGTGAAACTCCGTTTAACGGTAGTTGACACACCAGGATATGGAGATGCCATTAACAGCCAGGACTGGTATGTGTGTAAATACTGCTTTGCTTTATGGAGTTCATATTTCACGTGCCCCTTTGAAATGTTTTTTGGTGGTGGGGGATGAAATCTTAATGCAAACTAAGTGTCACTGTGCAGAGAAGGAGTGGGAGTTTGATACGGTTTTGAGGTTTTCAGTATAACTTCAAGACCTGGAAGGAAGCAAACATGATAAAACAAATATCTATAATTTTATTATTAAAAAGTTTTGTAGTCTTTTCTTATCAGGACACTGCATTATTTGGTGCTTTCTAAAGAACCTAATTACCACACATGTTTTTTCTTTTTCTGTGGGTTACTGGAGAAGCCCAGCAAAAATGGAGGCAAAAGTATTTTAGGATACATTGCATTACTGTGAAATCTATTAAATGAAAGATTAAAAGTGAAACTGCAGTGGGATTTTTATCTTTGTTTTCCTTCCTCTTTTCTCGTGTTAATACATTAAGAATAATGAAGCTTTTAGCATGTTCACCAGGCATCTCCCTGGGCTGAGTGTGTGCAGTCTTGCTCCTTGCCCCTTGCTTGTTTCCCGCGCCGTTGACTTGAGCTTCCTTCCGCTGGAGCCCGGAGTTCAGCAGCCAGTGTATTGTGTTGCATGGAGCTTTTCCTGTTGATTGTGTTCTAATGCCCTTTGTTTATTCTGGTAAGATGTTTCTTAGAGACCTATGGTTTTTTTTTTCCCTTTTCTTTCCCTCTACTTCCTGAAGTCATTTTGTGATGATTCAGATTCAGTAGAACAACTTAGGATGTTCTCTTAGTTTTATGTGGCAGTACTTAGACGTCAAAGTACATTTTAGGAACAAATAATACTTGATTGCCACCATTCAAAAATATGCAATTGATCTTAAGTTTTTATACCTGTTTTCTTAAGTCATGGAAAAGAATTTGCTTCTTGAGTCACAAGTGAGATTCATTTTGATAAAGTCTGTTGATCTTTACAGGATGTCACAGGAACCTGGATGGACAGACTCTTTGTTTGAACGCTAGTCAGGACCAACCCAGTACAACTGTCTTCCTTCCTTCTTACTCCAGAGGAAGCAGCAAGTTCATGTTCATGAGCTTTGTTCGTGAGCATTTGCTGCAGTTGCAGTTAACCGGTAGATGGTGCTGGTCTAGGTTTAAGTTTGTAAAAACCTTTTTTTTGATAAGTTGCAACTTGCACAGAATACCTGCAACTGAGAGTGATGATGGATTTTATTGATGTTGGTTCTTGAAGGGGATCAGACTGGCACAGTGCTTCCAGGAGATGGCAGTCGTTGCTACTGCCTCAAGGAATCCTTCATCTTGAGTACATTTCCTAGTCATACTTGGTTTCCATTCCTTCCATTAATTGGTTTAGTTTTAAAATTTGAGTTTTAAGGATTGGATTTGAGGTCAATTTTTATGTACTTTGCATCACAGAAGAATTGCTAGTAATAATGATAACTTGGCAGGAGGTTGTCCAGTGGGTAGCCTGGATTGGAAAAAGAACAATATTGTCAAATCTGTTATTAGAGAATATATTTTATTAAATGTATTGTAATGTAGGTTATGGTTTGGCTGAGTTCTCTATAGTGGGAGGTTGGAAGGCCACAAAGGGTCTGTCCATGTGTGAGCACATTGGGATTATGGGAACAAATATGACCTTAAAGTAACATCTATGATCAGGCAGAAGAGAAGTACAATGAAAAGAAAGAAAAAAGGTTTGGCCTCACCTGAAGTAGCTGTTAAGGGGACGACTGACAAAACAGGCAACAGAATTAGGTTGTTAGATGTTGCCGATTGTAGCCCTTGTTTCATCCTGGCTGCAGTGTCACAGGTCGCTCTTTGATATGGCTTTCTGGCTGCTGCCAACTTTCTTTTTTTTACTGGCTTGTGTTGGGTTGGGTTTGTGTTCTTTGGCAGCTTGGTAATATTGTTCCTTTTCCCCCAATGGGCGGCTTCAGCGCGGGGTTGTGCTGCTGCTGCTGCAGCGCAGGATGTGCGAGCAGCAACGCGCTGGTTGCGCAGCGGTGCGAGCCAGGTGCTTCCCGGAAGGCAGGAGCTACAGGACACCAACGCCGTATTCATAAGGAAAATCATGGCCATTAGTGCTAGAGAACTGCACGTAAACTGATTACATTGCCAGAGAAATGTGTGATAGTTTCCCATTGTTTGTGCTTGGTTTCTGTCCTAATGTTTTACCTCTTTGGTCTTGTTACCTTTCACCAGCTGAGAGGAGAGTATCTAAAGATCAACAGGAATATAAAGCATCTCCTTTTTATATATTTAGATATTAAGATGCTACTTCTTAAAAAGATTAAGCAACACTCAAAGTGAAAACATTTAGCAAAGCCCTTTTGTGATGTCTTTTCTCTAGTATGACTTAGAACGGTGTAAATTCTGCAGATATAAATACATTTGCTTGTTCTGTTATGGATTTAGGCTTTGCAGATCCAAAAGCTTATCTGACTTCGGAAAATCAGATTCCTTGCAGGGTCCCTTCCATCTTTCCTATTAGTTTCGTGCTATCTTTGTTAAAGCAGTGCACCCCAGCGATGGACTTGGGTGTCTGTCACGATTTTTGCGGTGATTTTGTGTTTGTTTTCATGGTAATTAAGTATTTCTGTACTCTCACTTATTCCTTCTTTAAGTTTCTTTAATCAGATTTGCACTTTCTTAGCAGAGGAACCTTTTTTTCATGTAAGCTTGCTGGTCACTTTTTTTCCCCAAGTAGTTTGACATGTCCTTAACACATAATTATCTGCCTAATCTTATCTGCATCAGTGTTTTCATTTTCCTTCCTGTGCAATATAAAGTGTCCTTTTATAGTAATGTTGTTTGCAGGTGTCTACGTGCTTTGGAATCTGTTAAGCAACTTCTTAGTAATGCACTGTTTTCATTTCTCTCTTCAATCACTACTAGTTACTCTAATTAATCTGTGTTCAGATTTTAGATACCTTTATGTCCTTGCAGTGCATCTTTTAAAATGTCTTGAACTAAGTAGTAATTATTTTTTTTCTTTATCAATGGAAAATAATTCTGTAAAGTAACAAAAATAGCTTCCTAAATCATGCTATGTTTCAGTATGTGACTTGCAAATATATTTTTACTTGATTTGGAGAGAGTAGAATATCAGACTTTTATGTTAACTGTAGAAACCTAGCT
>JAUBOD010000858.1:857885-889696 GCA_032353885.1 Nothura maculosa
TTGGAAGGGACCTCTAGAGATCATCTAGTCCAAACCCTTTCTCCAGCAGAGACTCCTGGAGCACGTGGCACAGGTTGGCATCCAGGCAAGTTTGGAAGATCCTCAGAGAAGGAGACCAAATTCCCGCACCACTGAAGTCAGTAGGAGATTTGATACTGGACTGCACGTTAAGTCCATCCAGCCTTTCCTTGTTTAGGACCCTGCACTTGGAGAGGTAGTTTCTGCTCTGAGGCCCTATGGCAGGTTGCCTGGTTAGGCCAAACTCCTGGGCATCGCGATAACTCAGTTGAGCACTTCCCAAGTAGGGGTTGTTTCTCTTCTAGAAACTCCTGTAGCAATGGACTGCTATCTAAGAGAGGTTCTTGTTATGGAGCTGCCCAGGCAGCAAATGAGGCACTGACTAATGTGCCACATGCAGAACAGTAGGTGCTATGTAAGAGAAACCAAGCACTTATTCAGAGTGCACTGACTTGTGAACCAAACACAGCGAGTGCGGCCGATGGATGCACTGCCAAAACCAAAGGTGTTGCAGTGGGAGGGGTGCAGATGAACCCTCCCAAGCACCTAGTTAAACTGGAGTGTCCTGGCACGCTCCCACAGAACATGCCTCCCAGCTCATGCTATTGGCTTGGGTTTGTTTGGGGTGTTCCTTGCCCTGTCTCTGGAACTGGCTCCTGCTCACTCAGGTCCGAGTCTCCAGTGTTCTTTGAAGTCATTGTTCCTCTTGCCACTGGGAGGATGAGAACCTCTCCTTCCCAAATTGATCTCTCCACCCCATCAACTTGCAAAGTGGCTTGGGTGTGGGAGTGGAGACTACCTGGTGGATCCAGTTCTTTCAGTGAAATTACAGGGCTGTGCCTTTTGCATTCAGCTTGGTCCTTTTCTTTACTGCAGCGTGTTTTGAAGTGGTCTGCTTGTTGGTAAGAGCATTCGTGTAGGGTACCACATTTAGAGAAGATGCTGTGTGAAAGGCAGTTTGGTTTGGTTGGAGGAGTGGTTTCAGTGTGAGCGTGGCCATTGAGAAGTCCTGAATTCATTGTCTTTGATCTCAGGTTTTACCAGTCTCATATCTTCAAGCTTCATATTCAAATTTCTTTGTTTTTTTTTCTTAGAAGAGTGAAAGAATCAGAGATTTTCACCATTCCTGAAAGAGTAAAGGCTGCAAGTGCTGAGATGCCCCTCATTCAATTACAACTGTACCCACATAGAGCATCATTTAAAGTTTAACCTTCAAAACCTGCCTGGCCTATCAGAGGACTTCAGAAATCCCTGTTTCCCTGTTACCGTATTTCAACCCTTCTTCTCTCCCTTTCTTCTGTTGTACCTATCAAGAAGCAAACACAGATGGGCCGATGAGGAATACATAGGCCCCTAAATAAGTTACACATTGTGGAGCACCGAGGAACTGGGGATATTTCTCCATGTGGTCTTTGATGTGCTGTGGTCCACTTGTGTTCAGGCAGCTGCTCATGGCAAGGAGCCGATGAAGAGGAGGAAGGAGCAGTGATTCACATGTCCTGAGCTGTAGAGGGTGACAATAACGTGGCCTTCAGCTTCTGTGTAGACACGTGTGGTGAAGATCGAGCAGCTGGGCTTGGTGAAGCACATGGTGACAAGCAGTGTGTGAGGGAGAAGTCTCTGCACCACAGCCTGACCCTGGGCAGATCTCGGTTCTGAGAGTGCCCTGCAGGTCTGTGGGAGCAGCTTGGAGGATTCACATGTGCATTATGTGTTTGCAGTGTTGCAGTTGTTCTCTTCAGCAGGTGTTTTCCTTAAAAATAACATTTCTTGTTATTGTGATGTGGGGAAGGTGCTGCTTGCTTTTGCCTATGCTTGTACAGAAAAGCTGGGAATACAGAAGCCAAACAATGACCCACTGACTTTGAATTTTAATTGTCTCAGGGCTTAACCTGTGATTTTATAGTCATTTTCTCTGAGTCATTGGGAGTGGCGATATGGGTCTGTGTTTTTGTGTGCACAGCCTGTCCTCTTCTGTATCAGTTCAAGCTGTGGGGTGGTCGTGGTGAGGTTTTCCTCACAAACAGGAAGCCAAGTGGCATTTGCAGCTGGTGAGCAGGATATTTCACCACAGCTGGATGCTCTTTCCCTGGGTCATGGATTGCCCTGAGAAGGAGGCTGGTTATCTCTGGCTCCTCAAGTCACTTTCTCTTTCAAGCTGTGGTCTCCAGCCCTGGTCCAGCCTCCTGGCCACCAAAACCTGCCTGCCTGCCAGAGGAGTAGAGGATTAGTCAGGGAATTGGGAGGAGAATCTTGGAAACACTCCGCAAGCTCTGCTTGTTTTCCTCTTCTCCCAGAGTATCTTGGCCAGATGTAACGAAGGAGGGGGAAACCTTTACTTCTGTGTAACAAGCCTTATGGAGCTTGTTGAAATTATATATTTTCTTTCCTCCTTTTCCTCTTTGTCCAATTTGGAGGGCCCCAGACCAACAGAAACAGACAGGGCCTCCGCAGCGTGTCAGGAGCATGGGGCAGGTCGACAGGCTGAGCCCTGCGTGTCCTTCTGCTCAGCAGGAGCCCCTGCGTCGCAGGCACCAGCCCCTCTGCGCTGGGGAGGGAAGCCCATCTGGGCATGGGGGCTTCTTTTTCCTTTCTTTCTTTTTATTTCCTTCTTTTTTGGCTTTGCTTCTGGGAAAAGGGCTATAAAAGGAGGTCAGCACATGGGCTGCTTGGTGAAACAGAACTGCTGGAGAGCTGGGCACAGAGCTGCCTCCTGCTGCTGCTGTTTTATCTCTTCAATTATTTATGCTCCAAATGGATAAAATGGTCCTCAGCACAGGGCAGAGGTGCAAGTCGCAATCTGCAGTTCCTGTAAAGGAGAAGTAGGTGTTTCCCTCACAGGTTTTTATTTGTCCCTTGAACTTCCATGAACTGCTCAGCTACTCATGTGTCTCCGCAGATTCTGCTTCTGGGTAAGTTGTGCAGGGCCATTTCAGGCACATTAGCCAAATGTGTAAGTGCTGCAGATGTTGTGGCCTGATCCCTGATGATGTCAACAGTGAGAGCAAGCTTGGTTCAGCCCCAGGAGGTGCATGTGACACTTGCTCAACCGCTGGCTTGCAGCCTGCTGGGGCATTACAAAAGGTGCTTCACAGTTGCAGAGGTGACAGCGTTGCTGTCATCCAAAGGAGAAAATAAGTCCCTGGATGCTTTTAGTCCCCAAGTTCAAGGAGTCTCTTTCAACCTCTTGAAACCCTCAGAAGTTCTGCTGGTTTCACACTGATGCTATTCTTCATTTAATTGTTCTAGCAAATAAATGCAATGGGGTTGTGACTGTATTTTTTTTCCTTCCTCTTAAAAAGAGGGTGCTTGAGCTGCAAAAACTAGTTTGAAGAGGAACATCTGCTTGAGTTCAGTGTTTTCTCGATCTTGTATTGCTTGGCTTCTGTTTCCAAGTCCTGTCAGATAAATCCCAACACAATGGACATCTGGGAAATCCAGGAGAGATCCTGCACTGAGCTGGCTGTTGGCTTGCTCTGTTAGCCAGGCCAGGTTGGCACCTTGCTTTGTGCCTTTAAAACGTCAGACAAATTAGTTTCAATGTTCAGCCCAAAGGGTTTGTGCAGCAGTTCTGGGACACTCTACTTCCTGTAGCAGTGGCTTCTATAACCATGCACAGCTGCCAAGAAAAACCCACGTGTGCCGAATCCGAGTCTGGGGAGTTCTCCCATCTTTAATGCTTCTAGCACTTCTTGCTGGGAAATCACCTAAACCGAGAGATTTTCCTCGTCCTTATTTCTTCCTTCTAGTTCAACTAACTTTTGCATTGTTCTTTTCTGCGTAGCAGGGTCTGAGCTGGAGGGCACCCTCTGTGCTTTCCCCCAGAGCTTTCTTGCCTAACCGGGATGAGGATTTAACCCCTATCTGCTGAAGGCTGAGATTTCCCTAGGACAGTGAAACCACAAAGAATAACATCCTAATACTCGTGGAGTGAACATGTGGCAGCTCTAATACAATGTGTGGCTTCAGATTTTTGTGAAGCGTATGTAAGTTGTTCTATCACGTACTAGAATAATCCCCACGTGGGCTGGTTTTTGTCTCTGTGTGTGTATGTGTATGTCTACAGTGTGGTTAGCCTCGAAGCAGAGGGAAGAATGTTTGTCTGCTGTTGCGCATTCCTTTTCTCCCTGAGAGTCATCCCTAAAGCTGTGGAGATGTCTGCAGTCATCGTGTTCCCACAAGGATGCTCGGGAGCTGGAATTGCATGTGGTGCCTCAGAAAAGCTGGCAGGAGGTCGCAGAGCATGTGCTGCTTGTCATGGTACGAGCTGCTGCTCAGCCTCAGCTCACTCCTCCAGAAACACTGTTTAAAACCAAGAGTGGAAGGTGGTAACAGAGCAGGGTCGTGTGCGTGGGGCCAGCGCTACGGCTGGGCTGCGGCAAAGGAAAGAATTCTTCCCTTGCTGCTTGCAGTGGGAGCAGTCCTTCATGTCTCGAGGGCTTGTGAGTTCATATCCTTAATTCCCTCTCTCGTGTGTTTATTTCCAGTTTGTATCTGGGTGCTGTGGCTGCCAGTATCCAGCTCTAGACTCCTCCTATCGCTTGCTGGGCGGCAGTGGCTACTCTGGCCATAAGCGGCAGCGCGAGGAGCAGAGCGGCCGGGGCCGCGGGGCTGCTCTCCCTGAGCAGAGCCCAGCGCAGCCGCCTCTGCCGGGAGCTGCAGAGGAAGTGAAACCTTGCACAAGCATCTGGCAGGGCGCCGTGCCAGCCGAGGCAGGGGAGTTGCTTGGTTACCCTTGGCGTGAGTACAACCGTCCCCTCCTGAAGTCATAAAAAAGGGAAGTTGGGGCTGAAGTGCATCTCTGGAGCAGGGACATGGCCCTGCCCGGGAGGGTGCTGCCGTGCGGGGCTGTGCAAGTGGCAGGAGCCTCCCTGGCTGCAGCCGGGATTGCGGCAGTGCTGCAGTGGGGAGCGGGCAGAGGCTCCCCAGCTTGGGAGGCTGCCCTTGCTCAGGGCAGAGTGAGCCAGGAGAGCCCTAAGTCAGTGAGAGGTGGGAAGCCCTCATGGAAGCCCTTGTAGAAGTGAACTCCAGCTTTTCACTCCCCTCTTTGGTGGGGGCTACTTTTCTGCCCCAGCCAAGAGTGAAATGTTCACCCTGAGGTTGGCAGATAGGGAGAGAAGTTGCATGGAACCAGGGAGCGAGGTCCTTTCCCGGCCCACTCTATGCTGCTCCACTCAGCTCCTCGCTCTTCCCAGGAGCTCCCTGTTGGCTCCACAGCTGTTATCCAGCATGTGGAGCTGGGATGGCCTCTCTGTGCCCAGCTCCACCCTGCCATCCTTGTAGAAAGGCTCCTCCAGAGGGAAGCAGAGCTGGGATCAGCAGCCTGAGCAAATAGACAGCAGCATGATGAGCGTCTGGCTGGGGACGCGTGCCTATCCCACTGCCCTCTGGGCAGAACCAAGAGGAAAAAAGATTCATTAAGTCGGTTTGCGGGGAAAGAGGCTCCAAGGACTTAGCATCTTCCTGCTGCTTCCTGGAAGCAAAGCCTGGAAGCAGGACAGATGCACTCCATTCTCCAGTGACAGCTTCGTTTTCCCTTGCAGACCCTTGGTGCCCGGGGCTGTGTGAACACACAAAAGAGGGCAGGCCAGGCCTTTTACTGCTTCAGTTTATGTTGCGATTAGTTTTTAAGATCTCATCCCCAGCGAGGCACTTTGCTTTCAGCCTTTTGCATGGTCTCCTGGCTGTTTCTCAGAGAGGGAATTAGTCCAGCTCTGCTTCCGCACCGAGCTTGCTCCTGCAGTGATAGATTCACACATGAAGTCTCCTCGGTTCTGCAGTCTTATGTCTCCTTTTATTTTAAAATAAATTATATGACATAAATTACATGCTCGGGTAAGATCTGAGTCACTCTGTTAGGTATCTGCTATCTGCCCATGCTGCTGTTGTCATCCCCTTGCTGAGTTCTTTGTGGTTTAAAGGCTCTCCTGAGTTTGTATTGGGTGTTGAGAGATGTGATGTGCTGGAAATGGAGGTGAACAGTATTGGAGATGCCATTTGGGCAGCAATAAACCCTGCCTACCCTGGGCTTGCTGTCAAAACGTCAGCAAGATTTATGGTTCTTGAGGGGCCTGGAGATTTTCGGAGCTGCTGCTCAGAGAGCTGACACCAGCTGGGCTCAGGCAGTGATGGAAGAAGAGTCCCAGCCATGGGGAGCTGCCCCTTGCCCTTTTCTATGGGCCCTGGAGTGACTGGAGGCGGAGGGGCTTAAGTCTCTGGGGAAATCTCTGGTCTGTAGCGAAGCCTTGGGAGCGCAGGGTGCCAAGGAGAGTGAGAGCCAGCAAGGGAGCCACTGTGAGTGGGTCCCATGTCTCCCGGGGCCACGCTTGCAGTCCTGGCCGGATCTCACATCCCATCTGGATCCCACATCTCCCAGGGCTGCGCTTGCAGTCCCAGCTGGATCCTACATCCCAGACAGATCCCATGTCTCCTGGGGCCGCATTTGCAGTGCCTGCTGGGTGCGCAGCATAGCGGAGCCACTCGGGCCTCGCTCCCGAGATGAATACTGCTGCTGTTCCTCTGCTTGCTTCAGAGAGCTCTCCTTGCCTTGAAAGGAACCCTTGGCAGAGCATGCGTTTATGAGGGAACAGGGGAGAACAGTTACTTAACAGGAGTTGGTGCTTTTTTCTGGGCAGTTAATCCAGGCACATGCTTGGGATGGGCTCCAGCTCCGCGGAGCAGCCAAGCGCTCTGGATCTGCTCGTGGCTGCCAGGGCCCTGGAGCGGCCACCTAAGCCCAGACGAGGCCCATGGAGACGAGAAAGGCAGAGGTGGCTTTTCTGTGTACGCTGCAGTGCTGTAAGGCCCATCTGCTCGGGAGCCTCCTAGTCATCTGTGCTGCGAGCAGGAGCCGTTTCCTGTGCCGTGTGAGCAGCTCCTCTGGTCGCTTGGTTGCTCTGTGTCTGCCCACACACGCTCTGCCCATTCCAGCTCATAGGACTGGACTTCACAGCTCAAACCAAAACAGACTTTTCCTCAGCGCCTGTTGTGCAGCGGCGCTGTCCCGGAGGCGAGGCCGCTCCACGGTGCCACTCCAAGCTCCGCGGTGCCCGCATTGGTGCCGGTGAAAGTACCGCTGTCTGCGACGGGGCCAGCCCAGCCCGCGGCAGCTGCTCGGCGGCTCCGGGCAGTGCCAGGCACCGAGCGCTGCCTTGAATGGCCCGTGTGATGGGAGCAGCCCTCGCTCCTCCCATGGCCGCGCTGCCAAGGGCAGGTGTCACTCAATAGCACAGTTATTCTCCCAGTAAACAAGTGACGGCGGTTTTGGGGTTGTTTGTGTAGCGGCAGCGCGGCGTGGGGACGGGGTTGCTGATGTGGCTGCCCTGAGCTGGCTGCCATGGAAGCTGATCGAGCCCTGGAAGCTGATAGGCTTGGTCCCCATGTGGCCCGAGGACTTGGAGGCTCCGAGAGCCCTGAGCAGCCGCGCTGGGGACAGAGCCACCTCTGGGGCTGGATGCAGTGGTGCTGGGGCCGTGGGGCGCTGCCAACCTGCCCGGGGTGATGCAATGGTCGAAGCTCATTGTCAGAGCCCATGTGATGGTCAGGGCCTGGCTTGAGGCAACGACGCCCGCGAGGGGCATGAGGAGAGATCCCAGGCTAAACTATGGCTAGGAAATCCGTTCTGGAAATTAAATCCCCACCACTGCTGTTTGGCATCCTGAGTCAGACCCCAACCGAGAAACTCAAGACAATCCCTTTCCACTCTGCATGTTTGCTCCTGGGATTTCCATGGAGGTGTTTAGTCATGGCTTCTTTTGAGTGCTCAGGTTTTACTTTTGTGCTGTTCAGTGGTCCCTGATCTGGTGTCTGCCTCCGTCCTGCCCAGCTCCTCCTCACCCATGTTGCTGTTTTCACTTCTCTGGGATTGCCTCCTACGAAAGCACAATTTAGCAAATGCAATTTTTCCACTACGTTGCTTCCAAGTTCTTTCTAATGCTGGGTAATGCTGTGCTTTGTGTGTCCAACAACCATAGCATTTACAGTCAAATGACTTTCTGTCTTGTCTAATATCTTCTTTAATCCAGTTTCACTTCTCTGACTTCCAGAAATCCATTATAATCATTTCAAATGTGACATTTCTATGAACTCTATCTTCCTGTTGCCTTCTCTGTTAACATCCCCCTTCTAACCCTGCAAGTAGTTCCCAAAGCTTGTTGTATTCTAGTAGAGCCCCAAAAGAAAAGGGATGGTATCAGTGATACTCCTAAAAGAAATCCATGCGAAGGAGGATTTTGCCATTAGCTGTTTCATCAGAGCAGGGCTATATTAATGTGTCAACTGTTAACATTTTACTATAGGACACGTAGACATTATATTCATGACTCTAGTTGGATAAGCTCTAAATTATAGCAGAAACAAGGACTGGAATAGCAGTAAGACCAGTGTCACAGTAATGCTGTCTGCAAAGAACAGATATTCACTCTGGACACTGTGACATGTTTGGACAAGGAGAGGGGACAAATCCTTCTCGCAGTCTGGGATAAAACACCATCCCTGAGATTTGGTCAGGATGATCCCAATATTCCAGGTCTGACCTGGTCAAACCAGGTTGTCTGGCCTGGCCAGGCTGTGTTGCTTCACACTGAATTATCAGCAGTGGATTGTGCCAGAAGCTGTGCCAGGTTGGGTTGTAGGCCCTGGGCCTTTACGGGGCTGTCACAGAGCAGCTCTGATGCTCTCGCTCCTAGTGCGAGGCAGAGCGGAGCCTTGGAGCACGAGGGTGGTGTTGGGAAGGCCCCGTGTCCCAACAGCAGCTCCAAGGTGCTCCCTGACCTGGGCTCCTCAGCAGCTTCCTTGTGGACCAAGGAGCTGGTGCCTTCTGGCCTGTGCTGCTGCTGTGGAGATGAAAGGCTGTGGATGAAACATCTGCCTTTCCACAAAGGCTGTCGTGGCATATGGTCATTTTAAAGGCAAATCTTTTAGGCAGTTGATATGCAGTAATACAAATTTAAGGCCAGCTTTTTTTTTTTTTTAATAGGAATGAAAGCTCTTAGGTCCTTTGAAACTGAGAGGAGCTGAGCACCTCATATATTTACAGATGGGCCCCGGGCAGGGATCCTGCCCTGCTCTCTGCCACGTGTAGCTCCGTGCTGGGCACCGCGGCTCGCGCGCCTCGTACCAGGCTCACCGTTGCCTTTCGTGTGCTGCGGTCCATGGATTGTGTCCAGAAAAGGGATTGGCAGAGGAAAATAGCTGGGAAAGCACTGCTAGAGGTAGATCCCAAGCAGCCCTGAATGACCCTTTCATCCTTGCCTTGGAAATCAGTAAGAGCCATAGAAATAGAAACTGTGAAACTGGCCTTGAAGGGCTCATGTCCTCCATACCTTTGGAGGAGGGAAGTGTATTTTGTGGCATCTCTGCTTGCAGAAAATAGCTTTGCTTTTCTGTTCCTTGGTCGCTGGGGTCTGTGTGAATGTTTCCCGGGGCAATTTCTACGCTGAGAGGGGCTGCTGGTGCAGAGCAGGTCCCAGCTCTGCCTCCTGGCCCACTGGGCACCTCAGTGGCCACCGGAGAGGGAGCTGAGGGCCCTGAACGGGAGGGCAGTTTGGAGCCTGTGGGTCATATTGTGGGGGATGAGGGGCAGATGCCAGGAGCTCCGGGTGCCCTCTCTTCTCAGCATCCTGGGGTGCCTGGAGGAATGGGCCCAATTCCGTGAACCGCTGCACACCTCGGTCTCTGTTGGAACTGCAACTTTCACAGTGATTGTTGTTAGAGACCTTGCTTGGAGGAGATGCTTTGTTGTGAATTAGTTTTCTTTCATCTCCTCCCACCTTATTTCTTTTGCAAACTGTCCTCTTTATCCTCCTCCAAACGCTTCCTTAAACCCTTCCTGTGCATACGTGGCGTCGCTAGCTGTGCTGCTTTCCAGCTAACCTGGTGCTCCTTTTCCTGTGCATTTCTGCTCCCAAGCCCTTTGGGGCTGGGCTGTCCCTTGTGCTGTGGCAGGTGGGATGCGCTCCAGGGAACGTGGAGCCGGCTGCAATGGCTGCCCCAGGGCTGATGCTCCCGCATCCCGTGCGCCTCTGTCTGCTTCTCCTAGACTCGCCTCAGGACTGGAATCTCACGCAGGTTTTGTCATTGCAGATCTCCTGCCTTTCACAATGTTGATAGTTGGGGCATTTTTTGCCTGGCTGAACTCTACCTTTTCTACGCATTGTGTGACATCGAGGCTAGTGAGGCAGAGTGGTGGAGAAGAGCAACAGAGCAGCTCTGCTGCAGCGAGGGCGTCTGCATTGACTGGGCTCCCTGCAGCTTGGGAATGGGCAACTTCACCTTTAAAATCCAACTCTGACTCCTGCATAAACAATGAAATAGGAGCTGCCCCAAGGGGAACAGTCTGTATAGTTAAATCTTAATATTACTGGAATGGGAAAATACAACCTCCGTCATCGCCGGCTCTGCCAGGGCACGGATGCTGTTACGGCTGTGGGATTCCTGTGCACAGAGCCCGTCTGCCTCGCCTGGGAAGCAGGATATTTCAGGATTTAGGTTAATGTCTTTCTGTGAGATCATAGCATCTTTCTTCCACACCCTCAGATCCTGCTGTCCATGATGTTCAGCAGACTCTCGGTGGATCTTTCCAGCCTGTAGTTTTGGGACATACAGGGTTCATTTACCTACATCTCTTCTGTGAGTTCCTTGAATGTGGTGCAGTCTGATTCTTACTGAGCTGCGCTGAGCAAAGCTTTTGCCTCAACTCTGAGTGACTTTTGTCTGCAGCTGAGCAAGTGACAGAAATAAAGGGGGGGAGCAAGAAGCGTGTGTGAAGGCTGGATGGGAGCATTGGGGAGCGTCTGCCCTCACGTGTGGGATGACGCCTGTACAGTGGTTTGGAGGGTAAAGTGGCTGCTTGTGCCTGCACGCCCAGAGCAGCTGAGCATTGGGAACTCAGGGTCAGAAGCAGAGGGTCTCCTGGCAAGTATTGGGGGTTGCCTGGAACCAAAGACAACTCCGGGAGGCACAGGGTGTCTGGGTACAGGAGGAAGAGCAGGTTTCTTTTGAACGCCTTCCATCTGGGACCCTTGAGGACTGGCCAGGGAGGGCCCAGGTGTTCTGTGAAATTCTCCTCCCTGTTGTTTTGGAGGTGGCAGAACTGGAGCCCAGGGTGAAACACCTGTGCCTTGCAGTGTGGAGGCTCTCAAGACCAGGACTGCTAAAGACCCACAGAGGAGCTGGGCCCCTCTGTGCCTCACTCACACAGACACTGAGGCTGCCCAAAGGCGCTTGAGCCCCAGGAGTCCCTTAGGCCAAGAGTTCACTGCCACCCCGCACCTTCCTCATCAGCTTGTCCCCATCAGCGCTCCCCTGCCATGACCTAGCAGCTCTGCGTGGACGGTGGCCGTGGCTCCCTGCCTCCTTGCCCAGGTACCCTGTCTGCTGGGCACCGGCTTCCTCACAGGCTGCTCTGCAGGTCGCTGGCATCTTAGCAAGATCCAGGTGTGAGGCTCCAAGGGGCACAAGGAAGATGCTGGGAATGCAGCCAGCTGCTTCGTGCACTGAAATGTGTTCACCTTGCAGGGCTTGTCCCTAATCCATGCTGGAAAGGACCCTCCTGGCCAGCTTGGATCTCCATGACTGGAGGCAGGATAGGAAAGAGAGGCTTTTTTCTCTGGTCCTTCTGCAGGAGCCCACCACTGGTTGCCATTGCAGTGGGTGACTGGGAATTCTGGAAAAGACAAGCAAAGCCTCAGTGTTCCTTTTTTAACTTGGAGCAAAATCTGGGATGAGAGGAAAAATCCATGACCATGCAGGAGGGAGCCGTGTGTCAGTGATGTATCTTGGCCGTTACTGCTTGAGACTTTTGGGCACTGTGGTCGATTTAGAGCTTCTAGGAATGAGACACTGATTCATCTGTGGTCAGTGTATTTTTAAAATGATGCTGCTAAGCTGTGAGTCTGGCTTCCCCTGGCCAAGCAGAGCCTTTGCACGGCTCTCTTCCTCAGGACTTCTTTGTGCTGGTGACCTGAATTTCTGTCCTCCTTGCTCAGTCCGGTTCCTGGGGCTCTGGGTTAATAAGAACCTGCTGCTCTGCATGTGAGGAGCAGATCCTGCTGTCCTCGTGGCCAGAGGAGGCCCAGCTCACACGGGTGACGTCTTTCACTGTGGTCCCGATAGCAGCACAGACACCAGTGCCGACTGTCCACAGGCCTGTGGTAGTTTCACAACCTGTGTTACATCCTCAGCTGCCGTGGCCCTCCTAAGGCCTGTGCTGTGACAGCAGGGGAGTTGATCCCTGCACTCCCAGCAGAGGCCGGTTCTGAGCGCATGGCTGCACGGTCTGCACATGGATGCTGCACGACAGGACTCTGCTCGAGCAGCCGAGGGGCTGTGCTCAGAGCTGAGGATGGGCTTAGTGGCCAGTGCAAATCACTTCAAACACGGGGTGTGTGGGGAGAAGGAGAGCTGGGCTGCAGCCCTGCAGGGCTCGAGGGCCAGCAGGGTGGCTGAGCTGGTGTCCCAGCCACAGGCTGTCACTGCTGCCCCTGCGCTGGCTCCGTGGCGCCCGGCAGCCTTGTCCTGCAGGAGAGCGGGGCGCTCGGATGGCAGCCAGAGGGGAGGCAGAGATTAATGAAGTGCTGAGCTCCTGGTGGGGAACACGCTCCGTCGCTTTGGGTTTCCCTCCCCACCCATCCCACGCTTCTCATGTGAGGCACAGTCTTGCAAGCAGCTTGGGAACGGAAGGGATTTCAGACGGGGGGTGACCTCATCCGTCTGCCGCTCCAAGTTGGAGCGGGCTCCGGCACTTCAGTCACGGTTTTGGCAACACAGTGGGAGCCCACGTGGGGGCAGAGCGTGGGGCTCCCCCTTGGCAGGGCGCTCCTGGGCGCAGGGCTGGCACCAGACAGGGCTGCTCACCCTGCAGGGGTGCAATGTGGGCTTGAGCACTAAATGTCCCCTGTGTCCCCTCTGCTCAGCATCCCTCAGACCCACTGATGGCTGGAGCTGTGAGGCAGGGAAGCGGGACAGGAGCTCTGCCCTGTCCTGGGAAGGGCTCGGGGATGGCACTTGCTGTTAGGCTGGGCTCAGACCCTTGGCAACCCCTGCTATCTGTGGTCTCCTGTGCTGGAGCTCCAGCAGCATCCAGCACCAGAAAGGAGCTGTTGAGCCCAGGGCCCTGCCTGCTGCCACAATCAAGAAGCTGTGTCCAGGTGGCAGCCTGGGTAGGCCTCGTGTCGGGAACAAAACAGGCCTTTGTACCTGGTGGTGCCATCGGTTTGTGAGCTCCGGAGCTGGGTGCTGGAGCCGGGCTCTGTGCCAGCCCAGAGGGCTCACAGCAGCAGCTCCCCTGGGCTGCTGAGCCTGGTGGGACGAGTAGCGCGGAAGGCAGGAGCCCGATGCCTCTCGAGAGGGGCCACAGATAAAGGGAGATGATCCCTAGGCCTGACTGTCAGAAAGATCTTGTCTGTGAAGGGATCTCCAGCTTTTCCAAAGGAAGGGATCACTGAGATGAATTGTAGGGCCTTGGAGGGCAGGTTTAGAGGAGCATAAGCTCTTTTCTGTCCTCAAACAAACATTCTGTTCACTCAAAGAGGAAGCAGCAGCTACAGGGAAAGTGCAGTTACTGAGCAACTTTTTTTTTCCCGAAGCACGAGGTCTCCTGTTAAGCAGGAGAGCTGCTTTCCCTCCAGGAGCGAGTGCGGCGAGGGCAGAGCCTCCTGCAGCCCCGCGGCTGGATAGAGGGGTCACTTCCTTAACCCGCTCCCTGCAGCGTCTCCCGTTTGTGTCTCCTCCTTCCTTCTGCTGCAGTTTCGGAGCTGCCGTGCGCTCTGTGCCCCCTTGGTGGCGGGGCTGGGTGCAGGCAGCACGGGCACCTTACCTGCCCCTGCCTAGGGTGGCTGACACATGGTTGGCCCAAGCAGTGTGCATAAAAACAAATGCATGAGAAAGGAGTCCCGATGGAGATCGCTCTGAACGGTGCAAACTCTGAGGACCCTCATGTTGAAGGGGAGAGGGGCCGGTAGCTGTTAATTTGAGGATCCTGGCTCGTGAGCAGCAGCAGATCCCTTTTGGCTTTGCAGAAGGCAGACCCAAATGAAATGGGAAAGGTCTGGAGAAGCCTCTCTGTTGTGGTGCCCTGCGGATCAGTGGGTAATTCAGTGTGGTTGTGCTGTCTGCAGGGAGCACGTTCTCGGTGCCCGCGGGAAGTGTCCTGTGGGTGGATGTAGGAAGGAGCTTGAAAGCAAAACCAAGCTGGGAGCGCTGTCTGGCCTCCCAGGTGCGCATGGTGCACAGAGGGGAGGGACCAGGTTGCCCTGAGGAGAGCAAATAGAGAGCAAGTCTGTCCCAGGCGGGTGGCTGTTCAGGCTCCATGTGCTCAGGAGAACAAAGTCTCTGCAGAGCCCTTTGCTCTGCGGCTGCTCCCGCGAGCCAGCGCCTAAATGGAAACAGATGGCGTCATCTCGGCGGTTGGTAAGAACCTCTCTCTGTTGCAAGTCTGCTGCTGGAGTCTTGGGGCTGCTGCTGAAGTTTGGGGCTGGAGAGTGAGTGCTGAGGCCCCTGCGCTGGCAGTGCTGGATGTTCTGCCCTGGGGCAAACCCTGGGCTTTGTGCTCCAACACGGCACCCTGTGGCACCCACCCCATGGCTGAGCTGGGATGGGTGCTATCCCACATCCTGCCCAGAGCCCGCTTTGCTTGCCAGTGGCTTCCAGAGCAGGGCTGCTGGAGGAGGGAGGGGGCCCATAGCTAGCTGGATGACCCGCTGTGTGATGCTGAGCACCAGAGATGGGATTTGTTCATTGGAACCACAGAGTCATCAGGACCCGTCAGCTTCCCTTGGGGTCAGTAAATAATCCATATGGGCATCCATACAATGAGCTGCAGAGCTTTACAAATGCAGCTGCACTGCAGAAGGCCTGGGTAGGCTCTGCTGCCCAGCAGGCTCTTCCAAGACCCTGAGCTAGAGGGTCCCTGCCCCCTGTTTTGCTGCAAACTCAGACTATCTGTTGTTGCTCTTTCCTTACTGGTCAGCAGCTCTGGTAAGAGGAAGCCGTCAGTGACTGCTGAGTGCTGTTACTCTTAAGCTTGAAAGAAACCTTGCTTCAATTCTCTCTGACAGGCAGCATGATTTGAGTTATATTTCCAGTGACTTGAAGTTTTCCCCCGTCGTTTCAGCATTTAACACAATGCAAGCGGCCAGTGACGCTGCCGGGCACGCAGAGGTGGTGCTGCCTGCAGAGATGTGGCCTGGAGCAGCACTGGGGCGGGCAGAGTGGGCAGGCGAGAGCCTCGCCAAGCATCTTCTGCTTCCCTTTCTGAGTATTCTGACGGATCTTACCCATCCACAGCCTCTGTTGTGGCTCTGGTAGCATAGCCATAGTGGAGCCAGCGTCAATGCTGGGTGGCCACGTAGCCACAGATGTCAAAGAAAGAGCAGAAAATGTCTGTAGGTCTGCAGTGAAAGGGGTTGTGGAAGTGCAGTAAATCCCTGTGAGATGGGTCCTCTGTCAGGTGGAAACGGGGTGTTGTGCTTCTCTGCGGGTCCTGCGGAGGCTCCTGGGCTCCCAGGGCTCCTGGGACCAGCTTTGCTCCCTAGAGAGCTGCTGCTTGTGACAGAGATGGACAGAGGTCCTGTTTGCACGGCTGGGGGCTCTGTGGATGCTTCCTGGCTCCTTCACTGCCCTGGCAGCACCGAGAGGCAGCTTGGGGCTGATTTCCACAAACCTCGTGCCTGCTCTGTCTCTTACTTTTGTTTTTCCCTTCAGGAGAGGGTTATGATTCTTTTGTGAGAGCAACTCACACCGCTGCTGGTAACAGGAGTGCTTTTTGCAGGCCCTTCTTGAGAGGACCGGCTGGAACCGCTGCTCATAAACTGAGATGTGTTCCAGCCTCACTGTAGTCATTGCCTGTTTCTGCTGATTAATTTATTGCTGCTAATTGCCAACAACATCACACTCATTTTCTGTGTCACTCGTAAAAGAAGGGGCAGGTGTGGGAGGGAAACCAGTATTTGCTGGGCTGAAAAGGACAAATGCTTCCTAAATGCTTCCACCGCGCGATGCTCAGGCCACTGCCATGGCCACTGCCGTTCCCTGCTGTTGTGTCGGGGGGAGAGCAGCGCTCAGGACTTGGGGAGCAGGATTCCGCTGCAGCTGCTGGAGCAAAACCCCCAGAAGGAAGCAGGAAACAGAGAGGGAACCTAATTCCCCATGGGCTGCTGCTCCTGATGCCGGACTAGGGCAGGTGTGGATGGGCAGCGAGGCTGGGGTGGCGGCGCTGGGACCAGGGCACCCTGGGGAGGGCAGCAGGGCAAGCACAGGGGTGTGTGGGGCAGGAACAGCCCCAGTGCCAGTCTGGGACCAGCTCTGTGCCTGGGGAGCTGCACGGGGCAGAGCTGCACAGGGAAAGGAGAGAGGTGCTTGCTGGTCCCCTCCCACCATTGAAGGTTGCTTTAAATCCCCGACTTTCTTCCCCTTTGCTAATGGAATTAATGATGCAGTGAGCTAAGAGTGGCTTGTTCTCTCCTGTGGGCATCAGCTACTCCTGAAGTTATGTTAATTGTAGCTCAGAGCCCCAGACAGGAGCTGGGAACTTTCCCAAGGCAGTTGGCTCCCGTTCTGCAAACACTCTTCTCAGGAGCCTGCCGGGAGGGAGGACAGCGCGGCTGAGGAGACCTCCTTGCAGGGCTGGACGCATCCGCGGGATGGGCACGGCGGGGTGAACCGGCCCCCTTCCCCAGCCCTGTTGGAGCAGCGTGGGGCAGCGTTATGGGGAGGCCCCGCAGCCTCCCCAGCGAGGCCCTCGCTGCATCATCTGCCCCAGCAGGTGTGATCGCCTCATGGTGCCTGAAGCCGCAGTGCCCTCTCCAGATCAGGATTCAGCCGCTTTGGTAGACAGGCCTGATCCTGCATCCCTTACTCATGTGAGCAGTCGTCTCTGCTTGAATGGGCTACTCGGTGAGTAAGGAGCGCAGGACTGGGACCACTACCTGGAGGTTTAAGGTGGACCTTCTGTAGCCTCGTGCGTATTCACACGCGTCAGAAGGGTCCAGAACTGCTGGTGCTTTTTTTTACTGGAGGGGTAGGTGAGAACGGGAGCAGCAGGATCCGAATATCCTGCTTCTGAAGATAAATCACCGTTATTTTTCCACCCACCGTCTCCCAGCCCAGCCAACTTCCGTGCCATGGGACAACATGTATCTGTTTTTCTCCCAAATGTGCCTCCTCCTGGCTTTCCAGTGCTGGCTCGAGTCTGCCCTGCAGGCCTCTGTTTATTCTGGCTGCAAATTTGAGATTAGATGGAAGGAATCTACTTAATCCTGCTTTGTGCTGCAGGGCTGATGGAAGCGCGGGGGGAAGGCTGAGCCATGTGGAGGCAGCAGCAGCCTCGTGTGCAGCCGCGTTCCCCGGCTGCCTTCGGAGCCTCTGTCCTTTGCTGCGTTGGCTGCGGTGGCGGACGGGCCGTTTCCTGCGAGCGCAGCAGGGTTGGGCCTGCAGGGTTGAGCTGCCCCCAGGCTTGCGGCTGCGCGCGATCAGCAGAGCTCCCTGGGAGAACCAGGATCCGTGGGCGTCTTCTCCCTCGCGTGGAGCCTGGCGGTACCGCGCCGAGGAAGCTCTGCTCTTCCTGTGCTGCTGCTAAGGAGAGAACTGCTATTTTTGCGGAAAAGTTGCAGCCCGCTCCATATCTGCTCAGTTTGTTGCATTTTACAAATGACTCCAAATGATGAACTGTGGAGCACAGGGGAGCTGGGCAGCTGCTGCACCGTACGCACACATGTAATCCCTGCTGTGCGACCTCAGCAATTGTGGTCTGTTTTCCTGCCTTTCCTGAGCATTGCAGGGTGAAGCCTGGATAATGTCAGGGGTCTCACGCTCCCAGGAACCGCTGGGAGAGACTGTCTGGCTTGTGAGCCTTGCTCACATGTTCAAGGTGAGATCATCAGAGTTTAGATCAGGAAGGGGTTTCCTCACAGATCAACTCAACAGGAGCTTCAGGGTGAGTGCTGCTCTCCTGGGGACATAGCAGCGAGTGTCCAGATGTTGTGATACCCTTGAGATTTTTCTGCCCCAAATTAGTGGTGAGAGCCCATGCCTTGGCAGAGGACAAAGGAGGACCTGGATGGAGGCCACAAGCCTGTGTCCCACAGGGAACGTCCTGCAGCTCCCACAGTCTCCACTGCCCACATCCTGGCTGAGGACGGTTCCCCTGCCCAGGTTGAGATTTACTGCTTGATGCTGCTCCTGTTTGACTTGAACAAGCTGCTTCCCTGGAGCTGCCCTTCACGTGTTGCTAGAGAGCAGGCAGGAATTGAATTTCCCTTCTGTGGAGAATTCTGAAAATAGCTTTGTCTGTCTCAGAGGAAGACACATAACTGCTGTCACGACACGCTGCGGTGACCTTGCGGAGGTGCTGCACCTCTCCCGCGAGGCAGCAGGGCCCCAACGCCCTGCACGCTGGCGCTTCCGCGGCTCCCCCTTCCCCAGAGCTCCGTGTGGCTCCAGCTGGGAGAGCTCTCCCTGCCCCAGCCCCTGGCTTTAGCTCTACTGTGTTCCTCGCTGCTGTTTCCAGCAGCAGAGCAGAAGAAGTGAGTGCTGCTCGCTATGGGCTCGCCCTGCTGTCAGCACATTGCAGGGAGGCCACGGGACGTGTCTGTAGGACATGTCCGTGCCCATCTGGCAGTGTCAGTGCAGTGACCCCGGGCTGTGTCGTGCGGGGACAGCTCAGCAAGGCCAGCTCTGCTCGCTCACACCATGGCTGGTGCAGAAGGCCAAGCTCAGAGGTTGACGGGGAGAAGCGATGGGAGCTGAGGGCTGTCAGGAGGGAGCGTTGGGCTCTGGAGTTGTGCTGGAGCCCGGCCAGCGCTGTGTGACTTTAGGCAAGGCCAGAACTTCCTGCCCCGTGCCTGCGTGTGCTCTGCGCTGTTCTCTCCTTGCACATCCTTGCATCGCTTCCCCGCGGCAGCTCTGCGCTGCACAGGGCCCGGGTGCCGCGCATTGCTCTGCAGCGGGTGTTGCTGCCGGCCACGATGGCCACGTGGGCCCCGTGTCTGCCGCCGCTCCTGGCCACTTGGCTGCCCTGCCCCTGGTGCCTGGGCTGGGCACGGGCGGCTTTGCCCCCGCCTGCCCTTGGGAACTGTTCCCATTCTCCCACTGCTCCATTTTGCCTTTCGTGAGTTTGAAAGAACAAGGAATGTGCTTGATCTCTGCTCAGAGCCCACCTGCAGTGCTGCCCACTAGGAATCACCTTTAGCAAGTGGAATAGCAGCACGTCCCTGTGCTCTGGGTGTCCCTGCTGGAGCTGGGGGATTGGACTAGATGATCTCTGGAGGTCCCTTCCAACCTCAACGATTCTGTGATGCTGCGATCCCCACCGCTGCAGCTCTGTGCTGTGCCCTGCCTGGCAGGGCAGCTCTGGGGCCCTGCACCCGCGGTGGCCTCTGGGCTGGCCGAGGACTTGAGGCAGTGCGGGAGGGTCAGCAGGGAGCGGGGACAGGCTCTGCAGCTGCCCGGGCTCCTACTGCAGGGGCTGGGGATGCAGAGGGCTTGCGGTGCCACCTCACACGGTGCTGGTGCTGATGGACACACGGTGTTGGAACTGTCCTCTGTGCTACTTCTCAGTTAAGATGTTGGCCATTAGATGTCTTGTGGGAGGAACAAGTTGGGTATTTTCAGCTCCTATGTGGAAAGGGAGGGGTAATTGGAAGGGACAGAGGCAAAGTAAGGTTTGATTTAGCTGCCTCTGGAAAGTTGGCACATGGACCTACCTGAGTGAACCGCTCAGTGTGTGTCATGCAGCACAAACGTGTCTTTCCCTTGGCCCATCGTTGATGTCTCTGGCAAGAAAAAAAGACAGGAGAAACTTGTCTAGCTGTTTAGTTTGAGAGGAGGGCAGAGGAGGCTGAAGCGAGCACCCAGCTGCCGCTCTCCTTAAGCTTTAGCCGTGGCCGTGCAGTGCGAGGAGGTCTGTAGTCTGTCTCTCCTTCTCAGTTTCTTTCCCCAAGCTGCTCTCTGCATTCCCAGGCGTGGTCTCCTAGCTGGAATTCTCCCTGGCTGCCCATCCTGGGACCGTGTATGATGTGTGCGAGCCCAGCGCGCTCAGGAGACAGTGGCTCCTTGTTCCCATCTGCGCAGTCAGCACCGCTCCTGGGCCAGGAACAACACCGCGGTTTTGCTGCAGCCGAATCCTTGTTGACTTCGTCAGTGATCCCAGCTCAGGAAAATGCTCTCATTTGTTGCAGTGGGCCCATGTGGACCCAGCACGTCCCTTGGTGCTCAGGCAGATGCTTGTGGTTTGTGGCCGTGCGGCCTGTGGCCTCCTGACAAGGGTTTACCAAGCTGCGAAAATTTGTGGAGGGCAGGCAGCTATTGTGGTTTTTGGTATGGGAGGGTTGGCGAAAGCTTTGTGTTATCTCAAGTGTGTTTTGATACATCTCCTGCAGGCCCAAAGCCATTGCCCTGTGACCCAGTACAGACAGCACTGGACATTCGTTGCTCCTGAGATAGCACAAGCTGCAGGCCCCAATCCAGGAGTGATTCTCCTTGTGAGTCTAGGAATAAAAAGCAGCATCGCGAACGTGTCCTGACCCAGCACTGAGCTAGGAGGGTGCTGTGAGGGTTGTCAGCCCCCTGAGGAACGATGCTGCAGACCTAGGGAAGGGCAGCGTGCAAGGGGGAGAAGGTCCTGCAGACCCTGCTCCTCCTGCGAGCGCTGCTGCGTGGGCCTGGGCACTGCCCCACAGCTCTGGTTTGCAGCCCCGTGACTGGGGTGCTCACGTTGCTGGTGCCTTCTGTTGCCTTGCAAGTGTCCAGTGAGAATCCCTTGAGTGGTGCCGTGTTCTGAGAGGGGCTGAGTCCCTGCTGTGACAGGGAGACATCGGCTGGACCTGCTGCTTGGCTGGCAAGCCCAGAATGAATGGGAACAAAACCTGATGGGGGTGATTTCAAGATGATACTGGCAGAGCAGGTGGTTTGGAAAAGGGCTTCGTGCCTGTGATCTGACAGCTGCTGTATAGAGAGTTTTCCTGCCCTGGGAATGTTTCCCTGCCTTCACGCTTGTTCTTATCAGTCACTAGGAACTACAACTTCTGTGTTCACCTTCCATCAGCTTCTGGTTAGATGGTCTCTCGAGTTGTTCCAAGAGGCCTGTGGCTCCTGCAGCTGCAGTGGGAGATGTGGCTGGGAGAGGGGCAGGAGCAGGGCAGGAACCCGTGTGCAGGTTCCTCTCGCACCACTGATGTTGGCATCTTGTGACTTTGTCATATATGTGCCGAGATGTGAAACCCCTAGCTCCTACAATTGGATGGTTATATGAGACTATCAGGTTTTCTTTGTTTCATGTGAATTAGTTTTCGATTTCTACGGCTGCATGGTAAAGCTAGGAGGTATGGCCTTATAGGCATCCCAAATGTGAAATCTAAATGGTTTCTGTGTTAGTGTGAAGCTCTTGCTGGGAGGGATGTTCGCACTCGATAAACACACAAATGCTGCTTTATTTTGGGCTTTCATTGCAACCAGAAAGGCTTTCACCACAGAACTGCTGTGTGGTCCAGGACACATGAGCGGCCTTGTCCAAGCAGAGGCTCCCAAAGAGCCCGTGCTGGGCAGCAGGGCCAGAGCTTCCCCAGGCAGACAGAGCCTCTAGGCCAGGGTTGCAGTCTGGGCTTAGATTTGGATGCACTTTTGGGCCCTCTCAGTCCTTGGGGCAGGGACAGCGCGCGACATCCACAGTGGCCTCCTCGCAGCTGCCTGAGAAATGCTCATCCGAGCAGGCCCAGAGGAGCCGAACGCGGAGCCGGGAGCCCGGCCGGCCGTGCGGAGGCTCTGCTGCCGCCCGCGGCCCTTTGGTGCCGCCCGGCGGGCAGGCTCCACCCGCGGCGCAGGGAGGGAGGCCGGAGGCCGGGGCAGCTGCCACGGCTCCCACGGCCCTGCGCGGCTGCTCGCACAAGCGGGGGGGCTGCCGTGGGTCCGGCCGGGCGGGCAGGGAACACATGGGCTGGGGGTTTTTCCCTTGGCGCGTGCTGGCTGCCCGTCCTGCCGGCCGCGGTCATGGATTCGCTCATTATTCAGGAGCGGTTGGTGGAGAAGCTGCTTTCCCCCCGCGCGCAGGCACAGCGAAGCCACCCGGGCAAGCTGAAGGTACTGGGTATTTATAGCTCGCGCGAGCCGCGGAGCAGCGGGCGCAGCAGGGGGAGATGGTGCCCGAGCAGCTGCAGGACGGGGCCACCGAGGAGCAGGGGGGCGGAAGGAGGCTGGTAAGGGGGACATGCAGGGGCAGAAGGGCCGCGGGGCAGCGCGGGTGCCTGCTGTGACCTCCTCAGGCGGCTCCTCCATGCAGGGATTCCCTGGTTGAACGTGCGTGTTCGGGGGCCTGGGCACGAGCTCATGCTGCCCTGCGCTCTGTGCTGGCGGTTAAGGCTGTGTTTTCCTTGCCTGTTTTCTTCCTGCTGCAGCTGACGCTGGGGGCGAGTGGTTTTGCTGCTGTCTCAGCCTTGGGCATAAGGGGCAGCTGCACACGGGGAGGTGCCTCCAGGGCTGTTTGTGTCTGAAGCCCGTGGAAATTAAGGGATGAAAGCGGAGGAGCCGCCCGGGCCCGGGGCTGCGCTGGGCAGATGCAGGGCTGGAGGGAGGGCGGCTGATGCTCCAGCGCCCACTGCAATTAGGGAGCCCTGGGCAATGAGGGGATGCTGCAGCCCCGCAAATGGCAGCGGGTGGCGGGCGAGAGGCATCCTGCTGTTTGTGTGCTCAGAGGAAGGGGAGTGGATACAGGAAACACTCGGGGCCATAAATTTGGGGCAAGGCATCCCAACAAAAGCTCCATCCTTTCTTCCTTTGTTGTAGGCTAGGGATAGAGGTCCCTCCTCCGTTTGCATGGCCCCACAGTGTGTAATTTTGGCGCTTTCGAATGCCCTCAGCAAGGCCCTGCTTCCATGATAGATGATGAAACGGCAGCAGGCCTGGATCGGCCTGGGCAGCCTGTGCAGCAGGAGCTGCAGGGAGGGAGCTGGGAAAGCAGCAGTGCCGGAGCCGCAGCAGCAGCCCAGGAGCCCCCTGTGCCTGCGGGGCCCTCCTTGCCAGGCCGCACGGATCCCCAGCGGCCGGAGCCGGACGGGAGCAGGGCCTGACCCCACCAGCACTTTGGTGCTGGGCACAGGCTGCCTGGGGAGCATCCCCTGCACCGGGGTGCCCAGGGGAGCCGGGGTGCTGCCACTGCCGGGCAGCGGGTGCCGAGGAGGGAACCGCGTGGAGCCGCAGGGACTCAGGGGAGAGGAGGGCACCCACGGCCGCTGCATCCCGGCACAGCCCGCGGCCTGGCCCTGGCACACGGAGCGGAGCTGCCCGCGCTCCGCTCATTGGCAGCTGCTGCCGGCAGCAGGAGGGAGTGTCACCAGCACCGCCTGTCCCGGCCGGGCGGTTCGGCAGGGGCTGCCTCCTAACGTTTGGGAATGGGGGGCTGTGATGCCACCAGCAACCCAAGGCTGTTCCTAGCCTGTCACCTGTGTGTTAGCGGGAAGCCCAAGCCTGTTGCCTGTATATTTAGGGAGAGGGAAGGCTGATTTCCTTCTGACAAGCTGGGGAGGCCCCTGCCCTCTCCCACCAGCCCTGCTGCCCCGCCACGAGGCTGCAGAAGAGGAGGGTGAATGAGGGAGCTTGGAGCTCTTGTTCTGGCAGGTGGGGAGCTCTGCACTGAGCCTTGTGCTCAGCCCTCCTATCCTCTGCGCAAGGGAAGTAACCGCCAGGTACGGATAACGGGCAGCAACCTGCCCCAGCCAGGATTTACACCTGTGACCTGGCCTGTGCTGGTCTCACTGAGCTGGGAGGAAGCCGCCAGAGTCACATTAAGCCCCAGCTCTCTGGACTGGCCTCAACAGAGGCAAGAGATTAGGCCAATGCACTTGGCTCAGGTGGGCAAGAGAAGGTCTGATACTGATGGAGAGATGCTCCAGGTTCATAAGGCATTGAACAGGACAGATTTATTTAAGGATTTAAAAGATGTGGGCCGCCCCAGGAACTGTACAGAGGGGTTGCTGATGGGAGGCTGTGCAAGGAACGGGTCGAATGCTCGGACTGGATGCCTAGGAAGGACTCGACTCATTGTATCTTAAGGGCCCCTCAAATCTAGCAGAACCATTTCCTTATCTCAGCTGCGTGGCCTTGAGAAGCGGCTGCCCGGGAAGCTGCCGGACACCCTGGCAGGAGGGAACGAGCCTGCCCGGCCCTGCAGGGGGTTGGTCAGCGAGGTTTCACATGCAGGGGCTGCTCTTGGCTGCCCTGCCGGGCACGGACTCCTTGCTGGTCTGGGCGCTGCGCTGAGCCCTTTGGGAGGCGGGTGGTGGATGTCCCCAGGGAGGTATCGGGAGGCTCGGCAGTACATGGGAGCTGAGCAAAAGGAGAAGGGAGTAAAATCCGCTCGCAGTGACGCTCATCACCTCCCTGTGCCGTCCTGCAGCCTTTGCCGGGGCAGCTGAGTGGCCTGGAAAGGAGCTGATTAAACCGACTGGTGGGACACAGGTACATTCTCTGCCATGCCCAGAGAGGCTGCGTTAGAGCCATGGGGCAGCAGATCTGCTTGAGAGCATTTGTGGCTGGGCTGGGAGCTAGGGCTGTTCCTGAGGAACATGTGGCTCCATGGACTTGCCTGTGCTGTGAATCCCAGGGGCTGGTTTAACTGATTTTGAAACATGGACTCTCTGATGTCTCTAGCTGAGACATTTGTGAACGTCTGCATCCTGCTGGGTCTAATTTGGAAAGTGTGTGAGACAGGCAGTGTTTGCCTGGGTGCAGGGTGCCCCTGTGGAGGCTGCGCAGTCACCGCGGCTCCAGCCCTGTGTTGTGGGCAGGGGCGACCCCAGCTCAGCTGCGAGGGGCCCCTGGAGCAGGTCTGCGAGTTCAGGGGCGAAGGAGCGAGATGAGTGGCGCACCCTGACCCGCCACTCTCCACCTCTGCCCTGCAGGACCATGAGAAGCAGTACGTGGGCTTCGCCACTCTCCCTAACCAGGTGCACCGGAAATCTGTGAAGAAGGGTTTCGACTTCACCCTCATGGTCGCAGGTGAGGCCACCCTGCAGCTCCTGAGCACACGGATGCCCAGGGGGCTGGTGGGCTGGGCTTGGCTTGGTTTTGCTTGGGGCAATGCTGTCTGTTTTCTAAAGGCTGACCCTGGCAGCAGTCGTGCACCAGCAGCAAAACACCTGATTTCTCAGCCCACTGAAAGCAGGAAGATGGCAGGAGGAATGAACAGCTGAGTGAGCCCTGAGCTGATGCCTGGCCCTGGAGCTATCCTGGCCTGACTGTTTCCAGGTCCTTCCCGTGGGCAGGAAGCTCCCAGTTCAGAGAGCAAAATCCTAATGCTTGGGACATTGCTGTCCTCTGACTGTGATTCAGTGGAGTTAGGGTTTCACCCTCTGTGCTTTACACTGGCCCCTCAATTTGCTCTCCCATTAACTGTGGTATGTCCCCAGATAGCCTAGGCACTACACACCAAGGATGGAGGTGACTGGTCAGACAGTGAGTGCACAGTGGGGACCAACTCCTCTTGCTTCCCATAGGTGCTGTCTCAGCAACCGGACCCTTTCCCTGTCTGCTTACACATGCTTTAGCCCTGACTTGTGTCATGGTCACACATGACCATGAGTGGACCCCCCCCCTGCCCAGCAGAACGGCTGCTCTGCAGGCAAGGCCAGCCAGAACTGCGATAACGGGAAGGGAGAGAGGAGGCGGAGGAGGAACTGGGAGCTCACATTCATGCAGGGATTGTGATAGCTTGCAGCAAAAGTCCTCCCACTGCTGGAAAAATGTAACACCCATAAACAGCTCCTGACGGCTCATCTCTCACTCTGGCTCTGGATTCAGAGGCTTGCTCAGAGTTTCTTTTGTATCTCAATTAGTGGGTCATGTTGCTTGCTTTTTCCTCCTCACTTCTGTGCTCTATCAATTAGGAGAGTCGGGTCTGGGCAAATCGACCCTCGTGAATAGCCTGTTCCTGACAGATCTCTACAAAGACAGAAAGCTCCTCAACGCAGAGGGTAAGTGGAAGACAAAGTGGGGCAAACGTGCTCTATTGCCACAGCTCTAGGCTGTCCTAGAGCTGGCATCATTGTTGGTGTGAGTGGTGATCCCCAGCAACATGGCCTTAATTCACCTATTCCCATTTAAAGAGAGAATCAACCAGACAGTAGAAATCGTCAAGCACACGGTAGATATTGAGGAGAAGGGTGTGAAGCTGAAGTTGACCATAGTGGACACACCAGGCTTTGGAGATGCTGTTAACAACACCGAGTGGTGAGCAGGCCTCTCTCCTTCTTCCTTGTCCCTGGCCACATCTGTTTTCTGTGGGTTCATCACAGGGAGGGCTCTGGCAGTGGGAAGGGGATGCAGCAGTCCCTTGGGAGCACTGTTCTGTTAAACATGTGGTTTGCATTTGGTCTGAATTTGGTCTCTCCCCAAATTTGGTCTGAATTTGGTCCCTTCCCAGCTGGAAGCCCATCACTGACTACATCGACCAGCAGTTTGAGCAGTATTTCCGAGATGAGAGCGGCCTGAACCGGAAGAACATCCAGGACAACCGAGTGCACTGTTGCCTCTACTTCATCTCGCCCTTCGGGCATGGGTGAGAGCCCCACTCCAGGGCAGGGCACTGGCTGAGACCCCAGCCTGGGGGCAGGGGCTCATACCCCAAGATTGCCCGATAGAGCCCCGTGTTGGCAGGGCTGTCACATGGCTGAGGAGCAGCTGGCTGCTCTCAGCATCACACAACATCCCTCCCTTCACGGACGTGACAGCCACTGCCCTGGTCATCAGGAAGGACTGGTCTCCCTCAGGCCTGTGGTCTGTTTTGCACATCAAGAGAAAAAAAAAGACACACAGACTTGTATCTACTAAAGCTTAACTGGTGGAGAGGAAAGGGAATTTTAAGCTACTTTCAGCCTGTGCAAGGCCTTGCACGCAGGTTTGTGTCCCAGCATGGCTGGGAGCAGCCCCAGGGGCTGGGGGCACTGCTCATGGTGGCTGCCTGCAGCACAGGCCACAATGTTTGGCCTGTGAAGGAGTGAGTACCCAACCCGTGTGTGTGTGAGGCCTTTCAGCAGCTCAGCCCTGGAGAGCTCCTGCAGATAAGGCCCTAGTTGAGGGCTCTCCCAGGCTGTCTGCAGCCCTTCTCACTAGGCCTGGGCGTGAGGTGGGAAGGGCTGGAGGGGGAGCTGTCCGGGGTGTCCCTGCTAACCCCTCGTCCTGCTGCAGGCTGAGGCCGGTGGATGTCGAGTTCATGAAGGCTCTGCATGAGAAGGTCAACATCGTGCCCCTGATTGCCAAAGCCGACTGCCTGATTCCCTCTGAGATCCGGAAACTAAAAGAGAGGGTGAGATCATGTTTCTCTATGGGGAAAATGTCCTGATGTGGCAGTGGAGACATTCAGAGCAGTGTAGTACCTGCAAATCTAATTTTAATGGTGCTCTGAGATATCTGTGGGAAAGCAAGTGCTGTTTAGAAAGGCCAGCTCTGTAGGAAGCATGAAATCCGTTCCCCATCTGTAGGCTATAGCAAATCCATGGCAGAAAACATGAAATAAACCCAACATCTCTGTTCATGTTACCTCTTCTTGTTGCTTTGTATGGACACAGATTCGGGAAGAGATTGACAAATTTGGTATTAAAGTTTACCAATTTCCGGAGTGTGACTCTGATGAAGATGAGGAATTCAAGCAACAGGACAGAGAGCTGAAGGTAAGGAAGCATCTTGGCAGTGTGCTGGATCTCTGGCTGGTGGGTATGTTGTCCAGCCCACATGGAGCCAGAGCTGGTGTACACAGGCTCTTGTGAAAGACAGCCTGGAAAAGGGAGCCAGTATCCATCCTGGTGTCATGAAATCACATGCCACATAAAGACACAGGACATCTGGTGTCCCTCCAGGTAGTGTCAGTGTTTCCTTACCTGGAGGCACCAGCAGCCTAGGCCAGACCATTTGCAAGCGGGCCAGCCTGGCTTGCAAGCAGCATGCATGCAGCATGGCCTGGTCTCTCCTGCTGGACATGGGCTTTGGTCCCCTCCTGACCAGCGAGGTTCTTGGCCTGAACCTCACTGACGGCACAAGCTCTTGGCCTGCCTTGTCCCACTTTGTTTCGGTGTCCAGCCTCTGTCCTGGTTTCTCTGTAGAGTTTCCTATCAGGAAAAAAAAAACCACAGACCTGCAGAGAGACAACTTCCTTCAGGACAGCCGGGAAGGGCACGTTGGCAATCAGGCTGCCTGCAGACCCCAGTGCCTGTCGGCTTTTCTCTGTGTGCACATTGTGGTGTCTGAGCTGGAGCACACATGGGTGTCCCTGTGTGTTTCCTACTTGCACCTTCCTCCACCTGTTACATATATTATGGCATATATTGTATGTCTGCATTCCAGGAGAGCGCTCCCTTCGCGGTCATCGGCAGTAACACCGTGGTGGAGGCGAAAGGCCAGAGAGTCCGGGGCCGACTGTACCCCTGGGGCATTGTGGAAGGTGAGTGCGGTGCCTGGGAGTGGCTGCACGTGGCAGCCCAGGGGGACAGGGCCTGGACATACAGCAGGGCTGTGGCGAGAACACAGTGTCCCTACTGCCTCTGCAGCCCCAGGCACGTGGCAGGGTACAGATGCAGGCCTCACTGGGAGGCCTGTTGCTGACCTCTGGCAAGTGCAGGCAGCACTTGCCCCATCTCTGAGACCACAGCAGGGTGAAGAAGAAGAGCTGCAGTCTGAACGGAGGAAGCTCTGGGCTTTAAGGCATTAGGACATGGCCTCTTGTTAAGGGCACTACCAGTTTGGTTTCTGGGGAGAACCCGCTCACACTCCCTCCTCTGCTGCTGCTGTTGTCGTGAGTGCTGGACTTGGCTGCACAGGACGCAGCTGGGGATGGGGGATCACAGAATGGCTGAGGTTGGAAGGGACCTCTAGAGATCTAGTCCAGCCCCACCCTGCTCCAGCAGGAACACCTAGAGCATGTGCAGGGACACCTAGAGCACGTCTAAGGGATGGATGCTGGGAGGCCATGCAGAGGGCAGATCCCCTTGCTGCTGCCAGCCAGCGCTGAGGCAGTGGCTCACAAGGTGGTGCGTGGTGGCAACACACATCTGGGGAGGGGGTGCCAGGGTACTAGGACAGCGGCTTTGAGCTCTGTATTAAGCTGTGTTTGCTACAGCCTGACTCTGGTGCTACTGCCGTGGGGCTGGAGCTGCCACCAGCACTGAGGCTGTGAAGCTCCCTGCAAGCAGCAGTGAGTGCCAAGGGCAGGGCTGGGTGCTGTGCTCATGCACGGTGTGTTTATGTCTGGCTTTTTACCTGCATAGAGAGGCATTTCTTAAAGCGCCCGTGCAGAGTGACCCTCAAATAACTTTTGCTGCTGTTGCTGACTACCACCCATACTGGCTTGAGGGTGGGTTGCTTTAAGGCCACCAAAGCCTGTTGTACTCCTGTGCACACAGCCTGGGCTGTCCAGCTGCTGCGGGCGGCGGTGCCTGTCGGGTGTTGGTGTCTGGTGTTGGTGTCTGGCACCCAGCTCCTGCTGACACAGTCCAATTGCCCCAGCCCGCAGAGGTGAACAGGGAGCAGCTGGAAGGAGGCAAGCGGGGCTGGAGCATCCCCAGGACTGGCCGTGGCTGCAGAACTGCCCAGCCTGGTGGTGACCGTGCAGCCGGGAGCACTGCGCCTGCCCACAGAGCCCCACAGTGTGACCAGGCTCTTAGGGCTAACAGCAGTGCTCTCAGCTCTCCACAGCACTGCTCCCTTAAGGCTTTGCTCCTCTGGGGATGGTGCCAGCCCCCAGGGAAAACTGCTCGCCCATCATGCGCCTTTCAGTTAGTCCTAAATTCTGAGGAGATGAGCGGCTTGGCTCTCACACTTGCTGTGGTCGCTGTGGTGATACCAGCTACAGCCCAGGTACCAGGAGCAGTGTCCTCACTCAGGCCTCTTCTATATGTGCTTAATTAATCCTCTTACCCAGAAAAAGTCCTGGGAACACAGTGACCTCCACAGCCTGTCCCAAGGTTGACAAGCGCAGTCTCTTGTGCAGCATCAGCAAGGGCTGCTCTGGGGCCAGGAGGGAGAGCCCTGGGCACTGGGAGGGAGGCGTGAGTGGATGATCGGGAACTGGGAGGGGTTTCAGTCTGAGCTGGGCACTGGGAAAAGATCCGGGGCTTCAGGCTCCCCAGAGAGGGCTGGTGAGGTGTGAAACTCAGGTGCTTTCCTGTTATTGCTTCTGCAGTGGAAAACCAGGCGCACTGCGACTTCGTGAAACTGAGGAACATGCTGATCCGGACACACATGCATGACTTGAAGGATGTCACTTGTGATGTCCACTATGAGAACTACCGAGCTCAGTGCATCCAGCAAATGACCAGGTGGGTCCCTGCTGCTTTGCCCAGGGATGGCAGAGGTGTCTTGCTGTCTTTGGATCCTGCACAGAGGCCTTGGGAAATAAGCCTGGAGATAAAAAGTTTGTCTGAGGAGCTTTTCCTAGCACTGGGTACTAGGAAACAAGTTTAATGGAATAGAGAATAAACCATCTCTCTGATGGGTGGTAGCTGTGTACATTGCTGAAAGAGAAGAGTGTCTGTCATGTCCCTTCAGCAGCTACAGCTCTGCTTGAGTGACAGCATCACCCTTGGGGTGCTGCGGTTGCTCAGACAGCAGAGCCCAAGCAGTTAACACTTAACTGAACCTTAATTCCAAAGATTTCTCTGCCTTGTCTTGCTGTTGCATTCGATTCTTTATGGTTTTAATCACAGTGTTGAGAAAATAGGAGAGAACACATGCAAGCCACCTCCTTTTTTCTTTCTCCCTTCTACAATGGAAATATTAGTGATAAACTTTAGATTTAAGCAGATCCTGGCTCCTCTGTTGTAAACTGTCCCCTTCTCTTCCTGCCTGAGCTGGCTGGTAACTGCGCTGCCATGTTGCAGAGCAGAAAAGGCAGCACTTCCCTGAGGAGCAGTGCAGTGTGTGCGTGTGTAAATGTGCAGGCTGGCAGGCTTAGTTCCTGCAGAACATACCTCAGTACTCCTGCAGAACAGATGAGTCTATCTTTCTCATCAGTGAAAATGTGGAGTCCCAAAATAACTGTGTGAAATGCTTGACATCTTTGAGAAGCATCACAGTCACTATCTGCATAGGATTCGTGTCTATAAGAAATAAAAAACAAAGAAGCAATTGCTCCACTAAACAAATGCCTTAAAGTGTTTTTAAATTTTGATGCCATTTCTCATGCTTTGGCTAATTCACTGCTGGTGAATGTGAGAGAAGCAGAGCATGGCAACATCTAGCATGGAGATAAAGGTTCATCTCTGGATAGATTTTTCTGGGAGGAGATCCCAAGCTCCAGGGCTGGAATTGCCTCAGTAATGATCCTGTGGTGACTCCAAGTGGTGAATGCTGGCAAGTGGCAAATTTCCCTTTCTGGCTCAGGCCTCCCTACCCTGCTGGCTTCTGCCATCTCCTGTCACCCGCAGGCAGCTGGTGCACTTTGGGGGAGGCAGTAATCTCCCCTTGTGCCCTGCACACCCACTCCTTGGGGAAATACTGCGCCAGGCTGTGTCTGCTTTCTCCCATCTCCCGCCTCTTGAATGAATATAGCAACCAGACTTCTGCTATCAGACTTGCAGTGGTTAAACCACTTCCCTGGTTTTATCTTTCTGAAAAAAATGGCCATGGGGAATATGCAGAGCCACACAGATGCTGGCAGCACAGGCTGGTGCTGTGTGCGTGTGCACGATGTGCACTAGAAGGCACACACCTTCACAGAGGTGGGCAAAAGGAGACCAGAGGCATCGGCCATAGATGTCCCTGGTAAGGCTGCCAGTGCCATCACATAAGGTGGTCAGAAGTACCTGCCTTTCTCTGCC
>JAUBOD010000858.1:903500-914928 GCA_032353885.1 Nothura maculosa
TTTTAAAATCCTCTTTTAAAAATAGATACATTTATACCAACTGTTCCTTCTTCCTGACAAGCTGTGATCTTTCTGATAAGGTATTTCAGTGAATAGTTCCCCCCAGCTGTGTATTTTGTACAGCAAAGAGGGTCCCTGTCCCCTGCAGGGCCTTCTGCTGAGGAAGAGATGGTGATGTAGAGTAGAAGTGGAGGATGGAGTAAAACATCTTTTCATTTTCTGCCCTACTGCTGGGAGCTGCTTGGAAAAGACTCCTTCCTTTGCCCAGGTGGCAAAAACACGATGGGAGAGCTCAGCACTCAGTGTTACTAATGCTCAAAGCAAACTGATGGCAGCCAGCCCCTGTGATGAAGCCTGAGCAGAATGACTGGGCAAACTACCAGAGGTGAGCAGAGAAAAGGGCCAAGTCTGATTAGTTTTCTGGCAACAAGGAGCTTGATCTGAGCTGATTACTGAATATTTACAAGTGCTGAAGCTGTTGCTGCCTACTGTGTTGGCTTAGCTGTATTTCAGTGATTCCTGCAGGTGGAAAACCATTGGCAAAAATAGCAGAGGTTGGATCTTGTTACAGGTTCGGAGAGGGAAGCAAGGATTTCCTTGCTGCTCTTGATGCCAGTTCACCTTGGTCACACCCGCTTCTGTCTAGTGTAACAGGAAGGGGAGACTCTCCTGCTGGAGCTGCTGCACCCTCCCAAATGCTGTCTGTGTATACCAAGCTGTACATAAAGTATAGCATGAAAAAATATACTGGAATGGCTTCATGTGAGCCTGCAAAGCAGAAAGAAGCTGAGACACTTGCAGGCCTTGACCGTGAGACACCCTGCAGCATCACAGCAGAGTGGCTTTTGCTGGGACTCCAAGCCAAAGGAAAAAGCCAGAGTCTGTTTTAACTTTCTTGATAACTCGGAGTAATCTCGGAAGTGTGTTAAGCGTGAACATCTGTAAGTGCTTTGAGGCTGCTGAGTGAAGAGCGCAGGGTAGAGACGGGATGGATCTGTGTGTTCAAGGTGGCGGCAGGGCTGAAGCTGCTGCTTGCAGCTTGGCTCTGTAGTTGCTTCTGACAAGTTTTCTCTGCCTTTGAAAAGCGTTTGGCTGCAGTAAGTGGCATGGCATTCCCAAAGTGTTTTCCTTGGCTTGACTGGTGCCTCCTGGCCTCTGTTTCTTCCTTCTTCCTTCCCTATTTGCAAACAATTCAACTTGGACCTTACTCTACTTTGTTTAGAGCTAGTATTTCCCTGAAATATTTAACACTGTAATATTTATCTTGAGCAGCAGGCCAAAGAATCACAGAAATTCACTGCGGTTCTGTCTTGCCCTCATTTTTGCTATACAAAGTCTTCCCTGAGCAAATTTATAAACTCCTCTGGCTGCTTTTTATCCCATCCTGACACAACAGAAGTTTTGTTTGGAGTTACCTTTCGGACAATGGAGCACTAAGTAGCTGCAGGTAGTGTTCATCCTTTAACCTACCCTGTGATGAGCTTGAAGTATTTTATTGGGAAATTCCCAATAAAATTAATTTTTTAAAAATTTTATAACGGGGAAAGATGGGAAAACCAATGTAGGGGAAGCAGTGGGATTTGTCCCGTCACAGGGCACATGAGCATCCAAGGTGGGATTGAGGAACTGTCTCACGCGTCTTTGTGTAGTGGAGGGGAAGAATGTGTACCTCAAGGTGACCTTGTATATGGACATCTTCCTTGTGTCCCTATGGTTTGTACACTGCAGAAAAGGGTCTGCGCTGCCCTCTTCCAAGAGTTTTCCCCCTCAGTGGCTGTACTCAATCTGACCCGAGTTCCCATTAGGCTCAGTGCCACCCTGGGGCTGCATGAGTTGATGTCACAGGTTCACACCAAGACCTTAGGGGTCTGCGCCTGCCCCCAGCCATGGACTTAGCTGGAAAACTGCTGCCATCTCACAAAGGTCTTGTGAAATACTGCTGTATTTTCATGAAATGTTCCTGTCCTTGATGGTAATGGTAAGGGGAGAAGGGAATCTCTTGATTGTGTGATGTAGCTGGAAGCTGCTGCATTAAGAACTAATGTTCCAAAATTCTAACTTTGTTCTTGGACATTGTTTATCCTGAGATCTGCCTAAATGAAGGATTAGGAGTTGTAAAGGAGGTCTCCAGTCCCTTTTTTTGTTTGGATGCTGTTCTTTGGTGTAAGGAAAGGCAAATCCTCCTCCAGCAGGTTTCTAGACCTAGAGTAAATGCATTTCTCTGCTGTGTTGATGCCTTCAAGTGCCTGACGGGCTGCCCACAGCACCTGAGGGATTCCTACCTCCTCTCAGCCCCCTTTCCTAGGGGCTAGGATGCAAAAGCATTTGTGGTGTCCAGAGGAGGAAGGGCAGAGCACATGTCTGGGGAGGTAAAGCTCCTCCACCTACGCCTGGCACAGCTCTGTTTTTCTAGTTCTTTTGTGGTTGTGGTGTTCTCTCCTGGTACCCCCAGGACCCTGCTGTGGCTCTGGCAATGAGCAAAACCTCTCTCATGTTCCTCCCGCAGGCCCCAGGCCTGAGGCCAGCCAAGCATTTGTGTGCATCTGCAGAAGGACCTTTGGCCCTGTGGTTTGCCAGCCCTGGACAGGGGCTCCAGCATGTGAAGTGAACCCTTTCCAGCCCTGAGCTGCCAGAGTTGATTAAGCTCCTGCTCTGGCCCGGCTAGTCTTTCTGGGAAACTAGATCTATTGGGCTGTGCATTCCACAAGTCTCTCTTTGCCTTGTGTCCCACATATCTCTACAGGAAAAAGCCCCCACTTCTTCCATGTATTTAGATTCCAGGATTGGAAGGGGCAGGAGCCTGGGAAAGAGAGTTGGGGTTGAGTCCTCCAAGTCTTTGTGCTGTTAGCAATTGCCAGGACCTTGCCATGGGAGAAAAACAGCCAAATGCTGCTGGGAACAGCTTGGCTCTTCCAGGAGGACATGAAGGCCATGTCCAAGGCTAGGTGCACGTGGGCAGCCTTCATGTTTGTCCTCTGAGAACTTGCAAGGAAGGAGACTCTGCTGTAGAGCTGGCCAGGGCACAGCAGTGGAAAAGCACAAGGTTTTCCTCTGGATGCTGCTTCATTTATTTGACACTGTTGGTCAAACCCTTGCAGAATCATGTGCTTAATGGCTCAGAGGGCTGACTCCCTTTTGTGGCTGAGGTTTCCAAGGTCCTTGAGATTCTGTGCTCCAAGGAGCCTGTGGAGCAGAGGACAGGGATTTTGTCTGGCCTTGAGCTGGAATGAGCTGTGCTCCTGTGGCTGAGCTGCCAGGCCAGGCTGGGCCGGTGGATGTGACTTCTCCCAAGGCAGACTTTTGCTTTAACACAAGATACTGCTCTTGCACTGTGCCCAGTGCATCTGCGTGTGTTCAGGCTCCTGCCACCTGTGGCGTCGTGCTCTATCCTGTAGCAGCTCTTGCTGGAGGCACAAACTCGGCCTTGTGTCGCCCAGCTCCCATATTGGGGCCAGGCTGTGCAAGGCCATTCCCTATTTCTGTGGGGCAGAGTGCTTCCAAACAGCCCTTCCAGAACTGAGCAGAAGATTGGCCAGATCCCTTTCCAGATCCCTTTCCATTAACGGAGCTTCTCTCTCCTGGTAAGAAAAAGGAGTCTAATCATGCTGTCTTCCAAAAATAATAATTAGAAAGTATAAGCTTGCATGAAAGCTTGTAATGCTCTTGAGAAAGAGAGATAGAGACCTTCTTGACTTGTGCTGGAAGCAGGACACAGAGTTGTTTGCTTAATGTGAAAAAAGCCAGAACTTACCTGTATGGTCCAGTAATGTTTGGATAGAGGCTGCAATTCCCCCCCCTTTCCCATCTAACACTGTGAGTGAGTTGCAGTAAATCAGGACAAGCTGAGAGGGTTTTTTTCTTTTTGAAAGGCCCTTGGTTGTCCAGCCATTTTTCTCCCCTGGTGCCGCTTCACGCCACTTCTGACTTTGATTAATAGGTCTCTGAATAAAATGTTAATCTAACTAGGGGTCCTTGGCCCAGCCCCCCCGCCCTCTATGCCTTGCACCAGAAATATCAGAGAAAACACACAGAGGTTTTGTCTCCCTGCAGAGCACTTGTAGCTTTTGATTAATGGGTGGAAGGGCCTGGCTCCAGGTTTGTGGCATCTCTCCCGACTGCAGAAAAATAAGCAAAAAGTCACCAAACATGATGCAGAGAAGGAAAGCCCCAGGAGTTGCAGTAAGAAGAAAGGGGAGGGAGAGCAGCTTATTTGGGATGTACCTCAGTGTAAACCCTGGTATTTGTGAGTCTGTGTTCAAACCTTCATCTCCTCCTTAACTGCTCTATATAGTGGAGCTCAGACCATATCCAGCAGTTCCCCAACCCTGCAGTATCAAACTTGTAATATCTGCATCACAAGCAGATATTGCCGCGGGCTGACTTTTCAAGTGCCCTATGATAAGAATGGCTCTGAGCATGACACAAATACCTTGCTTGAAGGTGGCTGCAAAGCAAAGTTCTTTCCTTCTCTTTCAGACTCTTGTCCATTTGCTGAATAAAACTTCTTTGAAGCTTCAGAAATGATCAGAACCAGGTGTTTCTCTTCTGTTTCCTGTCCAATATTGAACTCGAGGTGTTCTTGCAATAATTTCATGTGGAAGCAAAACCTGCTGAAAATCATCTTGCTCACAAGGTGAATGACTTGGTGGAATTGTGTGAGCAGATATTCATGTAAGGACTTCCCAGCGCAGGGAAACAAGGTTGGAGCAGGTTAAGAATCTAACTGTGTTCAACTAGTAGCTAGCTATGTTAGTCTGAAATAAGAGTATCAGCTAAAGGAGCTGACCCAAAAGGTGTTTTTGAGGCAGGCCTTAAGTGATCAAGCAAGATGGATGTAAAATGTGAAAATAAGTGAAGAGACCTTCCTCTGCATCCCCTTCGCAGAGTGGTCAATGCTCTGCCTGTGCATTGTGAGCAAAGTGTGTGTCCTCGAGCTGTTCCTAGGCCTCGAAGGTGCAGTCTGGGCTCCACATGGAGCTGTCTGGTAGTTCCTTGTGTGTGTGCCCAGAGTTAGAGCAGCATGAAGAAAGGCTTGTGGCACTGAGAAAAGAGAAACAGCCCCTGCCCTTGGCCTTCCCTGAGCATCCCAAGTGTGGATATCTGGTTGTAGTGCATAGAGTTTCAATCTCTGCAGCTGCAATAAAACCTTGTGCCAAGGAAGTCCTGCATCCTCAGCCATGAAAAATAATCAATTAAGAAAAAGCCCTGATAGTGGGAGTTGGCCAAGCTTGCTTCAGCTGGAGGGAACCTGTGAGGCAGCTTGACCTTTCCTGGCACCACTCTGGACCTGGGGCAGTTGCTGTGTGGCTCTTCTGGCAGCATCCTGGAGGCCTGGGCAGCCCTTGCGGGCCTGTCGCGCTGCCCCCGGTAAGTGACGTGCCTGGAGGATGCAGCCGTCCCTGCTGACACGCGCTTTGTTTCCCACGTGATGGATGGCTTGGTGGCCCAAGCCCCGCCATTGTCCTCGGGCCTGTGCCCTTGCTTCAGTGATTCTTATCTCTGCCCTTGCTCTCCTCCCTGCAGCGAAGGTGGCCTTCACGAGGCCCTTTCCATAGGTGCCTCCTTAGGGCTGGTGGGGGGGAAGGATGGCGGGCAGCCCCTGGGGACAAGCAGGGCCTGTCGTGCTGTTTACCTGGCCTGTGTGGCGGGCAGCCCTTATCGCCGAGGGGAAGGCAGATAGGAGGGATTCTTTTCCTTAGTCAAACAGTTGGCTCTATGGGCCGTGTGGAAGCACTCGTGTAATTACCGCTGCCTGCTCTCACACCCCTATCTTGTGCATCACCAATCCATCACGGCCACCTCGCATTGTCCCCTAATTAACGGGACAAACTGCAGCGCATTGTCCCCGCTCCCCATTTGCAGAGGAGGCACAAAGACTTGGAGGAAGACTTCAGTCCCCATCAACCTTTTTCCTTCTATTGAACTCTTTTCTTTTTCCTGTATCTTCTGATCCATCTTTTGCCTCTAAAGGTGTCCCACCTGCATCTCTGAATGAGCACTTATTTGCAAACCTACAATCAGCACGGAAAGAGGGTCCACAAAAGGACAGACATATGGATTTTAACCCCTCGTTTCCCAGCACTGTCACATGCTCATTCCAGCACCAGTGCAAGGCCTCAGGTTTTTGTGCTTTGTTTTTGTGAGCTCCCATGGTAGATCTCTGGACTTTTCATTACTGTAAATGAACTAAAGCTGCATCATCAGCTGAGCCCCTAAGACACGGCTGAGAGTTGAATTGTGAGCTGAACTATGATGAGGTGGAAGATTTCCATGGAAGGTGGAGTACGTGGATTTGAGGAGAGTTACTGACATTTTGGAGTTGCTGGCCTGGGAAGATAATACTGTCCAATGATCCCTATAGCTTTAAAGTTCATCATTGTGGCCTCAAGTGAGGAGGGAGCTGGCTGTAATTGGGAGTGAAATTCATTTCTTTTCTGGAGGCAAGGTGAGTGAGACTTCTGTCCTGATGGACAGCATGGAGAGCTGGGAGAACTGCTTGTGTGATGGAGGTCTCCCTAAACTGCTTCCTCTTGCTGCAATGGGCTGTTCCCAACAGCCTGTGGAGGGGGTGTCCTGCTCCACTGCCCCCTGAGAGGACCAGGGGCTGCGCGTCAGGCTGGGACTGAAGCTCTGCCCTGCTGAGGGGTCTTGCTGCTGCTTCCCTCTTTGGCTTGTAGTGTCTGGCACGTTGTGGCCCTGTTCTCTGTTGGAAACTTGAGCTGCTCAAGCAATACAAATAATAATGGCTCATAGACCCTCTGCTCTCTTCCTCTGCAGATTTTTAGAAAAGGTCACAATTCTCACAGCTGCTGCTTTGGCAGCAGAATTTAGTCTTTTGTGTTGAGAGCTTCACACAGCCAACTTTGGGTATCCCTTGGAGCAGATTTTGACTTGGAGGCAAAAGAGCTATTTTTGTTTTCTTATTTGAGACATCAGGTTAGTCTATTGAAAGAAATTTATGTCTGTAAATACTGGCAGGCCAGGGCTTAAAATAATAATTTAAAAAACACTGCTTATTTGTCCTTCGTCCTCATTTCCACCACCTGTGAGCTGTAAATTAGACCTGTCCACCCCATGGAAATGCTGGAGGAGTGACCTGGTGCTGACCTGCAAGCCATGGAGCACTTCTCAGTGCTGCCTGCATCCCAGTGACCAGGTCACCTGTATTAATATCTGAGCACACTGGAGTTCCTCTTCTGAGGCCACTGAAGCACAGGGTCTCTAAGCTTTGCTTGGGAAAAGGCTTTGCCACTTCAGTACATCTGAATGGAAAGAGGAAGACCTGTTCGTGTTTATTTTACAGCCCCTTTTATTGACTTGATTTGTAGCCTGAGGCTGTGAGTTAATTGAGGTCTAGCCCAGGAGAGGGCACCTGGAAAGGGGAGGTGCTGCTGGTGCCACCACTAGGAAACACATGGGGAAGTGCTGCTGTAAGAAACAACTAGTTGTAAGCTCCTGCCTTGCCTCAGTAGCAGCAAACTGAGCTTTTGCCACTAGGACTAGTCCTTCTGGCTCAGGGAACATCCCCTGCTCTGTGTGGGTGGCAAGGACTGGGGGCAGAGGTTAGCCAAGAGGGGATGCATTTTCATGGCACTTCCTTCATTGAAGCATCCTCCTGCCTGTGTCTTGTGAGTAAAACCTGGTCACCTGTGTAAGAGCAACTGTCATCACCTGCCCTAATGGAGACCTGGTGGGGTTGCTCCCAGCCTGGGAGCAGTTGCCCTTCAGTTTGTGCCATCTGGACCTGCAGAGCAGTGACCAGGCCAGCTCTGCTCTTTGGCTGTCAAGTTGCAGTGAACTGGGTGCATGTTTGGATGCAAAGGCTGTGCTGTGGGGCAGGTGAGGAAGCAGAGCCCTCTTCCTCATGCCAGCCGGCTCCAGGTCATGTCTGGGGAAGAGCTGCTTCAGCCCAGCACTGCCCTGGTGAATGAAGGCGAATAACGCTGCAGCAGGGGGCCAAGAGTGGTGCGGGAGGGCTGGGGGACATCTTTGCAGGGCCCCCTCTCTGTGGGAAATGCTGCTGCAGCTGTGGGAACCCTATATTGGGTGCACTCAGAGCCAGCCTGATGCCCCCTGGCAGGAGGAGGTGAGGGATGCCAGCAACTCTGCACCATCTTCTGTGCCTGTCCCCCTTCTGTGGAGCTGTGCTGCGTGGGGAACGTTTCTGTTCAGTGAAGTCCTTGGGGTAGGGGCCCCTTTTTTGCTACAGTGTCTCTGCCACAAACATGTATAGCTCTCTGTTTCCTCTCAGCTTTTTTTTCCTGTGTGTTTGTGTGACAAATGGCTCTGTGTGGCCACTATTCCCTTTGCAAGGAGACCATTTCTGTCACCAGGAGGGCCCTTACACTCTACTTTGTGCCAGGGAGAGCAAAGGGAGTAGATAATGATGCTGACAGATGACCCAGGAGGCGGCCTTCGCTTCCCCTTGCGTGTCCGGGTCCCTTGTCCTCATCCGCAGTCCTGGTTACTCTGTCAATGGTTGATTTGGCAAGTTCCAAGGGAATGAGGTAGGGTGCTTTGTGCTGCAGGAGAGAAGCCTGTTGGTTGGCTGAATGATGGAGGTCTGTGTGTCCTTCATCCCTGGCCTTCCTAAAGGCTCACCCAGCTTTCCTTCCTTGTACTGCCCTTGCAAAGTTCCCAAGGAGAGATAATGTCCTAGATAAATTGATACAGCCAGGAAAAGCGGACAAGCTGCTGGATGCATGGACCCATTTTTGCATCTCGCTACAATTTTGATGACCTTTTCTGTCTGTAGGATGTGTTACCTTGTTTCTAGCCCTCAGGGGAATAACTTTGGGATCACTGTCTTGCCCAAGCTCAGTGCTGAGCCCTGCAGATGAAACCTCTCTATACTTCTGTAGCTCAGACCTGAAGGATGACCAACTGCTGTGAGTGCTCTGCACTTTAGGGCCCTACTTGTATTCATGCTATAGCCCTGTGATAAATTTCTGCACTACTTTTCCAAACCGCTTTAGGGTGCTTTACTGAGGAGCCCCTTTAGCAAGAAGCCTTGCCAGAACTGAGAACCGTATTCACCACTTGAAATGTGTCGATCACAAAGATGCAGCCTTTAGATCAGCCCGGTTGGGGAGCACAGAGCATCTTGATCTTGGTAGGTTGCTGCACTGGCACTTTCACTAGGCCTAGGAAGGAGCAGAGTTCACAAGCAGATGCACCTTTAGCAACAAGCTCCTCTTCCCCAACCTTCATCCCCCCTCTCACCAGCTTCAGGCAGCTCTGATCGCAAGTCCCCTGGCACCTCCTGCCTTCTCCCCCAGCCTGTGCCAGACAGCAGAGCCCGCGAGTGCCCATGGAGCTGAACGATGCAGATCCTCAGCCTGCTGTTCAGCTCCACATTCCTAGTTCATCACCAGCTGACACAAGCAGGAAATAAAAAGAGCGATTTACCCTTCATCTCTCCTGTGCAATGAGCCCCTTTCTTTAAGCCATCAGCCCCTTTATCTTTGGCTGTCAGAGTGGTTGCAGTGTAGCTTGTTTCATCTGTCTCTGGACATTGCTTGGACTTTGATGGGGGCTAAATAAGTACCATGAGATAATTGCTTCTGTGCCTCCCTGAACAAACAGAGGTTCATGACTGCACTGCTGCCCCATCCCATCCCACTGGGGTCCTGCAGCATGCACTGAAGAGGCTGTTCATGGAAAACGAATCCCCAGAGGCCAGTGATTTTTGAGATGCCTTAGGCTAAGCCCTATCCGCTGCTGACTGGAGAGAGACTTGGAATGATAGGGATGCAGAGGTGCAGATGGGCAAGCCTGGAAAGTCTTTGCAACCAGGCTAAAATAAGGACCAAAAGCCCTTGGTTATCCACAGCGATCTTCCTAAAGCTCTTCCTACTGCTGCCCAGGCTGAGAGGAGAAGCCCAGGGCAGGTGTTGTGCTACATCCCAGCTCCATGGATTTGCAGGGTTGTGGTGGCCTGTTACAGATGTCTGGTTACGAGGGGTTTCCTGCATCAAGGGACACCGTGTATTTTGAGCCGTCAGAGTTGTGCTTTGGGAAGAGCATGCTGGTTCTCAGAATGTTTTCCCTCTTCCCACTAGGCTCCCCCTCCTTGTGCTGGTCGGCAGAGGGCACCAGGAACCTGGGAGAGTTTTTGGGAAGCCTGTCCTGCTATCCCTGCAGGGCTGCCAAGAGGTAGGAGGAGACCCTACTGTGGGTCCGATTTCTGTGCCTTTTAGGAACAAAACGTCTCCCAGCTCCCAGTCACACCCTGTCGCTCCACAGCCCGGCTCTGCATTCCTTGTTGCTGCCCATGACCCTGCATGCGCAGCCCCTGCTCTGCCCTGTTGGTCTCCGCTGCCAGTGGCTGTAGTAGTGTCAGTGGCAGGGTCAGTGCTGAGCTGTGACTAGTAGGTGCATGGAGAGGGATGTTCCATTTGCCCTCCTGTGCCTGAGTGGCCTGGAGGGGCTTTACATGGATCAGGGTGCTTCCTCTGGTGCAAGTCCCCTCTGGACATAGAGACGGGCAGTGTAGGAGTTGGCGCTGGCATTAGGAGCTCTTCCTGCCTAACTTTCCCTCGGCATGTTCAAACCCCGTGTCAAGGCAGCCCCTGGCAGCACTGCAAGCACTGTTTGCTGCTCTCTTCCACAAACACAGGTGAAAAAATAAGGGCTGTGCAGCAGAGGCAGCCCCAGCAGGAACAGCCCCGGCTGTATCCCATGTCACAGAGCCAGACATGCTGTGTTGACTGGCACTAATGACATTCCTCATAGCCCTCTTGCCCTGGTGAGTATTTTTAAAAGCATGTGGTGTCTAAAAAGACATTCCTTTTTCCTTGTTTTTGTTAAGTCTTAAACTCTTATACTCCTATTGGCCTGCTGAACTCCTTGTTGTGTTATGGTCTTTTGACTTTTGAATCTGGTTCTGTTACATAAAATTTGGTAGCCCCTGCAAAGTCAATTCTACTTCCCTTTCCCCTCCTGCCCGCTTTGCACTACATCTAACCCACAAATAATTGCAGGGGAAGTTGATAGAAAACTTGGGGAAAAAATAAGATTATTTGTTTTCCTGCAAGCTGTCTTTCCAGCAGATGTGCAATGGAGAGGGGAGCCTGCCTTCCTTTTCATTCCACACTGGGCATGGGACAGCGTGCGGAAGGGGCACGCTTTAAATGATGTGGTCCCTCCTCCGTGGGCCAAACCAGCTCTGATTCCCAACCCCAGGTAGCTTGAAGCAGCTCCCCATCAGGGAAGCAAGAACTCGGTATGTCGGCTCTGCTGAGCTCGGGGATATCATGTGCCTACGGATGTGCTGTTGGAATAGTGACTAAACGCTGTGTGGTGGATGAAGGTGCAGAACTGTGCAGGTGTGAGCAGGCTGACTGCTATCTTGGCTGTTCTTCTGTGTGGCTTTCAGTCCCGTTCTAATTCCATGTGCTCTGTGCTAACTGTGGTTGATTAAGGGTGA
>JAUBOD010000858.1:921102-934394 GCA_032353885.1 Nothura maculosa
GAAGTCCAGGAGAGGAGAGGGAAGTCACCAGCTGACAGTCATCTTGGCCGCTCGCTACATAAAATGAAAGGTCACCAGGCTTCATCCAATAGTTCTTACACCAGTTCCTCAGTTTTTAGGTGACTAATTTCTATTAAAGATGTATTGGCCAGCACTTCCAGGGCAGGGAATCTCCTTTTTTTTCTGGGCCAAAAGCTGTGTGTGTGTGTGTATGTATATCTATATCTATCTATATATATATTAAAAAAGAAAATCTGCCACTACTTCCTGAGTAGAGCAGGTGCAGGAGGGCATCCCATTGGATTTTCTCCTATGCAAGATGATTTCAGGATAAACATCCACTAGCAGTGTTGCAAATGGAAGTTTTTCCTTTTCCCTGTATCTCAAACTCCAGCAGGTGTGATCAGAGTAGGAGATTTGATGTCTAATTTGTAAGCAATATGGTTTATATGAGAACAGCCCAGTCCTTGGATGTCTTTAGCTCATTTCTGAAGTTGCAGTCATATTTAGAGGCTGCTTTTTGAAAGTTTGGCTCCTCTGTCCCCAAATATTGGTTTTCATAATGTCTTCTAATAGCAGGAGTTGAGGTCATGGATTACAGGGATTTAAGCTGCCACCTTATAAAATGCTAGAAGAATCCGGTGGGACATTCAGAACATGAGTGAATTGGAGCCAGCTGGAAACAGAATACAGGAGATGGATTTTCTCCTGGAGGGGTGCTAATAATTCCTGGTAAAGATCAAAATGAAGGACAGTTGGGTTGTTTTTGGATGGCACATGGCTTTGCATGAAGAGACTCTCACTTCATTCACAGCTTAACATCAGGATGTTTCTTTGCTTTTGGGGGTGGGGGGCTCCCCTTTTCTCATTCCCCTCACCTTTCTGCAGAGCCCGTGTGCAGATGGGTGCCCTCATTCAGACACAGAGGGAATTGCATGTGATTCCCAGAGAGAGGAGCTGACCTGGGAGCCTTATTCCCTGTCCGAGTCCTGCATCCCTCAGAAGTGCCAGAAGAGGTGGGCAAGGTGCGGAGCGCGCAGAGCCCCGTGGGGATCCCAGGCATGGGTGGCACCAGACTCGAGCTGGCGAGGAGCCCACAGCACCAGCGGTGTTAGACAAGTGCTTTGACCACGTGGAGAGGGAAGGGAAGTCAGTGATGTTTGTAATAACCTTGAGTCAGTAGCAGGGAGAAGGCAGAACATGCCAGTGATTTTATGTGAGCTTAGAGTGCGTGAATAGGCTGGATTGCTCGTGTTGAGGTGGAGGCTGCGTTTGCTGCTCTCTCTGACGGGTGCCCAGCAGGCTTGGGGCAGCACACACAGCACGGCTGCCGGGTGTGAGCACACGTGCCGCGGGGGTGAGGAAAGTTCGGTGTAAGTGTGTCTGTAAGTCCCAGCAAGCAAAGTCAAGGGGACCAGAGCATCGAAGCATCTCCTGCTTTTCTTGAAATTTGGTAAAACTGCTTTTCTTACCAAGATGAGGAAGGCCAACAGTTCTGGTATCTTCTTGCTGCCTACTGAACATTAAACGTGTCGTTTCACTTCTGCAGTGAAAATGGCAATTCCACAGGAACTTGCTGGAACTTGAGCTTTGCCCTCTGAAGCTTGAGGGATGTCAGGCTACCACCTAGTGTTTCCATGCAGAACACCAGGCCACGAGGGATGCTCCCTGCGGCAGGAGGATCTGGGTTAGCTGCTCCATGGAGGGCGCAGACCCGGAGAGGCTCCTCCCTTCTCTTCTGCTTCAGCCACGTCCCTGCAGGGGCTTTAAGGCTGCACCCAGGCACAGCTCAATGCAGCTTTGCAGCACTTTGTACTGGTTTAACTGGGCCACTTGAGTCTTGTATACTTTCCAGGTACATTTGGATGACCTGTTGGGTGGATTATTGGAAAGCAAATGCCAAACACCCGTGTGTTTATTGTGGTAATCATCAGGTTCAAAATACCTGATGATCCTTTGGTGTGTGGTGGCAGCAGGACCTTGCCCTGCAGCAAACGCTCTGCACTGTCATGCACAGCGCCGACTCCAGCAGCGTGTCAGGCCCCAGTGCGTGCGGGCATCATCTGCTCCCTGCTGATCCTGGGCAGGTCTTAGCTCAGCGCTTTCTCTTCCCGAAACTAGAGTGATGTTTGTCCCTTGTCATTGCCAGAGAAGGGTCAGTCTTTAGACGTGTTTTTCTAAGTCACAAATATTGATATGAACTTTTCAGAACAGAGTGGTGGTTATGGGACAAGAAGGATTTCCTTTTATTTATTTATTTTTTTTACAGAAGGCTTTTTGCCAATTTTCTTTAAGCCTTAAGAAAAATTTTTGCAGGGGCTGGGTAAGAAAACGCTCTTTATTGTTTCAACATGTCTTGGGACAAATACAAACTGGTCCTGAGGCGAGACAGTATTTAGAATTAAATTAATTTTCTTAATTATGTTATTCCAAGATACTGTTGATATTGATGTTTCTCAGAGCATATGTGATACTGCTGACTGGGGGTCTCCTCTTTTGATGAATATTGCCTCAACTTTTTGAAAATAAGAATGGGTGGATTTTCCCCTGATCATCCCTCTGGACAGTAAACTGGACAGCGTACGTACTCTGTGCTTGGTACTTGTTCTGTGGGGTGCATTTGCCAGCTTGGATTCACCATAGCCGGGCACCGCTCTGTTGTTATGTGCTGGGCACAGAACATCAACCGGCCCCGCAGGGCTTCGTTCCCGCAGCTTGCGCCTTACCCCTGCCTTTGGGTTCAGGCCGCTGGATGGGTGAGTTGCAGGGCCGGCTCCTTGCAGAGGCAGGCAGCAGGAGGAGGTGGCCGGGCCCACGGCTGCCTTGAGGCGCTGCCACAGTGGCCTCGGGCAGCGAGGAGCCCCAGGGCTTCACCCCATTTGCCTCTTAGTCCCCGTGTCACACGTGTGCGCCTGCCCTTCCTCAAAAGCACCTTGTGCCGGGCAGGCTGTGGCACTGCCGGCCTCTAGAGGAAAAAAAGCCTGGGTACCTGCCTAGGAAAAGGAGGTGTCTGCAGAAGCGCCAAGGGAAGCTGGGAGGCTTCCAGGAGGCAGCTCCGGGCTTGCTCTCCTGTCTCATCCCCTGTGCCAAATGTCTCTGTAGAGTCTATGACTGCGGCAGGGGCTGCTAACAGATATGGCTTGTGGCTCTATCTGCCTGCGCTACGCGAACGTGGAACGAGGTGCTGCTCTGTAAATTGGATTACAGGCTCAGGAGCGTTTTTCTTGTGTGTTGCCAAGTCCCAACTTCTCTTTACCTCGAGCAGGGAAATGGTTCTGTGGGGACAGCGCAAGTCACAGCCACAGAGGTGTTTGCCACCAGGAAGGGTCACATCCTGATCCAGCTGCTAGTGACAGTCCAGCAGGATGGAAGAGAGAGGGAAGAGAGGATTCAGCAGCCAGTGTCCATGGGGATGTCTCGCTCGGGATGGGCATTTGCAGATTTAGGGACCTAGATAAGCATCTTTCCGGAAGATGAATAATGATGCCACACAAGGCGACGGAAAGTGGCTTCCAAGAACACGAGTTGCAAGAGGATCACTGAAAATAATGTCAGAAATAGTGTCTCTTCCAGCCCCGTGGGTATCTGGCAATATTAAATGTATTGATTAGCTGATGATATTGCTAACAGATGCCGACAAAGAGCATCTGGTTGATTGTGCACTGAGCCACAGCCCGTGCTCTGGCAACCGCAGGGAAGGAACTCGGCCACGCGCGTGTGCGAGAGGGCCCCGCGGGGCCCGGCCTCCCCGCCCGAGGACATGGTGGCAGCGAGAGCCCTGGGGGAACCGCAGCCCCGTCCTCCTTCTCATCTGCCCCAGCAGCTTCAGTAGGACCAAGTAAAACGGGGATTATTCGTAATGTCTATTTTGAGCAAAGTTGATCAGGCAGAAGTGACCATGAGGCTTCTTGGATCTGGATTAGCACAGATACAAAGCCCTGGTGCAAATAGTCTGTGGTTAGGGGTTCTGTGACTTTTTTCAGAGCAAATGAGGAACCTGCTGCTGTGACAAAGTTTTCAGTCCAGTTTCTAAATTTTGCAGCCAAATTCTGCAGCTCTGACGCAAATCCCCATTGCAATCAGTTTTTAACATTGTTTGCAAGAGAACTCCTTAATCCCCCTGTTGCTCCACTAATTTTGGAAGGACCTGGATCAGACTCCGCTGATCTGCCGCTTGTGGTCCAAACCCCACTGCTGTAGCCCTCTGGCAGTTGAATTCAGTAACATTTTGCCTTAAATTCCACTGCAGGATCTGTCTCCTGGATGTCTGGAGCAGGACCCCCATCCATGTCAGGTGGACTCTGCTACTCCATGGATTTGGTGAGGAAAGCAGCTCTTCTGGGGAAGATAAATCACAGCTTCTTTCCTGCCAGGTGGAGATGAATTGGATGGGGAGTGAAAAGTGGCTTTTTAATGCAGAGGTGTGTGTTAGCTTAAACAAACAAACAAGAGAAAGAACAACTAAATCTGGGCATGAATTATAGCCGGCTTCAGATTTCAGCGTGTCACGTTTTGAATTGAGCTGTGGTACCTATGGCTTTTTCAAATTGCATTTGAGCAAAAGTAAATACAGAGAGAAAGAAAGCAGGACAGCAAAAGCCTGCAGGAAATTCCTCTACTGTAAACAAAGTCACCTTATGATTGATGTGAATGTACAGAGCCTTGTACACATGTCTGTTTGCTTGCAGGAAACCAGAAAGAGCTGCGTTTGGCGCTGCTGATTTTATCTGATTTTGTGTAAATGCTTTTGGCTTCCAGTAGTCACTGAAGAGAGGCCAGGAGCCCTGGCTGCTCTCTGGAAAACCCGCGGCTGCCGTGCTGGAAAACCCTGCCAAATTCTGTGCGCGGCAGCGCTCCACGGGCATCACTGAAAACAGCGGTTGTGGCAGTGCTGAACCTTGACAGCGAAAGCTTATTAACAGTGCCTGGGAAGCATTAATCCTCTGCAAAGCAGCTCTAGTTTTCAATGCAACTAATGAGGGAATTTTATGCCTATAAAAATGTAGTAATAACCGTGATCCTGCTCTGGGAGGTTCTGGTAGGCTTCCCCTGAGAACTCTTTGCACTACCAAAGGCTCGGTGCTGCTGAGGCTGATGGGTTTTACATTGGTGGAAAATGGTGAAATCGTTTGTGGGACTCTCTTCAAAAGGCTTGGGGTGTCTTGGGGTGAAATCCTCACCTTGCTGAGGTCCATGGGCAACAGGCTTCCGTGGGCCTGCAACTCACGGCCGATAGGTCTGGGTTTTGGTGATGGATATTTCAGAGAAATGCTGGGGGACCCTGAGCTGCCCCTTGTGGGGAGAGCCCTGCATGGGAGACTGGGCTGGTGCCTTGTGTGGTGCTTTGGTTGTGACCTAAGAAATCCCTGCTGCTAGAGTGGGGACTGAAGTCCTCAGCATTACAGGGCTCCTCCAAGACCTTGTCTGGCCTTTACATGAGCAGAAGCCTTGCTGTTTTTTAAGGGAGTTTTGCTCAAAAATTGCAATTTTAAGGTGTTCTCAATGCTGCAATTAAATTATCTCTAGTGTTGTGCATCCAGATCTGTAGGGCCGTTCCTAGGGGAGAACGGCACACCTGAAAGTGTTCACAAAAACATGCCTCTGGTTTGTGAAAATGCCTTTGCATAAAGAAGTTGCTTGCTTGTTTGTTTTCTCTCTCCTTCCCTCCCATTCTCCACATGGATTTGCAATCTGAAAGGCTATATTCAGATATTTCAGGCTAACACTCATTCTGTACCATAAAGGTGCTTTCGGAATATTGGCATCCATGTGTTTGCAGGGATTATTTTTCAATGGAAGTATTTACCTAGGTGGGAGCGTTTGCAGGCAGCCAGAGTCCCTGTGCTCTCCTGCATTGTGCAGCACCCGGGAAGCGGCGTGTGAAAGATGACTCCCCTGGCATCATTTTCTGACACAAGAAGCACAAAAGAGAGAGATGGGTAAGCAGGGGAGTGCGTTGCTAACAGGGAGAGCCTCAGCCTTGGCTGAGCCACATATTTAAGCACAGGCTTAATTTAAGTTTTAAAACAGGCTTTGCTGGGGCTGTTGGCAAATTGTGTTTGCCAGTTCGTGATAGATCTCTAATGTACTCCCCTTATCTTATGTACCCCTTTCCAGGTGAAAAGCTACTCTCGTTAGTCTTGCTTTACAAGGAAGTGATTTTCTGTTCATCCTTCCTGCCCTTTGCTGCTCTGTCCCTGTGGAGAGAATGCCCAGCACGTGGTTGAGCTACAGGCAGAAGAGTTTTACTAATCTCTGCTCACTTCCTAACAGTTTCCAAGATCAGATTATTTTATTTTTTATTTTTTTTACCAAGGGCAATTTTTGAGCTGATGTCTTCAGAGAATGATCAGGATTTCTGTGTGTCTTTTGTCTAGCCCTGTCAGGAGGTTTATGGAGTTTGTGCTTCCTCGCGTTGTGGCGTTGTCATTGCAGCCGCTCAGGCTGGCGCTGCCGTGCCCAGCCACTCGGTTGGTGGAGACCTCTCTGTGCCTCATCACCCTCCATTTGAGGTTTGACAGTCTTGAATGGTTTGGAGATCCAACTGTAAATGTCACTTTCCTAATCCTGTATCGCTAGGTATGAGTTGCACCAGAGAGATGCCAGTGCAGGTCTCTGGAACAGTCTTAGCCATGTTGCCCTGTGAAAAATGTCCCTTTCCATTTTTTTAGCCAGTTGCTAATCTAGAGGATGATGTTCCCTCTCACACTGAGACAAATAAGGACCTTTTGGTGAGGAATCTACTTGCTCCTTTCCTATGCAGTCAGTGAATCCTCTGGAGAGCCCTGTGAGGCTGTGATATCATTAGCATCTGCTCAGTCTGCTCCTTAGCACAGTCTCCATTAACGTACCCAATGCAAAGACCAAGGGTGGTAAGTATGTGAATTTTGGGACCACCAAAAAGCATGGGCTTTAGTGAGCAAATGTCTATGATATTCAGAGTCCTCGCTTCTACCTCGTGGCTAAATGTGACGTTTACCTGCTCTCTGCACGGATGTTCAGTCTCCTCCTACAACTGTGTTTTCTGATTTTGCAGCTTTCTGAACTTCTGTGAACATGGTAGAATCGGGCTTGTTGTCCTGACTGGACTAAGAGACAACTCCTAATGCTTCTTCTTTAGAAGTGGTAACTGTTAGGGACAAAACTTAGAGAAGAACAAAATAAAAATTGGTTCCCAAGTTGGAACTTTAAGGAAAGTCCGAAGACTGAATATTGGCTCCAGGAGACTTTTCAGGCACAGGGCCACGTGAACCATTTCCCATTCCCTTCAGGGTAATGCCAGGTGTGAAATCCTGGCACTGCTGAAGTCCTGGATGTCGCTAAGAGTAATGAGCTGAAAGTAAAGGGGGATTTGGGGCTAAATATAGGGAAAATTATGCGTACCAGCATTAATGCAGACAAATAGACATAGTACCTGATTAAATAGCTGGCTAGGGACTGATAGAGATTTCTTTTCTTAGTAGTTTGACTTTGGTTAGAGTGAAGTCAAGGTCTGTTAGTGCAATGTAAGTTTGTTCTCTGCACTGACCAGAGCTGCTTCCTCTGAACAGCTACACATTGGCTCTGGTGCCAAGCTGGTCTGGAGATGGCACCCTCCATTCCCTAGCTGTTTATGGGCTGTTTTCTGCCAACCAGACTTACTGACCAACCTTTTGCATCTTTAATCATGTACTCTTTTGGTTGTTAGGATGGAGAGGACAGAACAAGAAGAGAATTTATGCCAGACCAAGTACAAACATTGCCTCGTGTGGGTGGTTTCATACCTTGGAGGCCAATCCCTCAGCTTTCTGACTTCTTTGCCCCCTTCTTTATTTCTGATGGGAAAACAACCCAGAAGGATGTAAATCATGATCCAGCTCTCCCCAGCCCATCTAAAAGCGAGAAAGCGGAGCAAAAGGAGCTGCTGCAAGCGTGCAAAGAGAGTGAAAAGTGGAGACGGCAGAATGAATTTCTCCTTAATAAATTTGACACGGAGACTGGGAGCATGTTTATAAAGCCCTAACTGAGAGTAGAGGAGGGTTTGTAGCTTTGTTTTCTTAAAGTGCAAAATCAGGGCTGGTTTATTAGACCCATAGGATTGGATAGTGTGTGGAAGGCCACCCATCTGGAATCCAGCTGATCTTTGCTGAAACTTTCTTCCCAGGCTCTGGCCTTTCTCTGACAGGGTGCTGGGGTTTTATGAGAGATCGGCAGCAAGCCTTTTACAGACCATAACTCCTTGTCTCAACAAAAGTTGCTATAAATTAGCTGGAGAGAGGACCTGAGGGGATTGGCCCAATCTGCCTCGGGGTCCCCAGTCTGAAGTCAGCAGTTTTAACGGAATAACCTGAGGTTTCAAACCAATTGTGTCTGGAAACAACCTTTATGGGAAATGGGTGAGTGGGAGGCAGAAGGAGAGAGTGAAAGGGAGGTAGAGATTGAGAAGGTTATTTCTACATGGTGAAAATATAGACTGTGTAAGTCTCTTTTTCCCCTAAAGACTTCTCAGCGTTTATAAGGCAGTTGGCTAGTCCATGCTTTCCCAGGAGTCCTTACTTCCTTCAAGCCTAAGGCAACTTTTATGCAGAACTTGGAATCACACAGAGGCTCCGAGCATCCAAAGTCCTGTAAGCCTCAGACCTGCGCTTGGATGTGACCTTCACAGTGGTTCCCATTGCCATGATAATCTAAACTAAGCTGTTTTGGAACACTCCAGTCCTATCTGAAAATGCTCTCTTATCTAAATAATCAATCTGCTTGTACTAGGCTTGTATCCCAGAGTGGTTCTGCAGCAAACAGAAAGTTTCAGGATGAAAAGAGATTATCTTGAATTATACAGTGAGCACAGTTGAGAATTGTGTCTAGTCCTGTTAGCTCTGCATGGAGTAAATCCTTTGGGATCAGTGGGATGATGCTGTAGGAGGGAGAACAACTGACCCTTCTGCTTTTCCAAGCGAGGAAATTAAGAATAAGCCAAAACTTTAACAACGTCTAGAAACTTTGTGCAGGAAATTAAATATTTTGATACGCTGTAAGACAAGTAGCTGCCCTATCAAATACTAGATACTGTTTCCAGAATAAAAGACTGGATATTTCCTGATGAGAGCCATACATGCCAAGTTTCTTTTTAAATTGAAAGAATATTAATGAAATGGGTAAAAAAAATAGATGTCTTTTTCCTTTTCAATTAATTAAAAGGATCGTGGAACAATCTGCTTGGGATGAACATGAAAATTGTCACAGCAAACTTTTGTGGGGTGCTTTCACGTTTTACTGTGTGGTAAACAGAGTGACTAGTTTCTCCCAAGGCGTGTGGTCATGATTTTTTATTCCTTTTTTTTTAATTATTTTTATTTTATTTCTCCCTTCCAGATTGGCAGAGTGGTTGTGCCAAATGGTCAAGGAACAAAATGGGACCTTCTGGACTTCTCATGGAGGATGAGGGACTTCTCTGAAGAATACTGTCTGTAACCAGGGATAACTGCAGGAAGGTTTTCTAAGCTCGAGGATGGAAGAGGAGGATTGAAGGAGAGGACCCAGCAGCACCTCCTCTGGATGTTAATGGACAAGAAATGACCATGCACTGTCTGAAAGAGAGAGCACCAAAATGCAACGAGCAGGAAAGCGCTCCCAGGTCGCTCCGTACCAGAAGACAGCACCAGGTAGGCTGCAGAGAGCTTTCAGAGGACACATGCAGCTTGGGCTGCTCTGTGAACTGGAGAGCTTTCATAGTCATTTCATGCAGTCTTTGTGTGAACAGGCTCTGTTTTTGGAGCTCTGTGGCCAGGGTGGAGTTTGCTGTGCTGTGGCATTTGCCCGTGCTGACACTGGGGCTTCACCTGATGTGAATCGGTCATAGCTGCAACATGTTGTCATTTTATGATACTTCTTTGCACAGCTGTAACAGCAATGCCCATTCTGCTCTTATCTGAAAATTTCATTTGAAGCCCCAAATTCTGCTTAAGCAGCAGTACTTAATTATTACCAGGTGTAAAATGGAGCCTGGCTCACAGAGGGCCAAGGGCAAAGCCCCATGGCCTGTGTACAGCGTGAGCCAGAAGGGAAGGTCCTCGTGTGACCTCGGGTGTGTCGGTAGGTGTGCAGAGCTTCCAAGTGTGGAAGTGCCTGGGACGGGGTGTCTGTGCTAGCTCTTCCATGGGATACAGCTGGAGAAAGCAGGGATAGTAACTGACTGCAGAGCTTGAGATATGCAGACACTGCAGCAAATTGAATGTGCAGTAAATTTCCTAACCTACTTACAAGAACGTTTTGGGGGCCTCAAAGTGTCAGAGAAAACAGACACTTTTGGTGTGTGAAATGGCCTGGCAGAAAGCTTAGCACGAAATTCCAGAAAACAAAACAAAACTTTCACCAACTTCCACCAGCTGGAGCTGTTACTGTAGCTGCCAGTCTGTCTTGGTTCAGAATTACTTGCTGCTGGTTGATTGGTGACGCTGCTGTGGTTGAAAGATATAGTGAAAGGGAGCTCTTTAAGTTCTCAGAATGTATTGCATGTGAAAATACTGAGCTATACATTGAATTAAAAAAAAGAGGATCAGTTCCTTTGCAGCTTGCTAGGCATGCCACAACTCTGCTTTCTCTTGCAATAGCTAATCCTATAACTTGAGCTGCGTGTGGCTGGTCCAGTTCCTAGCAAAACAAGTGGAAAAACTGCAGGCAGAAGCCAGACTGGGCTCATCTGGTGCCCTGCTGAAGTCTGTGATGATAAAGCAAAGCTGAGCGAAGGTAACGGCCTGAGACTGTAAATTTGTTGGGGCAGGGACTGTTTGTGTGCGTTGTGTAGTGCTGAAGACGTTTGTCGACACTTTGCAAATAATGAATAATGCCAGTGTGAAGAGGAAATCTCTCCACTCAACCCTAGGTGTTTCTGCTGCTAAGTGTTGAAAGAGAAACACAGAGCCCTGAACTTTGAGGACTTGGCAGGTGAAGAGAAGGAAAAAAGCCTTTTTGCTTCCTTTTTAAATTTCGGCTTCATCTGCAGTTGTTGCATCTGGCTGAAATATTTGAGTCTTCAGTTTAACTTTTGTTTGGGGGAAGCTCTTCATGCATGGCATGAAAACACCTGAGATAAATGGCGAGGTTTTGGTTTGATTTCCTCTTTCATCTGTCTGCCGTTATAAACTGGACTAATTGCAGCTAGATTCTCTGCAGCAAAAAATAGCTGGAAAAAATGTGAATTTGAAACTTTTCTTACATGACAGTAACTGTAAAAGAAAAACTGAAAAATAATCAGAAAGCTGTTTTTAAATAGTATATTGGAGGGAGAGAGCAAAGTCTCAATTTCTTAATAGCATCCATGAAATCCTCCTGTTATGAAGACTTCAAAACTCTCAAATTCAACCACTTCACATATAAAGAAAATGCTTCTGTGCACTGGAAAATTGTATTTGGTCTTAGAGGACTTATGTGCTGCAGGAACCAGGAACCAGGCAGTGAAAGGCACCAGGAGTCTTTTCTGCCCAAGCCAGCCAGCCCAAGCCCTGCTCCAACAGCTTTAGTGCTACCTGCCCCGGCTCTGGGTTTTGACCTCTTTCAGACAATGTCTTAAGAGGCAGTACCAGGATTTTGAGCCATCATGGGGCAAACTTGGCATTAAATGTCTGCAGTACGAAAATAGCAGGGGTTTGCTCTTTGGTTTTTCATTTTTGTGGGAGAAACCTTTGGGTCTGCTCTTGCACCGTGGAAGACATAGAAATGGGAAGATGCGACTCCTCTCACCAAGACACTCCTTTGCTGCGAGCTACCCTGCAGTAGATTTATGTGGAAGGTCTTATGGGGCTGAGGTAACCCCTGTCACCCTTAGGTTTGGCAGTACATGCATGTGCAGTGGTCTGGAGAGATGTCACTCTGTGTGTGTGTGTGTGTGTGTGTGTGTGTGTGTGTGTGTGTTTGGGTTCCTGCTCCTCCTCTCAGTTGTAGTAGAAGGCAGAACACCGGGTGATGGTGGCTCCGCTGCAGGACTGCTCCCTGCTTCTCTTTGAGAAAACTCTAGCTTTCTGACTTTTAAGATCCGTCAGCACCATTTCTAAGCATGGATCACAGTAACACTGGAAGGCTGAGCTCCAAAATAAGAAAACACTAAATTCTGCCTCCTAGGATCCTACTAGAATTGTTTATCAAACATATTTTTAGATGTATACAGGTCCCTTATGGACGGTAGCCCTGTGGCACAGGTTCTCGTGCGTTTAACACTTATCGGCTCCCACAAGGCTGTTGCTCTGTACGTGTTGACACCGTTTGTGTAGCTGTTGAGAGAAGCAGGAAGGAAACGGCAACGCCAAGTGACTTTCAAAGTCGTTATCACCTTGTGGAAGAGGGACGGTTTGTCAAGTGAGAAGTGACGGCCCTGGCAGCGCGGCCGCCGCTTTTGAAACACCAGCAAGGAGCCAACAAGCAGGTAAACAGTGTCCTCTGAGGGACGGGACTGGGAAACGGGGCATCCCGTTTGTTTTGCTCAGCCTTGCTTAGGAATCCTCTTCCCACGGGAGACGTCGCTGATTCTTTTATAAAAAAGCTCTAGCTGCGGCTGAGCAGACAAACGTGCTGTATCCCCCGTCCTCGAACGAGGACCAAGGCCCAAAGCAGGAAAGCGCAGGGCCCCGCGGGGTGGCACGGCGAGCGGCGGACATGGAGCTGCCTTTCGCCCATGGCTGTGGCACTCGCGCGCCTGGGGCTCGAGCTCTGTCCAGAGAACCTGCCCTCCCTCTTGGGAGCGATGCCCAGGCCACCAAGGACAGACCTCTCCTTGGGCCGGATGTTGCAGCCTGCCTTCCCCAAGAGAGTTAGTCCTCATACAATGCGGATAATGCTGCTTTGGCAGAGAACTGGATCAGCTGATGGAGCGGGTCCTTTTCTGTGGGGAGTCCGTGATATCGCTAGACAGGAATGTGTGAAAGGAGCCCAGAAACGGTTATGGGAGAGTTCGATTGCTGTGTTTGTTTTGGAGACGGGCAGAAGTGAAAAACACATACAAAGTGATCCCTCTATACATGTATTTGATAAGACAGAATATTTTTTAACCACGTGATAATTTGATTACTTTAAAAATCCCTGTATTCCTTTCTTCCTTTTATGCTGGATGCTGTCATTGCTGCTGGTATGAGGGATGTAGCTGGGGTGTTGGATTTTCAAGCTGCCTTCAGAGCCAATGAACAGACTGACGAGCTGCCTTCCGCTGGCTTCTAGCTGGGTTCTGTGCTGTCTTGCTTGTGTGCTGCTGAGGGGTTTCATGTTGTTCCTTGTTGCTTTATGGGAACCTCCTCAGCCCTCTGGGAAAGGGAAGCTCCTGAGCC
>JAUBOD010000858.1:936946-956960 GCA_032353885.1 Nothura maculosa
ACAGGAGCTGTCATCAGGCGCTACGCAGCCCTGCTCGTGGCTGCTCCGACTTGGGAACTGGAAATTAGTTTATTCAGACTGCTTTGAATGCTGCCCGCGATGCAGGTCCCGAGGTGAGTGCCGGACTCGACAGCCCTCACCGTGTTTGTTTGCCCTGTTTTATCACTCAGGGCAGAGGGAGCGATTTCCCTGAGCAGTGGCGAGCCCGGTCTGCGGCACCGTCCTCCCTCGACCCGCTCCGCAGCTGAGCCCGCGCCGTGGCTGGGCCCACAATAGCCTCCAAGGTAAACACAATAACCGAATAAAAAGTGCTGAAAGGCAGCAGCAGGTGAACTGCTGAGAACAAACCCGCGCGCCCGTGTCCCCGCTGCGCGGCAGGGCCTGCACAGGGCTTATCTCTAAGTTAATAGACACGGGCCTTAGCCCCGCGCGCCTCCCTTCCGACTTTCAACAACTGTTTGATTACTGCTGCGTTACTGCCAGGGAGGGACCATTAGCTGCCCCCCTTCCTGGCTCATAACAAAGTGAGGAGGAAGGAGCTCGGCATGAGCTCTGTAGAGCTGCCAGCTGCTCGTGGGCCGCTGCTCGCTGTGCTCTTCAGCAAGGTAAATATTAGGCAGGAGCCAATTGCGGAGGAGCCCTGTGCGGGCGGCAGCCTTTGCTCTTCCAGAGGTGCCCGCTGCTCTAGGACATGCTCACGTGTCTCCCAGCGAGCCTGGTTTGCAGGTGCATCTTGAGCAGCCGGTGGCTCCAGCTGCAGCCCCAAGCTGCATGTTTGGTTCCTTTAGTTGGGAATTCAGTGCACATAAGGAGATAATCTTTCCAGAGTGTCGAGTTGTGGTTTGCTCTTGCTCAAGTCTCTTTGATAGCAGCTCCCTCCCTCAGGTGGTGTAGGAAGGTGCTCTTACCCCATTGTACAGATCACAGAATGAGACACGGAGAGGCGCCAGCCTTGAAGAGGTTGATTTCATACAGTAAAACTCATCCCCCATCTCTCCAGGCCTCTTTACTGAAAGGTCTGGGTGGCTTCTGCTTGGTATTCTCGCTGGGTCATTGCAGGTTCCCCCTGGGAAGGCTCTGGTGTTGTTACCTGCTCCTCAGCTGTGTTGTTTAAAATAACCCTTTGCAAACTCGGTATTTCCCTTTGCCTGGGAGCTGGAGCGTTTGGGCGAGGACAGAACCCTCCAGAGCGCTCCGTGCGGTCGGCATGGGGTGGCCCTGGGGGGATTTAGGTTTCCCGACACACACAAACGATCCCTCCTTGCAATTAGTAATGCTACCAGTGCTCTCCCCACTCACTCAAGGAGTGTCATTCCCGGACGTGTATTTGGCGTTTGAACTACCCCGTCTCACGGGCCCAAGGGACAGGGGCCAGGACAGCTCTGTGGGAGGCCACGGTGTTGAATCCATTTGGCTGCTGTGCCCAAGGGGCCTTCCATCATCACTGGCCCCCTCCGCAGCCAAAGCCTCTCCAGTGGCTGCACCAGGTGCTAGGGAGGAATTTTATCCAGTGTGAGTTACTTGGGGAAGAGATCTCTCCTTGGCTGTGCCTGCCTGGGCTATGGGAGGGTTGACCTTGTCCCCCTTCTCTTTGCTGAGGGGCCAGAAATTTGATAATGGCCATAATTATGTCTGAACATTAAAAGAGCCCTCTGGAACATCAGTGCTGCATCCACTTGTCCATAATTACCAGCGATGGACATGATGGCTTCAAAGGCCACCCAGTTATCACCGCTGTTTACTATAAACACAGTGGCTGTTTTGGGTTACGAGGGTGGCCATTTTGCAGGAATTTGGCTGGGCAAACCCTGAAATTCCACCTGGGGCAGCCACCTCCCTCCTTGAAGAGAGCGGGAAGAGCAGCCCTGGGTGCCACCTGAACGAGGAGGCGGCCGGGCAGCCAGCAGCACTGGGGGCCTGGCCTCTGCTTACGGCCACATTCCCTTGGCACCACTGCCATCCACCCCAGGCACCTGGTAGAGCACCATAGCAGGAATGGGCACAGCAAGCAGGTCCCCAAGCCGGTGGCTGGTGAAGACGCTGTGTGTGAAACCACTTCCACGTGCTGGACCTGGTGCTGCCCACGCTGCTCCTGCAGGCAGAGGGCAAAGGAGCCGCCGCAAGGCTGGTGCCTCTACAGAACGGGAGGGTTTGTGTGACGGCCTGGGCAATAACTGATCAATGGCTGGAGGGCAGCCCAGCCCACGAGGGAGGTGGGCTGGAGGTGCGGGGTGCTCAGCCTCACTGCTGCAGGTGCTGCCCTCCGTCCTGATGTTCATCTTCCTGAAAATGATAACTCATCTTATCTCGAAAAGAGCAAATTGACTAGTGTTTGCAGCAGATAACACATATCAGGCTGATGTATTTATAGGGGGAGGAAAGAACAACACTGTCGGTGCCTGTTTATTTATTGTTTCATGAATTACAAAGGCTAAATAGACTAAACACCCCTTCAGGCCAGAAAGAAAAGCAGTGCCAGTGTGTATGATTGAAAAATTAGCCCTCCAGTACGGTGCAGACCATGAAAACGTTCTCCTCTTAGTCAAAAACAGAGATATATCATAGCCTCAAACAACAACAAATTCCAACCTTGAGAGCGCCTGGAGACAGAGCGCTGCAAAGCCTTCCCTGGGGTATCTATGGCCATGCTGGCTGCCTCATCGTGCCATGGTGCAATGCACATGCGCTGATCCTGACGTGCCGGCTTCCTGAATTCTTGAGCAGGAAAGTTTAACCCGAGCATCAAGAGATGTTCAGCAATGCAACGTAAGTAAGACTGGAAACAAACAGAGAAAGCAAAAACTAGCTTGGAGAATGCCCTAAAAAAACAGGCTGGAGGGCACCCTCTGCCTTGGGCAGCATGAGGGCCTGGCTGCCCAAATCCCGGGCTCTTTCCTGTTCAATTTTTGCCACAGCAAGAAGCAGTTGAACATGTGTGAGGAGCAGCTGGAGCAGGTGCCTGCAGGGGTGGCACTGCAGGGCCTCGCTGCGGTTCTCAGCACGAGTGGCAGCGGCTCCTCTATCACACTGAGCCCTCTCCTGTCAGCAGAGCAGCCAGATGAAATTTCCTTCTCCGGAGACCCCTCCCAGGGCTGTGTAGCCAAAGGATTTTGCAGGCTCCTTTACTGCTTTAATTCTCATCAGATTTGCATCATTTTTCAGGCTCCCCAAAAAAAAGAAGGAAAAAAGAAAACATAAAGGCAACTTAAAAAAAAAAAAAAATCTCTTTACAGACTGAGACCTCATCAAGGATTTCTGTCTTTGACATGTTTGAAAGTATCTTGGGACATTTTGCTCCTGAGTATATGATATGAGCTTGCTGCACTGAGTAGTTTTGTGCTAACTTTTATAAATGTTAAACATCTGGCATTTCTGACACTACCTCAAGAATTAATCCCGGGTCATTTAGCATAGAGTTCATTTGTACTATTAAAGAGCAAAGATGTTTTCTATATTTCAGTAGAGATGTGCTTAAGCTGCAAAACTGTGTTATGGATCTGGCTTCAGGATGCTCCAGGGAATTAGATTTTCAATTCTATAAAAAAAGTAGTAGTTAGCAATTCTGAGCCACGTTTGGGTTTGCTTTTTGAGTGCTTTTGTTCTGGGGCATTTTAGACTGGATTATCTTTATTTCGTATACTTTCAGAAGACAGAGATTGCCTGAGTGTCAAAGCTGGAGAAAAAGGCAGGTGTGAAACCTCAGCCATGAACCTCGTTCTTTCAGCTGATTCGGAATTTCAGAAATAACCCAGCAGCAAAAGTCCAAGCATGGGAGGAATAATGAATTATAAAAAGGGATTCAGCAATCAGCCATAGAGAGAGAACAAAGAGCAGAGGACGCAGCGATGACAATTTACTGTTCCCTTGGGTTGCTCTCCTGGGGTTCTTGCTATCCTAAAGTAAAATAGATAGTCTTTGGATTATGCTTATTTATAGACATAATTTAACAATAATGAAAGGCAAGGAAAAGATCATGTAAATCAGGAAGCAAAGCATCCCTGATGTGCTGGTGTGCTTGGCTGGCTGCACACCTCTCCTCTGAGGCTGTAGAACCGCTAGGAGGGAGCAGGGGGACTGAGCTTGTTGATCTGGGATGGACAGGCTGCCCGGCTGCCGAACTGCACGTGCAGTTATTGCTCAAACTCGGAGCAAGCAGCTTGGCTCCTTGGCAGCACTTTCCTTGCCTGGATGAAGAAGGAAGGAGTCCCTGCAAGCTCGGCCAGCCTGGCACGCGCCGGGGATCTGGCTGCAGAGACTCCGGCAGCCCGCACACCCTCCCCGAGCTGCAGCAGCCAGGGCTCCACGTAGCTGCAACGTGGCACCTCGGAGGGCCTGGTAAGAGCCCTGGGCTCACGAAGGCCCCGTGGGGAGGGGAGAACTAGGGGGAAGGCGAGGAACTCCGGCTGGCATCTCCTGGCACCAGGCAGGAACCGGCTTCCCTTTGCTTGGTTTCATGTCTGCCCAGGAAGTGAAGGAATTCTTGCAGAGGTTTTTCTAAAAGTGACTTCCCCTGTCCATCCAGAAGGGTAAGCTTGGAAGCAGGAGGAGAACATTTAAAAAAAAAAAAAAAGTAATGTCATTTTAATAGCGACTAAGTGTCAAAACAGAGGGTCTGGGGCAGTGGCAGTTTGCTGCTTCCTTGAGCTCTTCAAATCCAGCCTGGAGGTCCGGCTTTACTGACATTGCAATGTAATCAGTGAGGTGATTCTGCAAAATATGTTACTGCCTTTCCTTTCTGAACATCTTATGTTCAGCAACATACTGAGTTTATATGTTAATTCTTTCCTAGTTGAATACACATTTAATTAAGTACTAGTTTTTCTCTCATTGATCCAAGAGATGTCTAAAGTTAATGTAAATTTTCAAAATCTATGATGCTATTTCTGAGCATCAACACTAAGTTTTCCACCTCTCTCATCTTCTAAGGTTTCTTGGTATTTTGCAATTTATAAAAACAAAATAAGTCTATGGGTAGATCATCTCAGCCAGTTCTGCTTGGAGCCTTGTCCTGATAGAAGTTGCATGAGTTGGGCAGCGTGAGTGTCTGACATTGCCTTCCATGGCCCTTCACAGGAGGTGAAGAAATGGGTGTTTTGATATTCAAAAGTGTTTAATAAGCTCTTAAATAAACAGAAATATTTAACAGTTCTGGTGCTAAAAAGGATGTTCTAAAGCATCTCTCTGTAAAAGAGCTGCCCCGTAATAAAAGCTGTACAACATTAATGAGGGAATAGCCCCTACTTCAGCTGTTAATGTGTTTGTGACCAAGTGCTAGTGCAGCCCTTTGAAATGCCAGCATTAGCAACACGTGGATTTCATTTAAGTTTTCTTTGTGTCACTTTTTTAAAACTTTAGGTTGCGGTGCAGGCAATAAAGGTGAGGGAAAGAAGACAAAGTGTTTAAAAAAAATTTAAATGAAGCATGAGATTGAGGTGCGTTTATTGGGCTGTCCAGCTGGAATCGGCATCAGCAGTCACTTTGACGGCTGCTATTCAAGTGATGTCTCTATTCAGGCGGGATTAGGCGGCTGTCTGGCTGCTGGCTGAAAAATCATTGTTTTTAGGGCCGTGTCCCTCTGGTCGGTTTTTGGTCTCCCCTGGAGGACGTGCAATTGGGATGCAGTTTATCTCCCTCTTCCTGCGTGCTCAGGTTTGGGGGGAAAAAAAGACTTCTCTCTGCTTGTTAAGCAGTTCTTTCTGGCTCTTTTTCTTGTTTCTTACCAGGGAATGATGGATTTGGTCATTTCTAAGGACCTTCCCAGCTGTTTTTGGGCATTAAGACGAAAACAAGCTTGCAGAGATTCATCGATAACGTGGGAGATTAGCCCAGGGGGTTAAGGCTCTCTTTCAAAAAAGCTTTTCTATTTTTTTTAGTGTTTGGCTCTTCCCTAGTGTGCATGACTGAAACACCCCTAACAGAGCCACAGCGGAGGTTGGGGAGCGAATCCTCAGCTCCACACCACAGGTTTGCGCCCGCCGAGAAGCACGATGCCCTTGAGAAGTGCTGGGGTTTGCTTGGGGCAAGCGAACGCAATGTGCACAGTATAGCATTTTGTGCCCCATTTTGCAAGTTTTCTGTCCCATTTTGCAACCCTCCCACAGCTGGAGACAAGAGGCAGGAGGCAGGCAGTGCCCTCCATTGAGGGCTGGGCTCGCTGGTGGCACTGCTGTTCCGCCTGCGCGGAGCCCGGCTCCCTGGTTGGAGGGCATAGCTGTCATTCCGGGAGGCTTGGCCAGGCCTGCGCTGGAGCGTGTCATACAAATTGAGGGGATCCAGCTTATTGACAGACAGATATTTAGCATGTAATTGCCCTGAAAGTGCAGCACAAAAGCCCTGGGAGGTAGGAGAGGGGAGGATTAGCATCGAGTGAGATGCGGTTGGAGCGCTTTCTTTTCCAAGGAGCATTTGAGCTCCCGAGCAACAGGTGTGATGGGCAGGCACAAATACATCATCCTGCTGCCCCCGAGCCTCCTTATCCTGCTTGAGAAACCCTGGTTGGGGCAGCATCTGTTCAGGGCAAGCAGCCTCTTCCTCTGGGCTGCTGCCCATCTCCTGTGTGGTCACCCAGGGGCTCGTTGCCCCAGCGGGGCTGAGCTGCAAACTCAGCATCTCCTGTGGCTTGACCCAGGCAGCCCTGAATCTCAGGCTTATTATCGTGCACCATGAGCTTCCTATCATAACACACGGGACATGGATGTGATGTGAATTTGGCAATATAGAAAATAAGGGAGTGTTTTTATTGCAGGGTTTCAGCACGTGGGTCCCTGAGGTCCAGTTCCGTTCCCTTGGCTCTTGGCTGGGCTGAGGTGTGTTGCACACAGGGACCGCTGCTGTCACTGAGCAGCCCGCGTGGATGATAGAATATTGTAAGGAGCTGGGAGGAATGCGGCGACAAGCAGTGATTGATCATTGATGATAAGCTCTGTCATGTTCATTTGATTTAGATTGTTTTAAGAGTATCATTTACTGATGTACCGTTTACTACCTCAGTGAGAGGCTGTAGATGCCACAAGATTTTTCTGGTGGTTTTGGATGCCTCTATTTTTTAATGCCCAAAGTGAGAAGACTTCAAGAGTTCCAGTTCCCATGCGGTGCCAAGAGGTGCAAAAGAGGAGGCTGTAGCTGAGAATCAGGGCCTGCAGATCTCTCAGCTCTTCACCAGCCAAAGGAGCTGCGGGTGAGGCAGGAGAAGCAGCACAGCTGGCAGGGGCACGGCCCACATGGCAACTTGGTTCCCACTCGTGCCAGGTACCATTGCAGCAGCTCTGGCCTCTGCCTCCATTAATAACCCAGCTTTCTACAGCTTAGCCGAGACTGAGGGGGATCCAGGAGGCCGTTGTTGTGTTTGAGGTGCTGCAGGAGAGGTGCCAAGGAGGCGCAAAGCGATGGGTGCTGAGCCAGGGCCCTGCTGCTTGCGGCCGCCACCCGCTGCAGCCCGGGCCGGGCTGCTGTCAGGGAACATGATAAAGGAATAAGGCTGCAAGTGGGATCACGTTTCGCCCCGCTCACTGTGCGCCTGTGTGTGAGTCTTTGCGTCTTCTGGGCTGTAGCTCAGGGGGGCTCGTAAATCTTAGACGACTGCGTTTTTTTCCTATCCCCCTGTATGACTGATGGTGCGAATTTATGTGTGGTATTTCTCTCCTCCAGCCCCATTCTGTTAAAACGAGACAGGAGGCCAGTAAATCTGCGGCGAGAGCTGTGCAGGGCCGCGAGTCCCTCGCCCCTCCTTCGGGAAGCCTCAGGGCCACCGACCCTGCTCCACAGTGGTTTTGGGGCTGGCAGTGCGGTGCCGTACACCTCACCTCACCGTGGGTGCCTGCTCTGCCCTCCACTTCCCCGCCAGCTGCTGCCAGGAGCTCCGCTCGCTCTGGGTCACTGTCCCGCCTGGGAAACACAGGCACATTTGGAGGTGGGAGTTAGGGAGCCTTCCTGTGGGATTTTGCCTTCTTTCTAATGATGCCCTGGCAGCTGTCCGAGGTCCCCGACCACACGGGACTCTTCTGACCGCAGGGACTGAGCCAACCCCCATAGCTGCAGGAGCAAAGAGTGGACATTTTCACTTTTGATCAGGAATTTTAAACAAAGCTGAGATTTTTCAGAAAATTCTCTTTATTTTTCCTGAAATGGAAGAATTCCCAGGCTGAGAGAGAAATTTGCAGTCAAGATAAGCAGGTCTGAGCTGTGACAACCAGCTCAGGGCAGCTATTCTTGCATTGAGGACCAGGCTGGGCTGGGCTGCAGGGCTCGAACCTCCGCTCCACCGGCATCCGGGCCATGCTCAGCTGGCTGCTGAGGTGGCAGTTCTGCTGCCTGTCCTTTCTGAAGCTGTTCAGGGCTCCCTGGGAGGCCTAGTGAAGTCTCAGGAAGGGGATGTGGAAGGACCCGACTCTTCCCTGCCTGCACTTTCCTCAGAGATTGAACAGAGCTGGGAATTCAAGATCCCCTCGTAGTGCTGGCTGGTGCCTGCCGTGTTCCCACTGCACAGCAGTCAGTGAGCAGCAATCTCAGGTGCCTTTTCCTTCCATGAGACATTTAATGCCAGCAATGCAAGACTTTCTCCCCACGCAGCCGCGCTGCCCGGCTGCTTCGTGTCCCTTTGCACCCGCCATTCCTCTCCTGCCCTGCACTGTGCGAGCCGGAGGCAGCCTCTGCGCTGGCCTTTGCAGGCTTGCCTCTCATTTATATTTAATAACAACCAAATTAAATACATTCCCTCAGACTATTTTAACAGTATTTAGATTAAAAGATTTGGATGATTACAGGAGTTATTTATAGCTGCAATACATCTGCGACCTAGCTGCTAAACCTGAAAATATGTTTTTAACAATCTTCTTGTGCTTTGGTAATATGCAATAAATGTTCTATTAAAGCTCAGTTGAAAGCTGTAGAGCCAGAGCTTGCAGGTTACTTGATTTCACGTTAGTTCTTTCCCATCCATAGGGCTGAATAATAATGACAAAGGATTCAGGACCCCGACTCACCCTTGGGTTTTATACATGACTTTCTGTGTCTTACTCATCCTAGGTGACCTTCACCTGCTCTCTGGGTAGCTAATGAGGTACAAAAGGAGCTGTTAGAAATGCAGCTGGGCTGGATGGTAGGGATGCAGCAGGGCCAAGCGCGTGGCCACCCAGCGGGCGCCTGGCATGGCTTGTGCCTCGTTTCCCTTTAGTTCAGGCAAAACTATAATTTATGTTACTGTCTCCATGTCCTGTGGCCTGCTTTAATCAGTTTGAAATGCCTTAAAGCCTCTCTGGTTTGAGTTGGGCTTGTTAACCATGGTTGGTGCTCTTGGCTGGCAGCAGGGCAGGCTCCTTCTCTCTGTGGTGGTGAGGAAGCTGTGCCAGGTCTCAGCGGGCACAGACCCAGGGCCCATCGCGAGGACAGCGGGCCCCTCAGGGCGTCAGGGTCACACAGTAAATGCCAGGCTGCTGCCTTGTGCTCCAGATTGTGCTGCCCAAAGCAGGGCTGCGAGGTGGACGCCACGGGGCTGCGCTCAGCCTGGGGCTCGAGCGCCGCACGGCAGAGTCTGTGGCCCTCCATGTGTGGGGAAGGAAGAGGTAGGAGGTTGTCTGCGGTCCCAGCGCTCCCCATGAGCAAAGCAGAGTGCAGGCGGCAGAGCCCAGCATCCTCTGAAGCCTCTGCTTTGACTGTCTTCTCTTCCCTCTCGCTGTGCCAAAATGCTCTTAGACACACATCTGTCTTAAAAACAACAATTTCCCATTAGCCCAGTTAGAGCTTTCCTGCAGGCTTTTCAGTTTGAAAAGACGAGGAGAAGCAGAGCGAAAGGAGCCAAGGCAATCAGACAAGTGGGTCTGGTGACAAAAAATGTACATTGAATTTCAGTCAAGAACCAAAGGAGCTGTGGAACAATGCACCGTGCTTAGGGGGATAGGAGCCTGACAAGCAGGTAAGACTCAGGTAATCCTCCTCATTACGTAAAGCAGACATTGAACAAGGGCAAAGAAAACAGAGAGCAGCCTCTTTGCTTGACAATTTAAATCCTGAGGATACAATAGCTGTAGAGAATTTATAATCAAGCAGCAGTAGCCAGAGCTCGAGTGCGAGTCATTTCCGCAGAGGGATGTGGCTACGGCCTTTCTAACGCCGGCCAGTGCCAACATGGATCAGGCAGGAGAATTTGCTCCTCGTGTGTGGGCAGCTGTGCCGTCCTGCTGCTGCGAGGCCTCGCTGTGGCCTGGGCACGCACAGGGAGCAGAGAGGAAGGCTCCAGGAGAGGAGCATGAGGTGGCAGCTGTGCCGAGGCTGGCAGGGAGGCTGGCATGGAGGCTGACAGTGCTCAGCTTTTTTCCCCTGGAAGCAAGAGAGGATGGGGAGAGGCCGCAAAGCTCCCCACTGTCCTGCCCCTGGGCAAGCCCTGCTGCAGCTTCACTTTCAGCAGTCACCCGGGAAGGACCCTTCTGTTTTCACAAGAAGCTGCGCCCCAGGTGAGATCCTTGACAGCTGTACAGCAGTGCTATCCAAGAAAGCTACATCCCATGAAGCCAAATAAAGAGTTTCAGGCTCAAAGAACTCATGCTTACAGCCTGGCCAGCACAAGTTTATTTAGCAAAATGTATTTGCTCTTGCAAAAGAAACAGTGCATGTCTGCAGTGCTCCTGCATGCCAGGCTCTCAAAAGGGGTGTCAAAGCTGGAGCTCGCAGGCTGGCGCGTGGCCGTCCCAGGGTGGCTGAGCTGCTGCACTTGCCAGTCATTTTAAGCCTCAGCCATGGCTGGCTGCCTCCGACTCCCAAGTGCCTGCATGTGCAGTGCGAATTACCTGCTGTGTGTGACAGACAAGTGATTACCCCGAGGAAGACAAGTTGGATCTGGGGCCGAGCGCGCTGCCATCTCCCTTGCGCGCCCTCGCAGACGTTTCCTGGGAAGCACCGGGAGCTGGCGGCGTGCCTGGGAGCTCCCAGGAAAACCTTTTTGATGGAGTTGGACCCGATTAAACTGGGAATCCTCTGCGGCCTTCACTTTCTCCTCTTACGTTGATGTCCCTTTTGCCGAAGGGCTGGGATTCCCTGGGGTCGCTGCAGTGCCCTCCACTTGGCAGCATGTTTGCGGTTGGAAATGCAAACTGCGTTTTGTGCACCATGGGAATGATGTGCCCCGGTACTCACCTCCTCATGGGCCCCAAAGATGTCCCCTTCACCCAGCAGTCGCAGCCAACGTGCCGCAGCTCAGCCCTGTGCGCTGCCAGGCATCCCCAGCCCGCCCCGCGGCCGTGGCATGTGCGTCCTGCCACAGCAAGCCCCGCGAGGAGCCGCGGTGTGCGGACCCTGCCCCAGCGCCGCGCTGACACACGCGCCCGTGCTGCCCATTAAGGGCTGTGTTCTCACCATGCACCGCTGCCCGCCACGAACTGCTCCTGCTTAACATTGTTTTCCCTTTGCAAGTGAGCCTTGTCCCGCTCCACATTGCCCAATAAATCACACTCTCGTCTGTCTCCAGCGCTGCGGCGCGACGGAACTGATAATGGTTTTTCCCTAGGAATGAAAAGCAATTTGTGATTCAGAAAGTCATTTAATACATGCTTACTGTCTTAGGCAATCATTTAGGCTTCCTTCACTGGTTAGGGTGCTTCTCTGTACGAGGCATACTTCAAAAAATACCCCAGATCAAGAGATATCCTCTTTAAAATTCTTTTTTTTTCTGTATAAACAGTTTCAGCCTGGACATCATAAAGGAGATTTTATCCTTGCACAGTATCTTATGCTTCAGTTACATTAAAGCTGTTACCTGTCCAACTTGGAGAGTCCCACGGGATAGTGTAAGCTGTAGCGTGACCTGCCGGGTATCTGCATAGACTACAAAGATTTTACTAATCATGCAAAAGACCCACATATTCACCAAAACCTGGGGCAAGTTAAATGGCACAAAACCTTTGCAATATGGCTAGAAATTTTCCCCAAGAGAAGTGAGACCTCTTGAATCTACAGAGAAAAAGGTTCCCATCTAAACCCTTGCAGTTAGCCTGTTATACAAGCACTACCTGGCAGTGTGTTTGGCTTCCAAGAACTGACTTGCCTCCAAAATAAGAGCATAGCGTGCAGGATCTGCCGTACTCAGTTAAAACAGATGTGCAGGAAACTCAGCTCCAGCTAGAGATCTGAAGGCTTCTCCAGAGGGTTCTGGAGACTGCAGGCCACACTGTGCCAAGGCGGTCTCGTCTTGGATGTTTGCGCAGACCTGGGCAGTCCGGGTGTTCGCTGGCTGAGGCCCGGGCTGAGCAGGGCGCAGGCTCAGTGCGCTCATCAGCGGACAGCCGGACTGCCCGTCAGAGCCAAGCGGCTCCCACTGGGGAGATGGGCTCCCTGGGGACACAGGTGGGCTCCCCAGGGACACAGATAGCTCCCTTGGATTCAGCCTCTCCAGGACCTTGGTTCCCTTTTGACTGCTTCCATTTCCCTAGATGGCCTGGTGAGGTGCTGGGGTGGTTGGCCAGGTCACCCAAGCCTGCTGGACAGGAGCAGCTCTGTCCATGTGCTGGCCAGGTGAGAGGTGCAGGCTGGCACAGCCCTGAACTCTGGGGAAGTTCAGACCTGAACCCTGCCTCCGTAGCCACCCCATCCTGTCAGGACACGCTCCGGGAGGGAGTTTGGTCAGCGCCTGTAGGGCCCAGGGTGGGGGGAGCTCTTGAATAAAACGACGATGATTAATTATTGTTTCATAATGAGGGATTAGCACAGGCTTTGCAGCTAAATAACACAGTGCTTAGCGTTTCTGTGCGGCAGCAGTGTGCAAGTTCAGAGCCCTGTACAAACAGCCGCTAAATTACTGAAATGAGATTATTCTGAGGTCCATGTCTTTGCATTTCTCAGGGAAGGGTGGGGAGCTTTAGGGACTTGCCCTTGACATTACCACGCCGGCACATTCCAAGATCGTGGCTCATGTTGCCAGGCATGTGAGGTGCTTGTTTGGCTTTTATCTTTGGGAGACCAAATTTAGGAAAATAAAACTAACACCCTGGCTAGCCACGTGCAGGCGCGTTGCAGGCTTTTCCCACAGTCACGTCGGGGATGACACTACAGCCTCGCAGAAACACCCCGCATGTTCTGTGCCACAGTGTTCTGCACATTTGTGCAGAAATCCCCTTTCTCAGCAACGCTGCTCCAAAGCCCTTGTGGAAGAGAGGCTTCCAGATCTACAGTTCATTTATTTCTAAGTCTTTGAGCAGCCAGGGAAGTTTATTCCATCTCCGTGATTTTGTCTTCTGTTTCTGGAGCATTTTGGTCAACCCAATCATTTTTTGGTGCCAGCATATGTGGAAAAGTTAATTCGGGAACCAGCACATTCTGACCTTTAATTTATAAAGTTTCTCCCATCAGCTGTTTGGCGCTGGAGGTTCCATCCTCAGAGAGAGCAGGAGGGCACTGAGAGGCTCTGCAGAGACCTCGGTGAGGAGAGCGGGCACCTGGTACAAGGAGACAGGCACGAGTGTCCTGGCCCTGCTCAGGTTTGCTCTGCTCACCCAGCCTCCCGCCCGCGCTCTTAGCACACATTCTCCTGGGCTTTTCTTTCATGGAAGCCAAAGCAATGCAGAAGAAATAATGCAAAACTCAATGGCTTCCAGGCCTTGCATGTTTGGGCCAGCTTAAACTCTCACCAAGTTTTTGCGCAGCTCTCCTTCCATTTTTAGCTCACCCAGCGACTCCACATCTGCAGGTTGGGAAATGATTTGCCCTGTGTTCCTGTGTGCCAGACACATGGAACGTTGGATGTCCTCTTCATTGTCAGCGGGGTCCTTGTGTCTCCACACAGACACCTTGCGAATTTGAGCAAGGCCCTTGTGTCTCAGTTCCCCCCAACAAAGCACATGCGCATTTGTCAGTCACTACCAGAGCAGGAGAAGAAAAATCACTTTATAAATGCTCATTATTTATCAGACACAATCGGAATTGCAGAATTGGTGACTGTGGAAGATTTATGTAGCTATAGGGGGAAAAAGGATGGTCTACTTTCTAGGACAGAAATGCGCCATTTCTAATTCTAAGAGAAATGTTTGAGCCTTTCTCTAAATTCTGCAGAGAAGTCTCTTCTATCAAGGTGGGCTTAGGTTGCAGAGTCTGAGACTACCTGTGTATCTTTAGGAGAATCTGGTTCTCGCTCTTGTGTAGACTTGATAATCTACGAAGAGTAAGAGAAAAATATGAGAAACATAAATGTGGTCCTGTGGCTGGTGATAATTATTATTTTGTTTTGATTTATCGTTCACAGGAATTTTTTTATGAGCGCCTCACAGGCATAATTCTTTCTCGTGCATAGTTTATTTTTTGCCAAAACGACAAGAGGACAGGATATTTAGCAGAAAATGTCTGATGGGTGGGTGGAGAAAAGAGGGGATTTGGCCTCATGCCAAACATGGGGAAGGCAGCGGAATGAGAAGGCGGCAGCTTGGCGCAGTGCGGCCACGCGGCTCATCCCGCACGGGGCCTGTGCCCCGGGTGCCGCACGGGCCCCAGGGTGCCCGTGTGTGCTGCACCGCAGCCCTCAGCAAAAGCCCCAGCAAGCAAAACATGCACAGCGGACCGAAAAACCAAGGATATGAAATCCAGGCTTCCTTTTGGCTCCCAAGCCCCATGGATGCACTTGTTTCGCACTCCTAGGCATCCCCATTGAGCAGGAAGCCGCGAGGTCCTTGTGACTGGCCACGGGGCCGACTCCCTTCGCTGCCCATGGGAGACGTCAGCCGTTGCGGAAATGCCCAGGAGTGGCTGTGGAGACTGGGCACTGCTATTTTGGAAGCCCTGCTTCTTATTTTGGAGGTTTAGATATTTAAACGTTTGTCAGCACTTTTTCTTTTCCAGTGCTTGCATTTTATCCAAGTGTAACGCCAGCTGCCAAGAGCAGAAACTGGTGAGTAAATTGTCTCCATGCCAGGCAAAGACTCGGCCTTCCAGCTACAGCAGTAGAGCTACAACTTGTCACCTTGAAATGGTTTTTAATCCTTGTATGAGGCGCACAAGCAGCTCTAGGATTTATGTATGCAGAAGAAGTGGGAAACCTGCCCTGACTTGCAAAACCAGAGGAAAAAACATATGTTCTGCTCACCTGCTCTCTGATACCTCAGTGACCTTAAATCACTGGCAAATGAGTGTGTTCATTCGAGCTACTGCTCCATCCCCTTTTCCTAATGTGAAATCGGATTGCTGGAATGAGCTGGGTTCTGTTTGTGAAGCCAAGCTGGTGAATGGGCTAAGGGGAAAACAGACTGAGTGTAGGGGAAATGAGGTAAATTAAATCAAAACAAGGAAGCAAAGCATTGATTAAATGGCGTTTTAGTTTCTGATCTTTAGCTTTTGTAGGATTTTGTAGAATTTCCCCGAGGCTGGATTTTCCAGAGCTCTTGAGCACCGACCAAAGCGAAATTTTACCTTCAGAAAAAGAATTACAGTGTGGGGAGCATGTCCTGGAGGCCACAGGCCTGGCCCTGATCTGGATCTAGCTCCACATTTTTAAAAATAAGAGGGAGGGAGGAGGCAGAATGCAGGGAAGATTGCACGAGTGTTTGCCAGCCGTAGGATGCACAGCGCTTAGAGAGCTCAGTCTCTCTCATTTGTTAAAACAGAGTCCAAAAGGTGACGTGGGCACAGGAAATCAGCACCGAAAGGAAGGTGGGAGGAAAATGCCAGTTTCCAAAAGTTGCTTGTTCTAGGGCAAAAAGGCAGAATGGGAATTAGCAGCTGACTGCTGATGCTGCATTAATTCAAAAATGGGCTCTCTTCACCAGTGAGAAGAACTCAGTGGGAATCATCAGAACAGGGCCCAGTGCGTGTTCTTGTTCTTGTGCTTCTTGCTTGCCTTCAAGCTGAGAAGAGCTTTTTGGGAAGACAACCAATGGCCAACACAAAGAAGTGTCAGACTCTGCAGAAATGCTGGGATAGCATCAGAGCCTCTGATTTTCTCACCTTCATCGCTACTCTCTGACTCTATAAAATTACCACCTTCTGAAACATCCCTGTGCTCCGCAGCTTTATTTCCAACGCAGCGCATGGGTTTAAGGTGAAAAGAACCACTGTTCAGCACTATGAGAGAGCTCGGAGCACTGGAACGAGAGCGGGCATGGACAGCTCGGCCTCGCCGCACTGCGGAGGCCCTCGCACAGCTGTACAGTCTCAGAAATTCCTGGTGATGCTGCAGAGGTCAGTCCTTCACTCAAAAATGTGTTTCTGATTACAGTGTGCCCCTTGCAGATAGCACCGCGGTCGAGGACAAATCCCGGGAAGGCAGGCTTTCCGAGCGGCTACCACGCAGCTACCTGCCAGGGGCTGACACAGCTCATCTGCTTTAGCCCTGCCTGGCCCTCCTCGAAACCCCTGTGCTGCTCCTTCCAGGAAAGGAGCTGCTCTTCTCGCTGTAATGTGACAATTACTTATAATGACTGATGCCAAGGTCAGGTGGATAGGGAAGGTCTTTTCCGTGTAAGCAGTTCTTCACGTGCTCCGTAGCCAAATCACGTACTGCACCGAGCGGCGCAAAACGAACTGGCTCGTGCAAGACAGGAAAGTGTGGCTTTATCTCAGAGATCTCCAGCTGATATCTCATAAAGCACGCCTGGGCCCTCTAAATGGGGCAGGAGACACTTAGGAAATGTGTCTGGGCCACGCGAGCCCTTTACCTGCTTCAGAGAGAGAGCTGCCCCCATAGACAGCTGTGGAGGGAGGAATGGCTGATCTGGGGCTTCAGAGCCTGGGTGAGGATCCGTGCGGTTTGGATCCACACTGGGCTGCCTCACGTCTCCTGTCCGGCTGCGGGATTTGTTGTGCCCAGGGTCTGCTCTCGCATGATGAGGACGGCAGCATCCATTTGTCTGGCAGAGGTGCCGGGAGATCAGAGACAAAACCTCAAGGTTTGCCTGGAAAGTGACGCTGCAGCCTCTGCTCCCCAAGGCTGCCGAATGCAGCGGCCTGGGGCTGCAGCGCCGTAACGGGAGGCTGCGGGATTCCCAGGCGGGATCCGTGCCCGTCACAGGGAGCCGGCAGCGGGGAGCCCCGGGGGCACTGTGATTTCTCCACCGCGCACGGCTCTGGGACACGGACTGGCTACTAGGACACAGAGCTGCCTGCCCTTCCTGCACGGGCTTCAGCACCGCATCCAAAATGTAGCAGCCAAATCCTCCATGGAGCAGCATTAGCATTCCCATGCTGCTCTTGCAGATCACCACCAGCTCTCAAGTGTATCATTGCCACTCTGTAGCATTCGTCCTCTTTCATTTTTTCATTCACAACCAGTTTTAGTGCAGTTCAGCCTCAGGAAGTTGCTGGGTTTGTTCTAATTGTGGGCAACTTGGAGCCAGAACCTCTGCTGTTCCTGACGCGAGCAGGTGGCCAGTTCACAGACCTCCCTGGGCTCCTCGCGGCCCCGGCCGCCTGCAGCCGCTGGGTTTCTGCACCCGGACCTGCCTCTGCACAACTGCACTCACCTAACCCCAAGCAAGCGGCAGAGGGGAATTAAAGGAGGCATGGAGAGGACAAGGCTCCTGGGGAGCAGGAGGCGGTGAGCTGGGGTCTGCGTGGGCCGAGCGTGCGGGCTTTCCCTGCCGCATCCCTGCCCTTCCCTCAGCGACGGCCCTGGCGAGGAGCCCGAGGAGCCGACAGCCCCTCTCACCTTCCCCGTGTGAAGGCCAATGGAGGTGGCTGCGAGCACCAGGGGGGCTGACACTCTTGCATTTTCAGCCTCCATTGAGGGGGAATTTAAAAAAAGCAGTGCAGGGAGCGTGTCCATGGGGTGACTAATGACTGCTAGGCCCTTATTGCTGTCAGGTGAACTGGTAGCCGAGCCCCAGACATGTGGTCATTGTCAAGAGGAATTTTTGACTCCCCTCGCAGCAGCGCCTCCTCCTCCCCTCCCGACCATTAATTACTTCCCTCGTCCTTCCAAACTGCCAAGGAGTGAGGAGCAGCAGAGCTGGAGATGAAAGGAGGCAGCGGCTGCCCCGGTTTCCAGGTCTTTCAAATAACTGGGCTGTAATAACTTCCACAGCCGAGGGAAATGGGCGAGCGGTGGGAGGAAGGTCAGCGCGGAGGGGAGGAAGGCTCTCGTGTAGCAATGATGTAGTGGCTCCTAATGGAAGAAACCTGTGGAATTAATCAAGCGCCGGGCCTCATTTGTTAATGACAGCGCCGGGAGAGCGCCGCGGCCTCTCGTGCGGGCGGGCAGGCGGCCGGGAGCGCAGCGGGGCGGGCAGCGAGGTCCCGCGCGCAGGGGCCGCGCGTGGGCCGCGGGAGCGCGGCTGCCGCTGGCCGCCCATGCTTGGCTGCCAGGCTGTCATGCGTGAAGCCGGTCACGCTCGGCTTCCCCCAGCTTAGCACGGGGTATTGGGATGACATTGTTCTGGCTTGCTTGCCGCGGAAAGCGCCGGCTCTGGGGAACCAGTTAAGGCAGTTTGGGCCCAGTTTCCACCTCCGCTCCCCCTGCATGCGCCCCGCACTCTGGCCTTGATTTTGTGGGCCAAAGGTGAGAGGGAATCAAAGCACAGGACACTCTGCCCGTGTCCCGGCTGGACCTTTGGTAGCTCTGGGAGCCTCCAAAGTCTGGGTCCCCCAGGAGATCCTGTCTGTGTTGCAGCCCTCGGGACAGGAGGTGATGCAGGATGTCCCTCCAAGTCCCACTGCGCCAGGGCTCCCAGGGGCTGCTTGCACGGAGACAGTGCTTTGGCCCCCATGTAGCATAGGCAGATCATAGCCACGGATGGACAGCGGATAAGGAGCCTGCTCAGATACCGTAGCCGTCCTATGCGTATAAAAAATCATGTACAGTCTCCTTATAGGAAACATATGTGTCCTTTCCACAGAGGCCGGGCAGATTTCTGTTTGAAGCAATGACAGTCTGACCAAAATGCCAAGCGGCGCCTGCTCTCACGTTACAGCCGGAGAGGGGCTGCGCTCTCTGAACCTGATGCTCTTCCTAAGCTGCACCCTTCAAAGGGTGCAGCTGTGTTGGCCGCTAGTGAAGGGCCTTGCTCACGGCGCGAGGGCACTGGCTGCGCTGGCACTGGGTGCTCCGCTGCCCCGGGCCTCAGCGTCTGCCCTGCTGAGTTAGAAGTAACGGTACTGACCTCTGGGATCCAGTGCCAAGAGACTGCAGGGCAGAAGCACTGCTGTACTGAAATGCAAGAGGTAAATGATCTTGTGCTGTTCAGTTGCCATGGTTTCTTGACTGCATTAATTGATGGAGTGGATCAAAAGCTTTCAAAAGCCAGATAGTCGGAAAGGATTCCTCTGAAAGGTCAGCAAGTATGGGGATTTTTCCAAAACCTGCAGACAGAAGTGCCTTTAAGCTTAGTTACTTGTGGCTCTGATGGTGCTAGCACATTTAGAAGCTGATCATGAGGTTGCTCGGTGCAGGCTCGATGCTCCCAGCCATGGCAAGGCCAAGGAGTGGGCAGGGGTGACAGCAGAGGTGCTGTGCGCTGAGCTCCAGGGGGGTCCGGCCTTGGGGTGCAGCCGGGCTGCTCGCAGCGCCCCTGGCCCCGCAGCAGCTCTGGGCTCTGCTCCGACCAGCAGCTCGCAGCCTCGCAGCCCCTGTGCTTGCAGGTGCTCTCAGAGGCGCTGGCCAGCAAACACCTAGCAGGGCTTCACCGGCTCAGAAAAACAGCTCTGGAACAATGTGGAGGTAACACGCACCTTGCAGCCGATGATCCCGAGCTGGGTGCGAGCCTTGGGCAAGGAGGTGGAAATAGGCCTTGTCTCGGGCCCAGCACCCCAAGATTCCTCAGTGAGCACTGGCCACATGCGGCTCCACCAAGCAGCTCCCCTGTCGTGCGTTCTCACCTCAGCAATAAATTAGTGTTTAGCCTCATTAAAGTATTAAATTTTAGCTAAGTCTTTAGCTAAGCCATCCTTGCTTTAATTAAGGCATTAAGCTGTAATTAAAAGTTAGCACATCGTCAAAATCAGCTTTCCCTTCTGCCTTACTTAGACTGTAGCGTGTTATGTCCCCAGATAGCAGCTGATGCTGGGAGGTTGTGAGAACCTGTTGGGAAACTTTTCCCGGTGTGCGTTAGCG
>JAUBOD010000858.1:970905-989496 GCA_032353885.1 Nothura maculosa
GGCTCCCGTGCACAGAGCAGGATTGTTTATCCACCTAGGCCCATCCCCAGGATTGCCGTCAACGGGAAAAACAAACATGGGATTCGGGATGCATTATGTCACCTAGGCCTGCCTAGGTGCTGCGGAGCCGCTGCCAAGTTAGGGCGCTAAGCAAATACTAGGAGTGGGTTTAAGAGACAGCTGGGCATTTTTATGAGGAGAAGGGAGATATGCAGATGTGGAGACAAAGCAAGGAGGTGCGCTGGAGATAAGCCTAAAGGGCCTGGCTCGTTGGGCCAAGTGGCCGTTTCCTGCCTCACAGTTTTTGCTTCCCTCACGTCTATCTGCTGAGTGGAGTGTGCGGCAGTGCAGAGCACGGCCCCTGCTACCTGATGCGCCTGCTGATGGGCGCCGAGGGATCATTTCCATGGAAAACACTTATTGCAAAGGAGATGGCAGAGAGTAGCAGGAGAGTGGTCAAGGTCGCTTCTCACTTTCTGCACTGGAGCTGATAAGGACGAGATAGAGGATAGGAACAAGGAGACAGAGGACAGAGGATAGGAACAAGTCTCCAGCACCTGCGGGCACCACTGCTCCTGCGAGGTACCCAGTTGGCACTATAGCCAGCCCTTCTGGAGATGGTGGAAGAAGAAATGACAGCAAGAGATGTTTGTTATTGTATAGCTCCATCAGGGCCACTAGAGAATATCTGACCATTACATTATCTTTTACTTTATGAAGTATCCTTAGATTTATGAAATGAAATGAGTAATCAACCCTTTAGTGAAGGAGCTCCCAAAGACCTTCCCTAGGAAATCTGGTAGAAGACTAGATGCCAAATGTGCCCAGCATATCATAGCAGGAAGGAAGTGGCATTCTTGCTTCATCCTTTTGCTGAAATGAAGGAAGTTACCAGCTAAACTCAGTTTCTGGGAACAGACTGGATCACCACCACATCTAGACTCATTCATCTCACCAGAAGACTGAAATACCAAGTCGGTGGGCTTGAGACCTCACTTTCTTATTCCTATGCAATTTCTGGCTCTCTCAAGCACCTACTGGGCCTGAGGCAATGAACTCTCACAAATTATACTTCTTTTGTAAGATTCATAGCCCACTTTCTACACAAATATGGTTCTCCTCTGAACCTAATTTCTTAATCTTTCCTTTTTGCAGCCACAATAATACTCTGAGCACGTTGCATCAAAGAGATTCTACTCCTTTGCGATATTAATTAAGCCTTAAAATCTCCTGCCCCAGCTGCTCACATCTTTACATTGGTATTGTTTCTAAAGCTGGCAGTGGAAAGGCGGCATTCCAGAGGGATGCCTCCAGCTGTTATTCCTTGCTGCTACCCAGGGTGTCTGGCAGAGCCTCTGGGTCCAGCCCAGCATGAAACCTCCCAGTCCTTCAGCTTCCTCCTCCAGACTTCGGATGGGTGATGTTTGCTGAGGCCTTTGACCAACAGGTCTGCCATAGTGAAAAGCAAGGAGGAAGAAATGGTGCAGTAATAAATCAAAAAATGATGGAATAAATGAAATAGACCCTTTTTTTGTTTGTTTCTGTCTCATATTCATATCCTTGTCTACTGACTTCCTATCATGTTTTCATGGCTTTGGAGCAAGAGATTATGACTTTACGTATTAAGGGCACCACTTGCACATGCATGATACTCTTAAATAGTAATTTTCTTTTACTGAAGCCAAAGCTTTTCCTCATCATTTGAGATTAAGGAGGTAAGAACAATATCAGTGATGTTGCCTCGTGCCCCCTTTGGCAAGGACACATCCAGTAGCTTCTGCTGGAGCAAGTGTGATGAGCAGGGTGTTTTTGTCAGCCTGCTGGCTGGCCCAAACCAAAGAACTGCAACCAACTCCAAAACTGGAAATCATAAAAATTCCAGAGGCTTCTAGCACAATTTGCTCCCCAAAGGATTTCTAAATCATAGCCAAGGCTGATAGGCAAGGGCACCTCAGAGAGCTATTTGTGGTTTTGTGCCCCTACATCTCCAGACCTCTTGGGGGTTGTCGCAGCAGCAGTTTGTCACATAGGAAAAAGGCAAAGCACCTTCTCCCCTCTGAGCTGTCCCTGCTAGGTGGTCTCTGTGCTGACGTCGTTACAGGTTCCATTGTCCATTTTTAAGAAAAATCGTTTCTTTTGCTCTTTGAAAATGAAGAAAAATTTGTTTCATGTCAGAGTGGGGGTCACATCTTGGAATAGTTCCTCCAGCTCTGAAAAAAAAAGGACACAGGGACACACACAAGCAAAAGGCTCAGATGAAAACGATTCATTATGCGGCTCCCATGAACTTTCCAACTTTAAGCTCCTTTATCTTCTGAGCATGTGTCTCCAAGGCAACCCCTGAACTACTGCAGCTTTTCCAACGTGCTGCATTTCACATCATCTGTCTCTTTTCCTAAAGCTTGAGTGTAGATCCTTGCCTAAGTGCTTCATAACTGTTTTAAAATAAGAGTAAAGAAAAAGAAAATTACTGTATTGTAGTTTTAGGAAAACAGGCTGGCAATGCCATAGTCTGCTAGTGTGCTCTAACTGTGATTACTTAGACAAAAGTTAATTATTAGTAATATACATGAAGTGTCTGGAAATCATTGAGTTGAGTGCTAAGGGTACCTGACCCGTCCCCTCTCTGTATCCCCTGGGTTTTCACAGCTGAACTGGAAGGAAGTCCCTTGAGAACTGTGGTTTTCTCATACCCTTCACTTGTGCTTGAGCTCCAAGCACTTTAAGGCCAAGTGTGTTCCTCTGTTCCACATTTTTGTTTACGTTTCATTGAAAAATAGAAATCTGCTTAGAAATGAAAAAGAAGAAAAAAGCAGGCAGGAGAGAACTAATTGTCCTTTCCTGGGTTAATGGCAGCACTTGGTTCCATATATCCTGTTGTGCTCAAGCAGCTCTTTTTGGGAAAACGCTCAGACACCTGGTGGCTTGAAGGGGGAACTCCGTGCTGAGGGGTGCTCGGGAGATCCAGGTGCTCCCTCGGCTCGGGAAAGCCCTCTCCTCAAGTCCAGAGCTCTCCTGAGAGCAATAAAAGAAATAGAGTTTTCTGGGGTGAAAGCTTTTCACCCTGTTCAGGCCCTTTCTGTTCTGTTGTCCAGCCTGGTTATAGTCCACAAAACACCCGTAATGCCCTTTGCATTAGGGCCCTCTGCTGCTTTGGGCAGAAAATTTGGGAGTATCTTCATATAGATTTTGAAAGTAATATGTTAATTAGTCCAAATGTGTGAAGATAAAACATAATTATATTATAAAAGTTCAATACTGCAATGCAATTCATTTTACATGGGATGTTCCCACCTTTCCAAGTGAGAGTTCTGCAAGTTCCTTCTTTTAAAGAAAAAATAGCAGAACATTTACAGTGAAAGATTTTCAGACTGTGAACATATAGAAGAAAATGGTGTTCTACTTGCAGTATTCCACAAAAGAAAAAAAACACAAATTATCCTTTAGCAGAGCTAAAGGACCGCGGGCGGCGAGCGCGAGGCTCCATGTTGCGAGCGGGAGGGCAGCGCAGGTGCCCGCTCGTCCTGCGGGCAGGGCAGGGCTCCTCGTTCTGTTCCCATTAAACCCGCAGTGTGTCATAAAAGCTCTCAGGCCACTGCAGCCTTCTTTCTTCTTGAAGAGAAGAAAGGCCCTTGAAAGCTTCATGCAGGCAGCGTGGATATAAACTTTATGTTCTGTAAGTCGCTATTTAACCTCTGCAACCTTATCTATCTGGAGACTGCAGCGCAGAGTAGCCATGAAATGAAGGCCTCCGGCAAATGGTTTGTTGAGTTTCTGTGCAGACTCTCAGATGTTCCCAGAGCACCAGGGGACACAGAGGAGCTTGGAAAGCAGAACTGGGTTTGCAGAGACGGGGCAGATCTGCCAAGCCCCCATACCAGGATGATAGGGCCTGCTGTAAGCTGCTCTTCCCTTGGTAAGGACAGAGGTTCTTATGAAACTTGTCCACAAGTGTCCTGTAATGCCTGAGTCCAAAGGCATCGTGGAAGGGAGGTTAAGACTGTTGAATTTTCATCTTTTTTTCATTCTCCCAGCTGTTCCTCCTCTGGCTTTTCCAACCGTCACAAATCCAGCTTTGTAGATCTAATCAAACTAGAGACAGCCATTAGCTGAAGTCCAAAGAGGATTTTTGACCACAGAGCCTGGGTTTTGTTCTTTGCAGAAGAGATGTGATGGTTCATTATCTGCAGCTCTTGTTCACATTTCAGTAATGTGAACCCACTGAAACAAAATCCTCTCTTTCACCTGACTTTTCAAGCCACTGTGAGCTACTGAGGGTGATTTCACAGGGCAGTCACCACACAGAAGAGAGGGAGGTTACTGGTCTTAGAAAGGGAAAGATGTCAGAAAGTGAAGCCATTGCAGACTAGGGGCTGGGTTAGGCAGGGTCTAACTGCTGCTGCTGTAGGGAGACGCTTCCCGAGTGCCATGGGACTGCAGTAACACGGACACTTGCTGCCCTGTGCCTCCTGCTCTGCTCCCAGCCTGCTGGTGCCCTAAAGGAGAAGCGGGAGCTGATGGAGCCGGGGGAGCGCATCCCGCAGAGGGGATCCCTCAGGGTTTGTGTCCTCCAGGAGGCACTGGTTCGTGCTGTGGATATGGGGTTAGCTGCAGTGCAGGAGCCTCGACTCATGCTGGTTGCCAGCACGCTGCTTTCAGGGAGTAAATCTCACTAGGTGCCCCATGGGGACCGTGTTCCTGCTCGGTGCAGGGCGGCGCCAGCAGTGGCTCCTGCAGCCACAGCAAGAACATCAGCACCGTGTGCGGAGAAGAGAGCCCAGACCCCAGCCAGCTGAGCCTGACCAGTATTTAAACCAGATCCCTTTACAAATGGGAACAGGTCATAAAATCTACTGTGAAACCTTAGTGCTAACTTCAGCTGTTAGTGACTTTAACGGCAAAAGTGCCCTGTCTTCCTTCTACTGCTGGGACTAAATTCTCAGGGGACTGGGAACAGCCTGATCCCACAGTAGCACTTCAACCAGTAGCACAGCAATAAAAGAAGGGGGAAGGAATAAAAGCAGCACAAAAAGAAATCCCATGTGCTGAACAGCAGCCTCTCTGCTTCTGGCTTTCAACCCGGGCAGGTGCTTATGGAGTTTTCAAATCCCTTTTACGGGAGCCCTGCAATAAAGCTGCTCCCGGGATGTGCGGAGACCTCAGCCAAAGGAAGACCTGCCTCTACCTGCAGAGAGGAAAATAATTCCTGCTCCTCAGTGACAAGCCAAATTTCTTCACAACTATGCAGGGGGAATTAAAGGCCCAGCCCTATTAAGAGCAATAAATTTGTACCAGGGATGTTCTTGGCCCAATAGTGAGAGTAAACTGACACTTTCTGGCACTGCAGCTTCTGCCAAAGGGTGGGAAAATAACCCAGGTAATAATAAAGTGATCTCAAAGATTTTTTTTTTTCCTCCAGCCTGTCTTTTGGACTGAAAGCCAAATTCTAACCTTGCGTGAATCTTTCCAAGGTTTCTTGGAGCTAAAGGAGCGCATTGCATTTATTACAAGCTGATCAGAAGCGTTTCTTGGTCCATAATCAACAGTCTCAGAAAGGGAAAGAGAAGTTTGAGGGCGAGCAGCCCCGGGCAGCGTGTGGGATCTGCAGCAGGACGCCCCAGTGTCCCAGCCCTGGCAGCCCCTGGCACCACCTCAGGCCCTGCAGCCTCTGAAGCGCAGAGCGCCCGGCCAGGCCGGCTCCCATCCTGCTGCTGCTCCCATCCTGCAGTGCTGTGGGCCCGACAGCGCTTGCCCAGGGGCTCTGTTCTCAGCAGCTCCCCTGCGACGGAGCCCCAGGTTGGTGGCTTTGCGCTCGTCTCCTCTCTGCTGTCGGCGGCCAGGTGTAACCCCGGCCTCTCCCTGCCGTCCTCCTTGGGTGTCTTTGCTCAGGGCTGGGAGCACTATCAGCCCTTCCCATGCTCAGAAAATCATTTTGTGGCTCACAAAAAAATAAAATTTTAATGAGATAAAACTGTTGTGTGAAAACCCCGTGGAAAGGAGCCAGCAGCTCCCGAGGGACAGAAATGCCTCCTCTGCTGCTCTGCCTGCCCATGCACTTACTTTTAGAGTTATTTATAAGCAAGCTGGTGAATCAATGGAGCCAGCTTTCGTGTGCAACACGCTGCCTTCCAGACGCCTCCATTTTATACAAACAAGGGAGCTGCCTCTGCGCCTGAGGATTTCCCTAAGTGCTGGCGTCTCATCGACGGAAGCCATGGAGCTGGGATGATATCGGTGTCAGGCTGTGAGCACGAGAGGTTCGCATGAGGGGGACATTTCTGCATAAAGGGCTGTGGGGAAGGCTGACATCAGTTTCCTATAATCCCAGATGGAACCTCCTGCAGCTCCCTAGATGGAACCTCCTGCAGCTACCTAGAATCCCTCCCTCTTATCCCCTAATATTAATCCCAATCCCTGCCTCTAATCCCTTATTCTATAGCATTGATTAAGACATTGATTTTCATACATGAGAGGTGACTGAGGGAGCTGGGATTATTTAATCTGGGAAGGAGGAGGCCCAGGGTGGGAGGCCCCACCCTCTACAACTACTGAAAGGAGGCAGTGAGGCAGGGGTCTGTCTGTTCTCCAAAATAACTACTCAGAGGTCAAGAGGAAGTGGTCTCAAGTTGCACCAGGGAAGGTCCAAGATGGATATCAGGAAAAAATTCTACATAGAAAGAGTGGTGAAGCATTGGAACAGGCTGCCCAGGGAAGCAGTGGAGTCGCCGTTGCTGGCATTTTCAGGAAATGTGTAGATGAGGCCCAGGGACCTGGTTTAGCAGGCATGGTGGTGATGGGTTTGCGGTTGGACTCGATGATCTTGAAGATCTTTCCCAACGATGGTGATTCTGTGACTCTGTGACTGGCTTGCCAACCATCTTTTTGTAAGAGGAGCCTTGGCTCTCCTTGCCCTGCCACCCGGCCTTGTCTGCGCGTGTATGAGAAGGTCAGGTGCTCCCTGCCAGGGCAGTAGGTAGGTGCATCGCTCTGCAGCTGGGCCAGGCCACGTGGAGCTCACGGCACCCTGCTGAGAGACGTGTAGCCCAGCCCTGCTTCTTGGCCGTGTCCCAGGGAATCCCTCCTGCCCCTGCCGAGACCCTCGGTGTCAGTCACCTGAGGAGGTGGGAAGGCTGCAGGACAGGGTATCTTCTCTCATAGTCCATGAGGGCCCTCATGGACTTGGAGCCTTTTCACAACAGAATCTTCCCCGTTTCTTAGCACAGTTGCTTTTCTCAACCACAAATAAATTCATGCTTGGGAGCCAGGGAGCTTACACAGCTGTATCCAAGATGCTCTGTTCTCCTAGGTTGCATGAGACCTTAATCTTCATTGCTCTATGTGACTTCTTTCTCCTTCCTCATTTACTTCATTGGTGCGTCTTTACATTCTGTCTGAGCAAATATCAAAGAGAAATCTCTTGCAAATAGGAGAACCTGACATTTTTACAAGCTGAGGTTTCAAGATGCATGTTTAGTTATTTGCTTTGGAGTCCATAAAGTGCTAGACAAATACTGTATTACCTGAGCCTTTGCCGGGGGGTGAGCTGGGTTCAGTACAGCGTGACTCAGAGCTACATGGGTTATATTATTGTGTTGGCCCATGTTATATTGGCCCAGACCCCTTTGCTTTCCAGTAAGGCCATCACAGAGGAAGTCACCCTGAATTCAACACATTTTGTTCCTTGGAGACTCTATAAACATGTGCAGACAAAGCCCTTCATTCACCTCACTTCAGCAGTCCTCCTACCCACAGCAATGCCTCGTTCTGGCTGAAGACACCTTGTGTGGACTCATCACTGCCACCTGGGGCACTAAGTGGGCATCTTTGTGCTTGGTCAGGGTAGGAGCACAAGGTAACAGGTAGAAAAGCTGCCTAGGACCCAGAACTCATCCCTTTCCCTGGCAGTCACAGGGTGACACGTTACTGATGCAACGCCACTTTGCTCTCAGAAACACTGTGAAGCTGTAAGGAGTAGTTCTACTTGTGGAAGGTGGATATCCAAAGTTTTCTGCTTCTCAGGCGATGTTGTGCATGCAAGCACCAGCCTTATGGATCCTCAGGGAGGGCTTTGTAGGCAAGACCTGTTTCTACTGACTCCAGCTTTTCAGGAGACTGGGCCTGGCTTCCTTGGCCCCTCCACTGCTCAAGTAGCAGCTAAGAGCCCTCAAGACTTGGTGCTTTCATATGGGAATGACATAGGAGGGGGCAGTGAGGACGAGCGTAACACCCTGCAGCAGCGCTGTAGCACCAAGGAGCTGCCGCCCGACCGCGAGGGACTTTCCACTGCTCCCAGCCTCTGCTGCCTCCCTTGCCCATGTTGGCCAAGGGATGAACTCGTTCCTATTTGGAGACCGCATAATCCGGCCTACTGACACACAGACTTGCAGTGGGGGCTCAGAGTGTCACCAAAATAGAATTCTTCAGTTCATTTGATTTTATTTATTAGCCTTTGTGTAAGCCAGCCTCAGCAGAGCTGGTTGTCTCGAGAGTGCTTAGGACAAATAAACACTCCGTACTCCTCTGCAGGGCCTGCCAGCCCAGCCCTTAGCGTGGCTTCAAACCCAAGGACCTTCAGCAGGGCCTGCTGGAGGAGAAGCCAATGTCATAACAACACACTTGATTTATTGCTTCCTGACTCCCTTTCTCCAGCTCTCCTTAAGCTGGTGGCACTGTGTGTTCCCCGGCAGGGTGACTGAAACCAGGATCGGTTCCTGTCATCTACGCCTGGAGGAGTGAGGTCAGGTTTTATTGGAAGCAGCCTGTGGCCGGTCCGAGCGAAACCGGCGTGATAGAGCCGTGTGCCAGCGGTGCCCGCGCCAATGACGAGCCCCGCAGCGGGGCCTGGCACAGGCGGCGCTTCGGAGACACACGGAGACACGGCTGCGGGGCCGGGATGCATGGGAGCGCCGGAGGGCAAACCCAGTTTCCTTGGGTTTCCTTGGGTTTTCTTTGAAAATAGTTTTTTTCCCCTCCATCAGGAAATCCCCAGAGACAGCATCCATCCATTTTTCGCCACCAAAGTTTCCCTTCAAAAATTTCTAACATCTCCCTCTGCTAAAAGTAAACTCATTTCATAAAAAATCAATATTTTGAATGAAAATGGAAAAAAACCACTCTTTTCTTGGGCAGCAAATCAACTCTAACAAATTGTAAACCAGACACTTCTTAAAGCCCCATTTCTCATCACAATACATCTCAGCAGCGAGCTGTACAATGACACCAGTGTCTTATTATTTGGGGGTGATTTTCAATGCAAACGCAATTGGAAGGCTCTTCACAGCGGCGGGGCAGGCAGCCCGCTGATGTGTGTTGATCTCCCTCTCCCTGGGGTTTGGCTTTCTGTTCCCCGGGTCGGAGCAGCCGGGTTTTCCTGAGCGGGTGTGGAATGTGTGTTTATTGGTCCCACTGCCCTGGGGACTTTCACTTTGGCAAGGAGAGCAAAGAGGACGCCAGCAGACTGGAGAAGGGCTAAGACATTCCTGCTGGGTTTGAAGGGATGAGCAGCAGTGTAAATGAAGTTAAATGGATTTATATGACATGGTTGTCTGTGATTGCAGAGGACTAGACTCAACACGCAGAGGATGTTTCCAGGCCTGGTTGCCAACCTGGGCATGTCGCTGGGGTTTGGCTGCAGCCCGGAGAGCCCCTGCTCCGTGCTCGTGTCTGCCTTCAGCCTGCTTGGGCAAGTCACCTCCCGGCGCGGAGATGCTCGCAGAGGAAGTTGCATTGGCTTCAGTCGTTGGCTTCTTTTTATAAACCTGCACGAGCTGCTGTGTTGACAGCTCTGTTTCAGCGTCTTGCAGTGCAACCTGTCTCCCAGGAGCATCCACACAAGGGGCTGAATCACCTGGGACTCAAGTGTAAACTGGTACCTTAAGTGAAAATGGTGCAACTTGCTGATGGAGACAAATTCCTGAGTGCCAAATCTCCTGCATCTGGATGCCAGCCACCGGGCTCTGCAATTGCATATGGGTCAACTGCCAGTGAGGCTTTACCAGCCTGTGAACAGCGTTTTTTAGGGTTGATATTAGAAATCCTGATCTGCCCTTCTCTCAGCTTCATCTTATCTCTTTAAAGCAGCTGCTTTGCTCTCTCTCTGAGTTCTCCTTCCAAAGGCAAAGGAAACTATTCTGAAATGTAAATCCTTTCCCCCTTGTTCTGTCCAGAAAAGTCCTTACCAGTGAGATGCAGACTGCTAAGTTTCACCCTCTTTGTGGTAAACTCCCCTGCACGGCTAGGGGATCACGAGGAGGCTAGAGCTGCTGCTGCTGGTGCTGCTGCTGGGGGATCCTGCTGTGCAGGGGAGCCATTCCCAAGGCTGGGCAATGGAGGACACTGCTCCGGAGCCCAGACACTGCTTGGTGGCTCCTCATGAGTGCGATCTCCTCGGCTGGGAAGCACCTTCCTGATGCCAGGCAACCCCTTAGCATCCATGGAGCCCCAAGCATCCATTGCTGGCTATTCAGCCTTGATTTCTCCACTCCTGCCTTGTGCTCTTGCAGAGGCGCAGGGTCATGGGAGAGCCCCACAGGGGTGTTAGGCCAGGCTGGGCAGGTCTGGTTTGGCTGCTGAGGGTTAGAGGAGCTCCGGGGTTTTGGGGGCTTCCAAAGGCACACGTGAGCCCAGCCTGCCGCGTCAAGCCCGCCATGTCACCCCGGATGGGGAGGCAGGGCGCTCAGGTGTTGGGCCACCTTGGCTTGTTCCTCTCTATGTCAAATTATTTATGATTCATGTGCTGCCATGATGTCACTTCCCATGAAATAGCTGGGCCAGCAACCCAGCTCATCCTCTGCCAAAGCAGCTGGCAGGGCGCCTGGCCGCCTGCCTCCCTTTCGCCAGCAACCCACATCCTGATGCTGGGCTCTGGCACGAGCCCCTTCCCCGGGGCCCTGCGGGACCCCGAGGCACTGGAGCTCCCTGGACAAGAGCGAGGTGAGCTGAAGAACGAGGTGAGTGGCTCTGGAGGCACCGTTTGGGAAGGAGGTTGTGTGTCTGAATGCGTGCGTGGGGTGGGCGTCCGGACTCGCCTTGGGTACGGCCCTGGCAGGAGGGTAAGTGCCTTTTTGAAGCTCCCTCTGCTACTGTTTGTTCAGCTAACACAGTTGCTCTCATTCAAGGGCAAAATCACAAGGGGATAATTTGCAAATAGCAACTGTATGTTAAATACTAATTTGTATGTACATGTTTGGGTTGCTTTCCAGAGTCCATTTATCATCTCAATCCCCCTGCATCTGCTGCTGCGAGGCTTTCTGCCAACTCAGCAGAATGGGAACTCCAGCTAACCCTGCTCGCACTTGTCTCGCTTGCAGCACCTCCGGATGAGCAGCGAGCGTGGCTGGGGCTACGTGTGGTTTCTCCCTCCATGAGCCATAATGGTGCTTGGAGCATATTAGGGTTTCTATCCAAGAGCAAAAGCCAAATATTCAGAGTTTACCTGAGCTTGCTGCCGTTTCTGCCCATCTGTTGCCATTATTGTAAACTTAGGAAAAAGAAAAAGGCAGGAAAGCTTAGCTGGTAGAAATGCTAAGTTTCTCAACTCCTCTGAGCTTGGTACAAGCTCTGCATGCAGACGAGGCCAGTGGAGACCCTCGGCCAGGGCACATGCCGGTACGTCGCGTTGTGGACTGGCTTCTGCTGCTCTCCACGGCGCTTCCAGCGGGGCCGGCTGCGCATCCTGCTCTGCGCACGTCCAGGGCCCTGCCCGGCCGCTCGCACGCTCAGTTACAGCTGCACCAGGCACTGATCTGCGCAGGGGACCTCAGAACTAACCAGGAGAAATAACAGCCCAGCAAGAAAACGGAGGTGAATTTACTACCATTTCCTTTGAACCGGTCAGGATGGGATCAAAACAGTCCCTGCTGCCCGTGGACTTGCAGGTGGGGAAATCACAAGCACCACCAGTTACACAGAGCAGATCAATACCGCTCAGTCCAGAGCCCGTTTCGGGGAAGGCTGGCATTGTAAACTGGAATTTCCTGTAAACCAAGTGCCCTTGCAGTGGAAATGGTCAGGAAACAGCTGCGCATATGCAGAGCACTTTTACTACTTGCCTGATGTTTTCCTAAGCATCACGTTTTCAGATTTTTTTTTCAAAATGCTTAAATCCTGCACAAACAACAACTTTTTTTTTCTCACCAGCTTCCTGTATGACAGTAGCCAAGAGAAACAGCTTCATTTGGGGTGATCCGTTTAAGCAGCTCACCATATTGTCTGAGAATATGGGGACCAGGGATTATTCAGTGGAGGCTGAAAAATGTTAATATTTTATCAGTCACAGAATAAACAGATAAAGCGGAAGGCACTTTATATTTTTCTGCAGTGTTAATAATGGGCTGGTAATCTCCTAAGCCTACATACTTCCTGCCATTCAAAAGGGCCTGCGTGTACTCAGCAATCACGGAGTGCCCTGGCACCGCTCGCACACCCTGGCCAGGAAGGGACACTGCTGCACGGGAGGGAACGTGGCACAGAAGCCCAGCCTGCTTTCTGCAGTCCCTTGATGGCAACTGGAGAAGCAAAGGGAAGAACCTGCACAAAGGCGGACCCATAGAAGTCCTCAGACTCTGGATACAACGAGTTTGAGTCCAAGAAAGGCAGTCGGAGCACAGAGGTATCATGAGGGGTGTCTGGAGAGCCTGTGCGTGGAGAGGACAGGCCCACACGTTGCCTTTGCTCTGCTTAGTGATGCTGGGCCTCTGTTTCCCATGCTCTGCCTCCTCAAGAGCCTTTTCCAGACTTCAGTGTTTATAACTCAATGCAGCGTTTAAATGTAGCTCCTTGCTAGGCTTTGCCTAGTGCTCGTTAGCTGCCCGTTGATTTGAGTGCAGAGATGGGCCTCATTGCTGTGTTTCTCAGTACTAAGAAACTGGATTACCTTGTGTTAGGTCTCTGCAAACTTACTCAGTGCTTATATGCAGAGTAGCTGTGTTGAAATCAGAATCTAACTCTTGTATTTGGTCTAGATACATCATTTCTCTGGCTCTGCATCTGGGAACCGTGATGCTTTTCTGGCAGAAGCTAAAACTTTCTGCCATTTGCAGACCAGTGCAGAAGCTGACAGGTATAAAATTCCTTTCTAGTGCCAACTTAATGCCATTTTTGTTTTGCAATCAAAGATCTAAACACACACACATATTCTGTAGCTATTGCCAAGGCCTGGGGGTGTGCTCCAGTCTCCCCTTTCTCCACAGTTTCTCCACAGTTCACCGACATGAGGCATTTTTTGACAAAAGCTAATGTCATTGAAAAGACTAGAGCCTGCAGAGGGCAAACCCAGCAGGCCTGGCTGACAGTCGACCTCTTCTGTCTTCAGGTTAGACTTTCCCTGGGCCCTCTGCATGCAGATCCCTGTGCCTTTATTCGGGATGCACCCTGCCAGGTTCCCCAGCTGATAACTGACCTTCGCAGCACCGATGGCCGTTCCTCCCGACACTGCAGTGGCTGCCCCTGCTCTTGAAACAGCAGCCCAAAGGGGGCCTTGCCCAACCTGTTGGTATTCAGGAAGCAGATCATGTACGTGGAGATGACATTCACCACATTGCTTTTTTTCCAAATCAAATATAGCTCAAATATAAAACTAGCAGATTATTTTGCATTCCCTGGCTTTTGTAATTAAATAATTTCCTCCAATTAAAGCAGTTCCTCCAAGGAGCTGTGTCCGTGCAGCACCAATGCCTGGTGGGATCCCAAACGCTCTCGCTCCCATTCTTGCCCATGGCTTCACGTGAGCAGGTTGGTACCATTTCTCTTTTTCAATTCCTGTTTTATGTTTTCCCTTGCAAGCACAAGGGCAAAATGAACTCATATTCCTGATTCCATTGTGCAGACACATCCAAAACGCTTTAAAATGCTGTTTTCTATTCCTTCCCTCCTCTTATTTTTCCTTTGCCTTTGCATGAGTGTTACCGTTTCCACAGCAATGACTAAATATTGACATGCAACATTCACCAGGCAAGAAAAACGAGCGCATGAATAAATATGAACTGAAACCCAGGGCTTTCCAGTGGCCCTGGGGTGCTCCAAGCCAAATGGTGGAAAGACCAAGTATGTCCCACCCGCCCCCTCTGTCAGGGGGAAGAGAGATGTCAGAGGAGGCCAGACCAGAAGAGTTGGCTCTTGGCAAAGATCCACATGCTGTCATTGGGAATTGGATGGGAGTGGGACACAATAATCATCAGGGAAAAGCTCCCTGCTTTCTCCCTAGGAATCCACATGAACAGCGTGAGTTCATACCCAACCGTCTCCATCCATCCGCTTCCTTGCATGCCCCAGCAGGTGTTTTCATTGAGTTACTTCTTAGAAATGTATATTTACCCAGCAAAGCTCAGCTGAGATGCAACATCTGTTTTTCAACAAAATCTTGCTTTTTGCACAGTTCTACAGCTGGGCTAGGGGGTTGTGGGGTTAAGTGACTTGCTCAGGTTCAACATGTTGGGCAGGGGCTTAGGTGGGATTAGAGCCCAGGATGCTCACAGCTTAGTCCTCTCCTTCTCTAGCTGCTGCTCAGCCACATGGCCTCTTTGGATGCAAGGATAAATTGCTCATGACATCAGGGTGTGTAATTGTGTAGCTGCAGGAACCAGCAAATGATTTGCCTAGAAAGAAGTGTAATCAATCTCCAGTTAAAATTCAGCTTCATGTTACCATTGGTGTAGGTTTCATTAGATTTTAGGGTCACTCTGATGAGAACAGCTTGAAGGACAGAAGATCCATCTCATGAAGAATGTCAGGTTTTAAACTTGGTTCCATTCCAAACAAAAAAAAAATGGAATTTAAAAATGTTGGAGCTTTCCCCAAGGTCTGTTCTCAGCTTCTGCTGGATGAGCTACACACATTATGTTCTGTAAAGCTTTCATTCTATGGCGTGGTTTCCAGCCTTCCCTCATGCAGATTCATTTCTTGAGTACTTCCCAATTTTCTCGACATCCTTTTGAAGAGCAGATGCAAGAACAGGATTGAATATCCTACAAATAGTCTCACTAATACCTGAGGCACAGACAGTGACCCTTTCCATCTCCTGCTTGATAGGCTCCCCTTTGTCAGTTCAAATATTCTAAGTCATAGTTGTGCAGTGTTGCTTTTGTGCTCCCCAGGTGCCTTCTAATTTCTTTAGATCTTCACATCTGTAAGACTTCCAGTCTTCACCATTGCTTGTTTGATTCTTGATTTGTTCCAGTTAAAGTGCTCATCAGTCAAAGGAGCTGTGACTGCACAGCCCTTTATGGAGCTGCTCCTTGTTCCTGGTGCCCGGTGCTGCAGTCACTTGCTGGGCCAGTTGGAGGTGTTGCCTCTACGTACATCTCCATCTGCTAACGTGTCCTCGGAAACTGGACAGCCCTCGTTCTAGAACTGTGCCTACTAGGGCACCATCAGAAACAGCCTTGTTTAATTACAGGTCCTCATTTATACCTATTTTGTCTTCTATTCATTCCCTAATTTTAATCAACTTAATAAATGCTGCAGCACTTTGCAAAGCGCTTGCTGTTTTTATCAGAACATCCTGCAGGACTGAGCGTTACGTCTTACAGGAAGCTCTCTGTATTACAGCAGAGCAAGTATTTTTATTAGGAAAGCTTGTAAGTCAAAAAACAATATAAGGTTAGTTTGACAAAATCTATTTTCCACAGAATCACGCTGACTGGCATGAAATATGCTACCTTTTAGCTCTTTAATGCTTGTATCCAGTATCACTTTTTCCACAGCTGAACACAGAATCAATACCAGATTAACTGACTTAATACCACCTGGGGTTTCCCGACCGCCCCATTCAAATGTTGGCATGATTTGCAGTTCTGTGCAGTCTCGTGGAATTTCCCTCCATTCCCCAATTTCCTTAAAAGCAACGACGGTAGCAGATCACACCGCTCCCAGTTCTGCTATCTTAAAAATATATCGTTTGACTGCTGCTTGTCAAAAGTTCTCCTTGGTTTCAGATGGGCTAGAGAGAATGTCATGTTCGCTGTAAGGGATACCAATGCCACTTCCTTTTCTGTTCTACTTCAGAACAGAAATTGGTATTTATGACTTTTTGCTTCCTGACTGATGGTCTGGCCATCTTTAGCTATAGTGAGATTTGTTGCTTCTAGATATGCTTCTCCTAGTTTTACAGTGATGTTCTTATTTTGGAAGGCTGTTTTTACTTTCCCTCACACAGGGCAGGAGTGGTTATGTCAATACCTCAATTCAACCACACTCTTAAGCTCCATTAAACTGCAGGGTTTTGATTTCCATTGCGCTTTGTCCCTCAATAGGTTTTGATTAAACATATGTGGAAGTACTTAATCGAGATGTGAAAGGTCTCTTAGACCAGCGCCGCGACGCCGGCAAGCACTGAGCTGGCTCCATGGAATAAGCTGGGCTTTTCTGCAACACGTGGTGTCCAGCGCGTGTGCGGCAGCGCGTGCCGCTATCTGCTCCCTGCTGTGCAAGTGCCAACGAGGGGCTTCGGGAGGGCAGGAACCCCAGCTCTGAACTAAATGATGTTATTGTCTTAATTCAAATGTGTCATAGTTCATGTGTCACCTACTCTGAACTCTCCATTTCAGGTGCAGATGTTTGTGAGTAACATTTTGTCTCACTGTCAGCTGTGCGGGTGCAGACAGGTAGGCGGGGGTGGAAGTAGGATCTAGTTGAGTCACAGAAACATTTATTTTCATCTGATCATCAACATAGAAGCCCAATTCCAAATGAGGTCCTGCTGAGTGCTGCAAACAGCTTTCTATAAAAGGAAGTTTTATGCTCACCAAGCCAAGAAAGCTGTCTCAAGCTTATCTCATCTGCCAGCTGCTTTCCAGTGACAATACATGCAGGTCTCAGAGAGAGGAGAGTGATCTGTAGCTACAGCAGGGTTTCATTACTGGAAATAACTCTATTTTCAAAGTCTACATCAATAGCTCAAGTAATGCAGATTTCCAATGTCAAGATACATCCATTCTTCATCACTCTTCTTTCCTGTGTAGAGACATGGTTAAAGACAACAACAAGTGTTCCTTGGCTGCAGGTACTCTAGTGCTTTTGCAGTTGTCCTGATCCCGGGGAAGCGTAGTGATGGTAGATACCTTTAGCAATTGCTGCTAGAGTTAATGCTAGGTATAAAGCCAAACATGTTTTTTTGCTGGAGTTGTAGGCATGGTTCTTATTTGTCATCTTGGGCATTTACCAACACATTCACAGTGACTCTGCATGATGGTCGTCAAAACTAACGGAGAATTATGGCTTGATTCTGCTTTGTGGTTGTTGAACGCTGCTTAGAGGATGTCTCTTGAAGACTTACCCAGGCTTGGCAGAGGCTTAAGCCCTACTCTTAACCTGTTCCCAAGCAGAACCTTTTCCTGCTGTTGGTGAACCATTAGCAGACAAATCTCTGACTGTGGGTTGTTCACAAATGGCAGCATTTGGTTTGCCAACTCAGTCCCATGTAGTTTGGCTTTTCCTGGACATTGTTTCAAAAGGGTGGGTATCCAGTAGTGTTTGCTAATAAAAGTCATCGATAATCATGTGTGTAAAGTTCATGGATTCACTGACAACTGCCAGTGTTTTCACACTAAGCCAGCGGCTGTCCAAATTCTTGTAAGTAATAAATCAGAGGCCTCACCCTCCACACAACAACAGAGCCAGGTTTATTGAAGTTTATTCACCCGGTGCCTATTCATCTCCTTATGGCCTGGACCCGTTCAGGTGAGCGCTGGCACCCAGCTGGGCACTGCCATGCGATTTGGTGGCTCAAGTGGACTTCACTTGGTGGTCTCACCTCGTGCATGCTGTGGTGGCCAAGGCTTTCCATGGGGCCTTTGCAAAGGACTGTGCCTAGGAGCCACCAACCAACTTAGAGCTGATTTCAGTGCCTGCCAGAAGGGGCTTTAGGCCATTCCTCTGCTTGCTAAGCTCTCTGGCCACCTGATGCTATCACCAGGCCATTCATCTCTGGCTGCGAGTCGTCCAGCCCTGTGTGCACATCTGTGTTCAAACAGAGCAAACCGCCTGGTGCATCGTGTAGAGCAGACTGTCACAATAAAGGTTTAACAAGAATATTAATGTCATTGGCTAAAAGGAAAGATGCTGTCTAAATGATTATTTTCCTTGAGTATTTTAACAGCAGTTTTAGTTCAGCGTAAAGAACAGCTTTGCCTCCTTTTATAAGAATTGGCAGGAAGAGGTAATATTTTAGCTGACGCGTAATCTATCTTGACTCTATTGCTTTTTTATTGTTTGTCAGAAAGGCCCTGGGGGTAAACATTATTTCTTTGTCTGTTTGGTCCCTGGCTTCATGCCAGGGACACATTTCTCACACCAAGCCTGTTTCTGCATACCAGTGGGGGATAGACTGGGTGAGGACAAATTACCAGCCCTGCACACAGGCCTCTCAGGTGCCATTTACACATCTGCAGAGGGGTCACAGCCAGTGAGTCAGAGGATGTGAGAGGGAACAGGCCGGGGGGATCTCCCAGAGCTCCTCGGAAGCTCTCAGCTGGCAATTCTGGTACGGAATCTCATGTGCCACTCCCAAGACTTGCAAGCCACCAAACTGGTGCCTGGAGAGGCCTGGGAGCCAGGCAGATATGCCCACTGTGTACGGATTAGCCCAGGCAGGGA
>JAUBOD010000858.1:989596-1012419 GCA_032353885.1 Nothura maculosa
GCCACCAAACTGGTGCCTGGAGAGGCCTGGGAGCCAGGCAGATATGCCCACTGTGTACGGATTAGCCCAGGCAGGGACTTAGCGATGATCTGTTGACTCAAGCGAAACAGATTCTCCCACCGCATCTCCTGCAGTATCCAGTAAAGCCAAGGCTGACCTATTTTCTCAGGAAAGCTCTTGAGCTTTACGATTTGGAGAGCTCGTTTCCCTAGGCGCCAGTTCTGGAGTCAGTTTTCCCCAGACACCAATCACGTAGCCATTGCTGAGTGCATTTGTGATCATCTGCACCTAATAAAAGCGTGTGGCTCTGTGCCCTCCTCTGCCTCACCACGTTTCCAGCACCTCTCTGCTGAGTTGCTGAGATGTTAAGTCCTGGGCTCTCCTGGCTTCTTCAGACACAGTGGCTTGGAAGCAGCGTTCTCGCTCTTAAACTCAATGCAAACATCCCCCAGGCACAAGTTTTCCCATCCAGGGGCTTGGCTTAGCTGTGCTGCTAAAAGACAGCTCAGTTCTTCTCTCTCACTGCTCCTGCCATGGAGGGAGACATTCTTGGTTTGATCAGACACTAGAGTTCTGCACTCTGCTCTAAAGCTACAGTAGTTTTAGCCCTGGACTCCACATTTCAAGAGAATTGAGCCTGGGACACATGGAGCCCTCAGCTGGGATGCTCTGCCAGCAGCTTGTGACAATTGTTGGTCCTATAGGTAGAATATGGGCAGCTGCCTCTCTTGGAGTTGTGTAGAACTGAACTGCACATTCTTATAATCTCAAATCTCAACACTCAGGATTACTGAGGAGCAAAGTCTGGAGTGGGACCCTGAAGATCTAACTGGCACCCTGGAGATGTTGAAAATGACAGTTTCTTTTCAGTTCAAGAGCTGGATATCTGAGGATATCATATAAGCTGAGCCTTCATTCCAGACATGAGGACAAAAGGCTCTGGGCTGTATTTCATAAAACATCATCCCCTAAAAACCTTGCATAACCTCACAAGCCAACCTCTAAGTTACATAAGGTATTTTCAGCACCCTTCTGAGTGTCTATCTAATATCAAGAAGTATTAGAAGATAGAAGAAATCTTCTACTGTTATGAGTCTCATACCTAGCCAACAATACTCTCCATGATTTCTGCTCACTTAGTTTTTTTTCCTGATAAAGTCATCTAGGAAAGTCCCTCTCTTTTCACAGTACAGACAGCAGTAGGCATTTTATGAGTGTCTCCAAGAGCAGAGAAGCAGTCGTGTCTAACATGCAGGACATAAACACTTGTTCTTTATACATGGGTTGACGTCCTGGCTTTGCCATAAACCTCCTGGCTGTGAGATTGACTAAGCTGGCCCTTGTGTGTGTGGTGTGCTCTCCTCTTGTGCCTATTTAGGCCATGAGGTCTTTGAGGAAGGGAGATTAGACAGCTAATATGTATGGACCATCAATTCAGATCCATCCAGAATCTAGGTGGGGATCTGTGTCTCAGGGGCACCCTGTGCTTTACTGCATCTTGTGGTAACAAGCTGACTTGGGAGCAGTCCCACTCGACGAGATAGCAGCGCCCCGTCACATGGGCGACTGTGCGGTGTTCGTTGAAAGCCCTCGTGATGAGAGCTAGCAGGAAATGGCCTTCAGATCAGGAGGTTTCCTTTCATTTCTTTTACTACATCCATTAAGCTTGCTTCCCCCACATCTGGCATGCTGGGGCCTTCTAATCCTTAAATCAGCTATAAGAGAATGAATGGAAAAGGAATTGAAGTTACAAAGGAGAATGTGCTCCGAGTCCCTCCTTTTGTAGGGGTAAAAGCAAGGCAAGTGGAGCAGATTTTAAAATATTTGCTCTTTCAGGGATGGGTGCAAGTACCGGGCTGTTGTTTTTGTTGAAAGCTCTGGGGCAAAGAGGTTTTTGTCAATGTTTTACAAGTCTGTGGATGACGGTTTGAAACTGCAGCAAGAAATGTGATTCCTGGCTTAGCAGACAGGTTCTGCAAGTCAAGCTTTCTGTTTATTTTAATATTTCAGGGATCCTTCAGTGTGTGTCACATGGATTAAAAAAAAAAAAAAAGGAAACTCCTCCTTCTGTGTGAACAGGATCACAGAATTGTCTCAGAGGTGCCGTATTGCTGAGAGCCACAAGCCATCGTTCCCTCCTGGACCAGCACAACTCAGAAGGGAATTTCTGTTGGGATAACTCAGGTCCATCCATAAACCTGGCCACCAGCTTAAATTAATACCATGGTATCTCAGGCTAAGCAATAGGCTAAACTAAGGGAAGTCCAACTGGGGACTTTTAATTATCTTCCAAGTGAAGTGGTAGAACCCTTGGCCAAGACAGTTGCAGCTTGGCTGGAGATACTTACCCATTGGGATATAAGGATAATTGCTTCACTTCAGCACTTCAGGGCTTGAGGGGACACGTGTCTTCTCCATCTCTAATGATCTCTTGAGGCAACTTCGCAGGGAAGGCTCCAGAGCCAACTGGAAGAGTATAAAAATAAGTAACTTCTAGCTCTAAATGCTTCTTTCTGCCTCAGATGGTTATAACATACTAATGCTGAGAGGACCAGAGAGAGTTTGACCTGGTGATTTAGACTGAGTACGGAGTAGTATGTTACCCTTGAGGTGGGATATGTCTCTGGCCAACACATAACTGCAGTCTCACACACATGTTTTCTAGAGCCTAGTGAAGGCTGTGATTGCATGGCTACATGGTTGGCTTCTCAAGTTGATTTGGCCAAACTTTTGGTGTCTGGATCCTTTTAACTGTTTTAACAACTGAGAAGGTGTTTGCTAAGGATCTCACCTTTTGTTACTGTTGTGATTTCTGTGATACTAGGTCACTAAAATGTTTGAAGTTCAAGTTCAAGAAGTGGGTTCTTGGATTTATGCTGCAGAGTTCTATGTCTGTTTTGCAACCCACCTTTCCTTCCATGCTGGGGTACTTTCTGCTGAAAGTGTATCCCATGGTGGGATATCCTTATACTTTCAGTGAGTTTTGAGCATATCTCTGCCAATGTAGGTCTACTTTGTGGGGCAAAGTGCTCACTTTAGACAAAAGGACATGATAGGATGGCAACGTGTGTGCTATAACTGAAGGACCTGCTAGACAGTAGAGATGAGCCAGGGAAAACGCGATAGGGAATCATCTACATTTGCATCTCTGAGCATCTGGTTCTTTGCACAGGAGGCTTCCCTTTTGGACTCTAAGCAGTGAAAGATGCTGCAGTGACTGTTAGAGGAAGGAAGGTGGGATCTGATTCAGAGGCAGCACACACATCGTCCCCGTCCCCCCCAAGCCCATTCCTCCTGGCAGTGAGGGATTGAACAACACTAGGATAAGGACAAAGGGGAGTTGCTGTGTTTTGAGTAGCAAGTGGAAATGCCTTTAACCTTGATTAATATGATTAAGTTTTCAGTTTGGAAGGGAACTGGAGGGCAGACCTGGGAATTTCAGTCAAGCCATGGAAAAAAGAAATCCTTGTTCCCAACAGGTAATTAATTTAATTTTACAGGAATGTTGATACTTTGCACCTATAAGTGTTCCTTCATAGTCCGTAAAAACGTTCCTGGTGCACAGATGGCTTGCTCTTAGAAAAACAAGGAAAAATGTGGTCCATTTGGTTAAAATAAGCCTCCTTACTGAGGGGAATTATAGGACAATAGAGTAGAAATCTGTTAAACACATAATCCATAACCACAAGAAAGTATGAACTTAACAGAGCTATTCCTCCAGTAATGCCTTTTTCACTGTGTCACATTTAATGCATGAACATCCATCCGAGAGGGCCAATGACAAAAAATTCCAGCTTTGGGGATGCTGAACAGCTTTGACACGTAGTCATTAGGCACCTCAGCATTTCCTCCCTGCATTTCACAGGAAATCTGCTGGACGAGGGCTGTGTTGAATGGGTGGGATTCAGCCCTGCTCCTTGAACCTGGGCCCCTCTAGGTAGGGCCTGAGTTTCTCATGGCCAACGAATATGGAGCTCCTGAGAAGACGAGGCACCCAGCAAAGGACTGTCCATTCCTCTGCATCCCTTCAGCATATTCCTGAAGGACCAGGACAAGCCAACAGAAATGGACTGCTCCAGAATAACAGCAATATTTCATGAGGAGAAGAGAAATTTGGGGTGAGACTGAAAGCAGGCGCTTGTGTAGGAGCCTGGGAGCAGACTTGGCAGGACATCTAAGGAGATGTGTATGCTTTAAACACCGGAGAAAATGCCAAGCAGCAATTCAAACTGCTCCTCAGACCTTTCTGCAGTAAAGAGCTCCCGCTGCCCTTCCGCTTTTAACTTGCACCACAAAAATATCCAGCAGCCCCGAGGTAGCAGGCAGGAAATTGTGAGGATAATTCCGAAAGCAATAGGAGTACACAAAGGACCATCGTGAGAGCTTTCAAGGATCTCATGGGACATCAGGTATTTCCACTAACAAAAGGAAGTAGGACATGATAAAAGGAAATCTCTTTTATTTTTGCATCGTGGCAATTAGATCATGGAAATCATTCTCAAAATATGTGTAGAAACCTGAGTGCAGTAGGATATTGGTCATTTCATGTCAGCAACATAAACTTCTTTGTGTTTGAGAAGGATAGTGTTACTATATTGAGGTAGGGAAGATATGTACACACACATAGAAAGAGAAATGGATGGATGGATAGATGGATGGATGGATGGATGGATGGATGGATGGATGGATGGATGGATGGATGGATGCTAAAAATGCCTATGCCTTTAAGCATAAAAGATAGCTACTAATTGCTTAGGGGAGGAAAAGGTCCGTTCTAGAAAAACTCTTTATTTTTAATCCTAGAAAAGATTCTTGTATCTCCTTTGATCTACAGGTCTGCATCGAACATAAACTATCAGATTAGACAATGAACAATTAATCTGAATCACATCGGCCAAATAAATAGGAGCTGACTTTGAAATATACAGCTTCTTTTTTTCTTGCAAATGTTTTGCACATTAATAACTTAAATACAGATTATTTCTGGCTTTCCAAGCTTTCAGATAAAAGGAAAAAGAAGTAGAATAAAATCCAAATGCACAGAGGAATCTAGAGCTTAAAAACAAATTCTCTTCCCCCAAAGCTATATATCCCTTCTCTCCCTTTGCCTGTCTAAACAAGTGCAGTTGGAAGATGAATGCAAAACAAAATGTGGGGATAATGGAAAAATCATGATGCAAACTCCTCAAAGGAGCAGGACAGTGAAGTCACTGCAGTCTTATCTGCAGCTGGGTCAGGAGCATCTGGGGCACTGAGATCAGGCCCCAATGATCCCCATTCATCTGGAACAAGAAAGGAGAAGGATCCAACAGCTCCCCAAGCAGATTAGCCCAACGCGGCACGGCAGTCTCGCCCATAGCCCTCCAGGCCATATGGAAGGTGCTGAGATCCAGCAAAATGTTTGCAGACTTGAAAGAGGTTTGTGCATCAGCTCGTGGAAAAGGCTATGAGATCAATCCTGCAGCTCCAGGGTTTACAGACATACCAGGCCATTTATAACACACCCTTGCACAAATCAGTGGTCTGCGTGTGTGTGCTGGGAGTGGGTACCATGGCAGGTTCTCACTCCAAGGTGCCTCTGATGACACTAATAAGACAGGAAAGTGGTTTGAGAAAAAAAAAAAGGGCCTCCAAATAAGATCAAAAGAGGGATATTTAAGGGGATATTCAGAGTCAAGAGCTAGTGGGGGCGCACCTATGATACTAGATGCAGCAAAGTAGCTTGGCAGTTGGCATGGGTTGGATCAGCCCCGGGGTGGCTCTGCTGTGTACCCAGGTGTCCTCAAGGCCAGAGGACCACAGAGATGGCCCTGCCACCCTCACAGCCCGGCTGCCCCAGTGTCTCCCCACAGCAGGAGAAGACACGAGCTGTCTAGACTGTACATGGGGGATCATAGGCTCCAGTCAGGGGTTGGATGACAGCGTTTCATAGAGGCAATATTTTATTTTATGCGCTGCCTGGTTGCAAGGGCTGCGAGTCGGGAGGGCTGCACGGGGCAGCGGGATCCCTGCAGCGAGAGCTGCGGCGCGGCCGCGCCGGGGGTTCCCGCGGCGTGTGGGAGCCCAGCAGGCTGCCCCGGGCCCGCGCTCCCGCAACCGCAGCTCGTCCGTCAGCACATTACCCCATGTGGGATTACAGGGGCTTTCAGCACCCTCGCCATTCCCTGTCATGTGTTTATAATCACGGCCGCCACTCTAGAGTTACAGCGCAGAAGCATCCTATGCAAATCGGGGATGCCAGGGTCATCTAATGAATTGGTTACACCCTTTCCTTCCAAAGAAGCCGCAGCCCCGGCGGGATACTCCCTGTGTTCAATAGGAATCGCAGATGAAGGGGAGCCCTCGGGAGCTGAGTCATTCCTTTTGCAGCGCGGCTTTGCCCTGGCAGCGCTACAGGCCCAGGAGCATCGTGCGAGGAGGAGGCGCCGAGCACTTCCCGGCTCCATCCCCGGCATCGCCCGGGGCTGCTTCTGATGCACGGCCTGCTGTCGACTCACCCACTGCCTAGTCACTCTTGGCCTTAGTTTGTCCCAGCTATAATGGGCAGAAATGGTGAAAAACCCTCCTTGACACCCAAAACATAAATACAACATTCAGCAGGAGGAGAGCTCCAGTGACGCTGTTGTAAGAAAAGCTCAGAGTTTTGTTTCTTGAGGTGTGAGGCCTTCCCTGGCCTCAGTCACATCCTGCAGCACCCAGACGTTCAGCGGGTGGTGATGCTGGCAGCCAAGGCACCGCAGGCGGTCGCGGTGCCGCTCCCGGTGCGCAGCTAGTGCTGGCCACGCTGTGGGAGCCGCGGGACACATGGCACAAGGGCCTGCAGCCTGACCCTGGCTGGGGCCTGGCACTCCGAGAACCATAAAACCAGTTGATGCCTTCACGCTCACGTGATTAATGAAGGAGCTCCCCATCGTATATCACAGAGCCTGCCCTCACCGGGACAAAAATACACAGATTATGGGAGAAACAGGGAGTTAACCAAACAGCTGGTAGCTAAGCTAGGAGCACTTCACACTGTGCCGTTGTAAATCAGCGCGTTGCCCTGTGACAGTCGCCTTGGGTTTTTGTCTGTCCGGCTCTCGGGAGCCAGGGATGAAAGCAAGGGGGCTGCAGGACGGATGGGGGCTGTTGTGCAGAGTCACTGTCCTCGAGCTGCCTCTGGGTCACGGCAGCAGCACTGGTGCAAACCCATGTTGCCTGGCGTTGCGTGGTGCCCGATGTGCCGTGCGTGGGCAGCCCCGTTATCCCGCATCCTCCGGTCACCTCAGTGACGGAGCCTGTGCCCAGCAGGATGTGGGGAGCCAGGACACGGCCATTGGCCACCCGGCAAAGCCAAACAAAAAAGATGCCGCACAATAGCGAAAAATAAAAGAGAGAGCACGGCGGGTATTTATGTCATTTCCTGATGGGCCATCGCGGAGCGTGATAACAGGATGGGGTCCCGCTGTCGGTTCCTGAAGGGCGCCGGCTCTTTCCCATAACCCCAGCGGCTACATAATGCGGCGAGGTGAGCGCGAAGCCCGCGGGGCATCCTGCTTCCCCGTGCGGATGTCCCCGCCACCGACACCTGGTGTCCGTGCAGGAAGCCCGGGCCCAGCCCGGCGGGCCGGGGTGCTCTGGGAATCGTGCACAAGCGCCGCCTTCGCCAGGGCTCCAGGGCAGGGGAGCAGCCTCCCCAAGGAGGGCAGCCAAGGAAGTGCTCCGGGAGTGCAGCCTCTGCAGCCACCGCAGGCCAGCCCAGCCCAGAGTTTCCAGCCCTTTGAGGGGCAGACAACTTTTTTTTTCTTTGTCTCTTATGATGCAAAATCAGTTTCATAATACAGGCAAAATCTGTCATAATCTCTTCATGCTCGGTGCTTATTTCAGAGCCGGCTGCAGCTGTCACAGCCTAATACTGGCTGCTTAGGGTCCGTGTGTGCACAGCTGGCTGCGGCCAAGCACCTGCCCTGGGCCTCAGCGCCGCCCCGGCATCCCTGGGCGGCTCTCGCCTCTGTGGCTGCCGGCTTTATTTGAACCCCCTGGCCACCAAAAACCATGCACAGGGAAGGGGCCACGCCAGGGCCAGCCTGGCTGGATTATCAGTGTTGGGGCTGTGGTTAACGAGCAGCCCCATCAATGACAGGGCTGCACGGGCGCCTCGCAGGGCGGCAGGTAGAGTGCTCACAGCCTCGGTGAGGGCTCTGCAGGGCCCTGCACGGTGCCCACCACTGCCTCCGCTGCGCTCACGCTGCTGGCCGACACCAGCTCCACAGTGCTGGCTGAGGTGCCCCCTGTAGGCTGCCCCCCAACCGCTGAGGGCCAGATCCAGCACTGCATGACCCAAGCGACCCAATGCTGACCCACCCCTCGTGCCAGGCCTTGGGCACCGCCAGCACCGGCTCTGGGGCTTTCATGCTCACGTGCCCTGGGAGGGTAGGGCCAGTGCCACCTCCTTTTTGCCCCGCGGGCCAAACAGTTTTGCAGCTACTTGTTGCCCCAGTCTCAGGGTACCCAGGAGGGCAGAGTTGTGCGGAGCTGGCGCTTGCCCCTCGTGTCACAGCACTGCCCACCAGGCCTAGGGGCTCCAGGCTGTGCAGAACAGCAAAACTCTTTTTAAAAATGCACTGATCTTTTATACAATAGAGGAAAGCGGAGTGAAATGTCTTGCTCTGTTGTTACCACACAGGAGGATTACAGGCGTTTTTCTCGAGTTTTCTGCTTTCCACACAAGGCGCAGCAGCTCCAAGAAGGAGCTTTTCCCGGGTCGCAGAGCTGCGTGGAGCTGTTAAGGACCCTGCAAGGGCTGGGAGCAGCCTTAGGGATGTGAGGGCTTGTTCTGGCAGGGAGGACAGCGGAGCAGGTCCGGCCATCAGCCTCCTCCAGCCGAGCTCGGGGGTAGCCCAGCAAAGGGCACAGGGCTGAGCGGGGTCACGAGGCTGCCTCGCACGCGATTCCCCCTCTCCTCCTCACTCCCAGGCACTGGCCAGAGCCACCTTCTCACCCCTGGGAATCGGCAGCTTGGCCGCATTCCCAGCAGGCGAGAGCGGAGACCCGGCTCTCAGGGCACTCAGCCCCTTAAAGGTGCTTTAACCAGCAGCCGGGATTAGAGCTGCCTTCAGATGGTTTTCCTATCAAAGCCCCTCCCGGCTTTGGCGGAGGCTGCGCCGGGCCGGCTGGCGCGGCCGCCCCGCTGCCCAGCGCGCGGTTTGGGTGGCCGAGCAGCGCGTCCCCGAGGGCTCCTTGCAGGTGGCGGGCAGACAGGCCTGGAGCCTCGGCCGTACCGCACGGCCCTGGGAGAAATGTGCTTCCCCGACCAGAAAAGCACAATCTTATATTCTTAAAACATTCCAGCCCCGCCTGGGTGTTCTCCGCGCGCATTCCTGCGCGCGGGATTATTATTGTAGGGAATTTATAAAGTCATTCGTTTCGCCGGCGGTGTATGACACGGGTTTTGCTTGAATGGGCCCCGTGCAAACTCAGAGCCATGTGGTGCTATAAAAACACAACAGTAAATAAATCAGCAGGGAGAATTTACACTTCAGCCTCCTGATTGTTTTTACATTCGGCAGCTCAGACCTAGCGCCGGGGTGTAAAATAAATACCTGGAGCGCCGCGAGCGCCGCGCACCCTCCCGCCGGCGCGAGCGCCCTTCCCTTCCCAGCCTGCTTCCTATTTTTTTTGGGGAGGGCTCAGATGTGCACTGCGGTGCTGGCGCTCCCGCGGGCGAGGGTTGCGTCAGGCCTCTGGGGCTTTGAGCACAGAATTGCAGCTCTTTTTCTTTCTTTTTTTTTTTTCTTTTTTTTTCTTTCCCCTGGGGTTATTTTTATCACAGTTCTCCAGGGAAGGAAGAAAAAAGAAATAGGAATCACTCCAGTTGGCTGCAACTTGCCAACTGCTGGGTGTTAGCAGGAGGAAATCCCACTTTTCTCCCATAGAAGAGCAGGGAGGAGGGAGCCAGGCGAGGGCAGGCAGCCCTGCCCCAGCTGCAGGGCTGCCCTCCCTGCCCCACGCGCAGAGCGGATGCGAGACCTGCTCATGCTCAGGGGGCACTGAGGGGTCGCCCGGCAGCACAGACTGGCCTTAATCCTCTGCAGGGCCCTGGGGAGCACTGGTGGGAACAGCCACGGTGCTGCAGCCTCTTCTGAGCTCTGCAGAGCAGCGGTGCTGCCCAAGGCAGCCGGCAGCTCTTGGGGACGGGGAACTTGGCTCCACTGGAGGTCAATTCAATGGCAGGTGTGGGAGCCCAAACGCTGCCACCAGAGAGATGCTCCGCAGCACCACGTGGCTCTGCGGGCTGGCGGGGCCTCCTGTCTCGAGGCAGAGCAGCCCTAGAGGCCGGGATCACATCCGTTCCCACGGACCCATTCTGCAGGCCGGGTTCCTGTTATCCTTCATAGGGGATTATTTTTGTTGGGCGGGCAGAGGCACCGCTTTTGGAGGGCAAGATGAGAGTGTTTCGCTGGGGCTCCGCGTGCATGGCCCTGGGCCGCGCGCACTGCTCGCGGGTGAGGAAGCGCCGGTTGAGCTCGCGGTAATGGATCCTCTTTGCTCACTTGCTCTCTGTTTGGATTGCGAAGGAGCTGCCCTGGCCCAGCGCTATTCAGTGGTGGTCTCCAGGAAAAGGCCTTTCTGGCATTAAAAACAAGAAAAGGCCCAATGTTTTACAGACAGATGTCCATCAACAACTGGCTCGGCAGTGGGAAGAGAACACCGGATCTTCTCCGTCGTCACGGCCCTGGCGCTCTGCGCAGCCCCTTGTTTACCTAAGGAGCTGCATTATTAAGCTGGACCTCGGAGCGGGAGCTCAGCCCCTGGACAAGCCACCCAGGCGCTTTGATCACTCGCAAAGACCTGCAATAGTTTTAAAGAGCTCCTACATTTAACTTAGTCTGTTTAGCCAATTTTTTCCCTGTTTTCAAGAAGTCTAAAATCATTAATAGCATGAGGCAGCCGCTGGCCTGAAAACGTGATATTCCCAAAGCCGTCGTGGGGTCCGGGGTATTTTGGACTCTACTCCTGACACAAGTAACAAAAACAAACACACAGGACAGATATGTAATTTTAGCTAGAAGTCAGACAAAGTTTGGGGATTGTAAACAGCATAACTGTTATTTATCCTCCGCTAACTGGCATTTTGGGGAAAGCCAGACGTTTCTGCTGCGTGCCGAGCCTGGGTGTAATTCCAGGCTGACCACAATGTGCTTGTGCTGGGAGAAGCGAGCGGGAAATAAGGGGCACAGGCACAGCAGGCAGCAAGGCCAGAGGATCGAGCACCGGGCACCCGGGTGGTGTTTGCCCACTCCGGACCTACCATTAGTCCTGTTTGATACCTCGGTGTTGCCTGTGCGGGGCTGCCCTTAGTCCTGTTCAGTACCTCGACCACTGCCCTGCAAAGGGCACGCAGAGCAAAGGAGTTGATGGCATTAACCTTGTGCATGGCGAGTCTCCAGCCACCCCATGCCAGGGGGCTCCCAGGCCCTGCTCCAGCTCTGTGTGGCACCTCCTGGCAGTCCTGTGTTTCTCATTTCACACTTCCATCCCCACCGAATGCAGGACATTCTGGCTCTGTTACACAGTGGTGCTTAGATCCGTGGAACGCCCCAGCCCAGGCATTTGCTGTGTGGAGGCGAGGGAACAATTACTGCAACACCAACCTGGGCATCCCCGTGGGAAAGGAGCCTTCCTGCAGCAACAGTCAGAGCCAGGATCCATCCCGTGTGATGCCCTGTGGCCCAACGAGCCCCCTGTGCCGTGCAGAGCTGCTGCGGCCGCTCGCGCTGCCGCCTGCGCCGGAGGGGCAGCCCCTCGGTTGGGGCCACTGTGAACGTGTTTGGTGCCGCCTTGGCAGCGCACATCCCACTGAGCGCCAGAGAGAGCAATTTCAAGGGAATATCTTAAGGGAATTTTAGCAATACATTAGTGTTCCCAAGAGGTATAAGGTCCCTAACTAGGGCAGGTAGAGACTAGCGGAACAAAGTCAGGAGCTCAAAACCATCTTTGCTCAGATTTGCCCATCTTTACTGAGCCTGTTGTCTCTCTCCATCCCCGAGCGGTGTCAGGTGCCGGCAGCCCAAACCCTTGGGTGCTCAGGCGATGTGCACCCACGTGCTCTTATCTCTAGTGAAAAGGGGACTCCACCACCAGAACCCCTGCAGTCTGTGGTGAAGCGACCCCCAGTATGGACAAAACAAAGCAGAGCAGAAAGGAGGAGATGGTGACATCCCAGCAGCACCAGCCACCTGCGTGAGCCATCCCCATGGTGAGGGCTTCAGCTGTGGCCTCTGCGCCTGCAAAGGCCCTTGGTGCCCAGGTCTCAGCGGGCCGGGGGCTTGGCAGGCGTGGGGCTGTGCTCCGAGCGGGGCTGGCCCTTGGCTGGACCCGCAGGCGGCTGCCGTGGCCCCGGGCGGCAGGCAGCTCCCGCACGGGCTGCTCCGCTCACACATAGCAGAGTGATGCCACACAGGGGTGCTAAAACTTCTCGTATAAAACATCTCCTGGCAGAGCCCCGGCTCGCTCGCTCGCAGGAGCCACACGAGGCAGCGGCAGCAAAGCCGCCCGCGCTTCCCCCAGCCCCTGCCCCGCAGAGCGGCACTGGGAGCACCCGGAGCAGGGAAGCAGCGGTCAGGGGATAGAGGGGGAAGGCTGCTAAGAGAGGGCTGGGAAGAGAACTGGCTTTTGTGGAGAACTGCGTTTGTTTTTGTTAAGGCTCGGTGCCTCCGACTTGCTTTTCTCATGGACCCCGAGTTACCCACTGCATTAGAAATCTCCTGGGGCAAAAGAAAACTAAAATCAGTGCAGCGGCTTTCCAAGTTGAAGCAGCCGTTCTGCAGCCACTCGAAGGACAAACTGAAGCCACAACGAGGATTTCCCCACCTTAGGCCATTAGCGATGTGCGGAGAAGGGCTGGGGACACACGAGTGCAGGGGGATGCGATGCCCCCACGGTTTCCGTGGTGGGGCAGCCCCGGCAGCCGCTGCAGCCCCGCGCTGGGCAGGGCCACCGCCCGGGGGTAATAAATAAGCGGCCAAGCACTGCGGCTTGACAAGGCGTGGGTGCCCCGGGGATTTGTAAGGGGATCTGGAGGCTTTCACCTCCTGCTCTCTAATTCACGTTTCAAATCTAGCCCAGCACCGAAGCGACCGAAGGTCATTGCCAGGCTCAGTGGCCCGTGCGCAGGCAGCAGTGGCCACATTGCTCCCATCGCGCGGGCAGGGCTGGTGGCAGCAGTAGCCACTCAACTCTGTGACATCCCTGTGGCCATGGGGCAACCGGGCCCCTTTGCCCACCAGCCGCTGTTGCCTTGTGGGACGGTGCGGGTTGCAGTCCCCGTTACCGTCACCTCTATTAATAACCTGGGTGGACAATGGGGGCGCGAATAGTCGCAGCCACCCGATGCCAGGCGGTGCGCGGTGCCTTCCCAGAAAGGCAGCTATTTGGGGAAGCGTGGCCTGCAGGCAGAGGCGCGCGGGAGGCCCCCGCACTGCCGCCGTGACTGGGCTGGGAGACAGGGGCCGGCAGCAAGGCTGCTCCAGGGGCGTTCGGGCTCCCAGGGGTCTGGGCTCTGCTGGCACTGGGGCTTCCTGCAGCCCTGGGGCAGCCTGTGAGCCCCACGCTGGCTTCCTAACATGTTTTGGCCTGGTTTTAATAGCCCCAATCGATAGCAAGAGGTCTGGGCTTCTTACATAAGGAAATTTCAAAGGGGTTTTGAGAGTGCAACAGATGGCAAAGGAGCAGTGGCCTTGGCGCCTCCTGCCCACTGCTGCCCTGCCAGAGAGGAGACTGCACTTGGGATTGAATCACAGTGCTGGAAGCCCCTCCAGCACCCGAGCAGCCCCACTGCTCGCTCCCTGCTTGGGGCGGCCCCGGCCTGGGATCCCGCCAGATTCACCAGGGAACCCAGCACCTGGCTTTTTTTCCGCATTGTTCCCGCAGCCGGGCGCTTCCTGCCTCTTTCCAGCGGCACAGGGAAGGGGAGCGGGAGGAAAACGGAACCGCTTGGGATTTTCCTTCCTTTCGCAATTGCTCTGCGATCACAAAAAGCCAGATTGCGGCGCATGTTCCTGCCTGCGTTCACACGGGCAGCACATGAGGGCCCAGCACTTCCTCCACTAGGGGCCCGCGGCCGCCCATGGGACCAGGGGGCGAGTGGGGAGCAGGATGGGGCTGAGACCCGACGCCACTCGCAGCTGGGGGCCACGGCCTTCAGGTTTCGGCAGGAGCCTGTGGCCATGCAGCTGGGCTGCCCCGCTCCTGCCCTAGGGCACACAGGGATGCTGGAAGCACCGATGCCTGCCTGGAGCAGCAGCCCAGGGACGTGGGCTGCTCCTGCACGCGGAGCCGGCCGCAGCGGCTGTCCCCATGCTGGGGTGTTTCAGCAGGGTCCCCAGCACAAGGTCCCCGGGCCCAGCCCCGCCTAATTCCCCCGGTTCAGCTTTCACTGCTTTCCCTTAGTAAGGACATTCTTTTTCTCTTTACCAACTGCAAAGCTGGGGAAACCCAATGCCAGTATTAAGGAAAATACTTTTCAAATTATCCTTTAGTTCCAACAGCTTAATGTCCTTACACACGCTTAGTGTGGAGTTTCAGCCTCATCTGCGGGCAGCAGGAGAGCCCTCCCGGCGGGAGCCGCCAGACCCTTCCTGCCCGCGCCGGGGCTCGGCCGGCTGCGGGGCCGAGAGGCCGCCGGGTCCAGGGTAATTGTGGCTGAGACTTCTGTGTAGTTGGTTTGTGGCACGTTTAAGGTTTGCTATACATAGAGCACAGTACTGCTGGTCGGGGTCTCAAGGCTGCATTTGGCCATGCCAGCAAAGCCGCAGTGGGAGGATGGATCCCTCTTGGGCAGTGGTGAAGCCAAGGGGCTGATTCTGCATCCCCAGGGTGGGACTGGAGCGGGATCTGCCCATGGTTTGTACGGCACCGAGCAGGGGACGGACGAGCCGCAACGGGGCCTCGCGCAGATCCTGCTCGGGGCGGGATCATAGGGGGCTCAGAGCAGAGGGGCTGCCCTGGCCACCATGTGGAGCCAGGCGAGAAATGATACCTCCAAAATGGCCATCGGGGCCAGGGGACAGCAGGGGGGACAGGACCACCCAGGAGGGAAGGCCGAGGCGTAGCGGGGAGGCGCTGGGCTCTGCTCCTGCTCCGCTTATCAATTTCCCACCGCCAGCAGAGCTGGGCAAGGGGTGATCCGCGGGAAGGGGCCTCGGGCATCCGCACCAGGGAGAGATGCCCTGAAGCGACATGATAGGCCCGTGGCCACATGGACTGGCCACCTCCGCCTCTGTCCTCAGGCTCCTAGGAGAACCATCCCGAAGGAATCCCACCATACTGCTCAGCCGCTCCACACCGCTCCTGCATCCGGCAGTGAAATCCAGCTCTTGGGAAGCTCATTGCCTCCGAAACAGCGGCTTTGTGGCTAAGGCCTGTGTCCCCATAATGGGACCTTATTGGATAAAGGGCGAAGTAAAAGGCACCAGGGGCACCGACCTCTCCTTAAAGCAGAATGGGAGGTTTCATGTGATGAGACCTGGTTTTTACCACTGGGGAAAAATGCTAGGGCTCTTCTGACCCTCAGCACTATGAGCTTCTGTCTAAAGCTTTAGCATCTTTCCCCAGTGTTAAAAAGCAGATTCCACCACATGGAAAAGCAGGTTCTACCACACGTTTCATGTGAGGCTCTGGGGAGCCTCATGCTGCTGATGCAAGGGCTGGGGTCCTGCCTGGCACATCCATGTAAGGGATGGGGGCAACAGGTGATTCCTGAGAGGCTCTGGGAAGTGGTCTGGGTCCGAGTGTCTCCTGTGTCACTGCAGTGCCTGCAGGTCTAGGGCAGAGCAGGGATGATTGAACAGCTCCTGGCTCCACTGGCTCCTGTGGGGCCGTGGGTCACCCAGAGTGGGGCTGCCGTCACCTCCCCTCCTGCTCAGCAGGTCTCCAGGGAGGGGCTGGCAGCCGCCGCGCTTGGCTGTGAGGGGCTGGGCAGAAAGCTGCAGCCCACGGGGTTACCTGGCGCCTTGCGGAGGTCACTCCTGCGGCACAGGTGGGTGCCAGGCAGCACCGATGCTATCCAGCCACATCCTAGTGCCACGGTGAAACCTGCCACGGGCATGGAGGGCTCTGCGGTGCCTTCATTGTGGACAGAAACACCCTGCAAAAGAAGCTTGTAGTGCATTTTTGAGGGAAAAACCCTGTAATTTCCCTGTGTTTTGGAAAGCCACTATAAGCTGCTAGAAAACCCTTTCAGCCCACAGCCAGCCTGGCCATCGCAGAGCGACAGCAGTGCAGGGAGGTGATCATCGCTTCTTGGGGAAGAAACTCACAGCTCAGACCCTGAGCGGGGTCCCGGGGAACTGGAGCAGCGCTGGTGGGAGCCTGAGGGTCCTGTCTCCTCCCCTCAGAGCAGTAGTGATGATAGGGATAGTGTCAGTGACTTGCGACAACCAAACCCTTCATTCTGTGCCAGCTCTGACACTGAAGCAAATTTAGGTATTGGCCTGCTGCCCACCTGAGTGGCAGAGCTGTGAAAGCCCAATGCTTTCTTTTCTTTTGCATTTTTTTCCTTTTTTTCCTCACCTCTGTTTTTCTGGAGTAACTTGTGGGTAACATCTGGCATTCATCTCTCCTTTCCCCCCGCCACGGCAGAAGCCCTGGTGTGAGTCATGTCCATTTAAATATGGAAGCACATCATAAAACCTAATGGGGAGTCCAAAAGGTGAGCTTTTATGTGGTTGAAACTCAGCGCGAGGTCAAGATTGTTTGCTCTACACACGGGGGGTCATTCGGAGCACGGAGGTGGTCCGGGAAGCCTTGGAAAGGGCTGCTCGCTCCACCCGGGAGTGCAATGGGAAGATGCCCATGACTTGGCACAGCCAGGGGAAGCGGGATCGGATGCTGGTGGGGATGCAGGGTTGTCACTGTTCACGCGTGGGAGACCTGCGAGTGAAGTGGGTGCCTGTAAAAGCCTGCGTGTTTTACAGGACCAAGGAGAAACAGTGCTAACAACTCGTTTTTGCCTTGTTAAACTCCCTCTTGTGTTTTACTGACTCTGAAATAATGTTTAGCCACCCGGTTGTTAGGGTTTTATTGGCGAGTTTATTGCAACTAAGTGTGCTGTAAAGCAAGCGGGCCGGGCGAAGCTGCTGTTTGCTCTCTGCGCCCAGTCGCCTGATGCGCCCTGTCTTGAGCCAAGCCTGAGCATCCGCCGCTGGTCCCGTGGCTGTTCCATCTCAATCGGAGAGCTGGGAACCTTGGGCAGGATCTGTCCTCGGGCAAGGGAAGAGCCGCTCGGAGCCTGGAGCTCCTTGCTCCCCCTCGGTTTGAGGGTGGGTTTGGCTGTGAGTGAATGAGCCCAGGTTACTCAGCCTGGGTTATGTCCCTCTGGGTGGTTGGTGTGGCTTAGGGCTGGTCCTGGCCGTGGCGAGCGCTGCCGTCGGCCTGTTCTGTGGCTGCTCCCCTCGGACACGGCTCTGAGCACAGGTTGCAGGTGTAGGATGCAGTTCAAATGATGGTAGTGGGGGACAAAGGCCGTGGGGACCTAGAGGCTGGGAGCGCTCGGCCGCTCGCCTTGCTGCAGCTCGGGGACAGAGGGGAGAGCCTGACACCCTGGGCGGTGCTGGGGCCTCGGCTTCGCACAGCAGGGGTTCGAAGGCAGCCAGGTGCTCTCAATTATAAGCAAGGCAGGACACCAAGGCTCATTGGGATCCCTCAGCCCTGCCCCTCTGTCACCATCTTTCCTGCGTTTTCTTTTTCTCTTTGCTTTCAGGTAGGAGACTCACTAGCCCTTCCAAGGGGTTTCTGTTCAGGCCTGGCGGAGATGCTGCCATGTGGTTCCCATTTTGATAACTCCCCTATGGTGTCTGTTATCGCCCAAGTCTCTATTAAGATTTATTCCTGTTATTGTAGCAATCGTTTTCCCCACGACATGTGCATTGTATTTGTAGAGAGTCATAACCACTCTCCACATCCAACAGATGCTGCAGTCAGCGCGACTCCTGCTCCCATTTACCAGACCTTTCTGCTAATCTGGGATTTCACCAGGAACCACAAGCGCTGGTCGCTGCCGGAGGTTTCTCCTCGTGTTTCTTGGCTGTGCTAGCAGCAAAGCACTGGCCAGAGCGCTTGTCCTTTGCAGAGCTGCAGATGGGCCTCGCTTGGCTTTGCTTTTCATCTGTGTTCCCCTTCAAAGCCATGGGAGATTCCTCATCCCGATGCAGGGCAGGATGAGCGAAATCACAGGGCAAAAGTTTGGAGGGCAGATGGGAGCATCTCTCCAGCCCGGGACCTGAGCAGCAGGACAATGCAGTACCAGCCCTGATGCCAAAGCACCCGGGCTCCAAGCCAACAGAGCTATTCCGAGGACAGATGCGGTTGGTTTGTTTGTCACTTCCAGCCTTTGCCCCTCTGCAAGGGCACAGCCGGGAGCTGCGGACCAGCCTGGGCACCCAGCAGCACTTCCAACGACGGGTGGCCCTGCCCCACAGCACCCACACACCCTGCCCCTGCGCCCCTCTTCCATCCACACATGCTTTGGTCTGCTTGTACGGAAGAAAGGAGCTCCTAATGCTTTCCGGGCCTAATAATATCCATCAAAGCATTTCCAGGGCCGAGGCGAGGATATACGCTGCGGCACGCAGAGCAGGAAATGGGCTCGGGTTTTCCAGCGCTACCTCTTCCAGCCGGAGCAAAGCACGGGATCGCGGGAGGACGAGAGCGCCACGCTCGTGGCTTTGTTTGCCCCAGAAGGAATTGATTTGATGAGAAAGGAAATTGACTTTCTTTAATCTGTCCTTGTGCGAATTCCGCAGAGGAAGGCAGGAGCCGGCCCGCGCTGGCACGGAAGAGCCGCGCCGCTGCTCCGGCGGTTCCTGAAACGGAACCACCCTTTGGTGCCACCCACCCCGAGCTATTTGAGGGTCCGGAGGTGCTTCCAGGCCTCAACCCATGGGAAGCGACCATGTTTTGCCAATTTTGGTCCAAGAAGTCCAAAATAGTCCTTTTTCCTCTAACTTCTGAGCTGCCCGTCTGTGCATCTCCCACCATTTGCCCCACTGGGCTCTCAAGCAAATATTGGCAAAGCAGGATGTTCCTCAGGCATCATCAACATAAGAAGTGCTTAAATCAATCACCATTTTCCATTTAAAAATACTAATAATCTCAAGAAGTGTGTGGTTATTGTCCCCTCTCTGCTCTCTAAAACCTGCTTCTCTTAGTGTCTGGCTATGGAAAATTAGGATTTGGGCTGAAACCCTCTTATTCTTTCAAGAGTATTTTTTGCTTTCTAGAAATAAAAATGAATCATAGATTTTTTTTCAAGATAACAGTTATGAAATAGAGAAAAATCTGTAGGCCCCTGGATTCCTGACTAGGCTTGGGCAAGTGTTTTGGATGAAAGAGAAGGGAGATGTTAAGTAGGAAGAGCATGAGTTAATTAAGCTTTTGCCAGAGAAGACCTAGAAATGGTACAGCATTTTGTATAACAAAACCTAAAAATACAACAAATAAACTATACAGAAGCTTAAGCCAAAATTATCCTGGATCCCTTTCAATGTCAAGCGGCTTTCCCAAGGTGACTGCACATCGTCACTGCCGCTCACACCGGGGGACACGGAGACACGACTAGCCGAGGGACCGACGTGCCTGGTGACTCTGCTTGGCCTCTCCTTGAACTTCCCACGTGAGCATCGCAAAAGGACCTGGCCTGTGGGAAGGGGCGTTGACCCTCTTCCCTTCTAAAGGATGCCAAACCTTGCTTTTCCTAAGAAATTTGAGGGAAATCTAAATCCCACTTGGAAGTGAAATGAGGAAATGCCCCCTCCAGGTGCCTGTGGGGTGAGAGAAGGACCAGCTCTCCCCAACCTCCTGGGCACCACCTTCCATGTCTGCATCCTCACCATTGTATTTGAAGATGGAGAGCAGCAAATACTGTCCTAAGTAGGAGCCCCAGAGAGGCTGTTTGACGGGCGCGGAGCTGCATTGAGCGCGCGCAGCCTCGGTGCCTGCAGGAGCGGCCACGCAGCCCTGCGCCCTGGCCCCGTGCATGGCTGCACTGCCCTCCCCTATCGCTGACAGGCAGCTGGTACCTAAGGGAACCTGAGCCGGCGGCTCTTGGGAGGGACGGGAATGCCCGTGGATTTGGTTCCTGCGCACAGCTGCACTGTGAGCAGGGGATGCACCCTCGGCCAAGCAAGTGGGCTGCAAATGCCCCCCTGCCCCTCATGTGGGGCTCGGGTAAGAAGGAGGAAGTGGAAGAGAATGAAGTGAGCTCCAAGACACGAGCACAGACAGCTTGTTTGTCCCCATTGGAGACATTACCCTTTACAGACAAGCAGAGGCTCCAACCTGGGGCTCTTCTTTGGAGTTGGTGTGCACTCGCCCATTGCCTTGTGCCTTGTCCCTTCCCCACTGCAGGACAGTGTGGGCTGGGCTGCCTTGTGGCTGGAGGCTGTGTGAGCCACTTAGCCCTGGCACTGACGCACAAAGGAAAATCTCTGGGATGGAATAAGGCAGTTTTCCTGCCAGATTGGATTCGAAGAAGCAGCTGACATCAGCCAAAGCATCCATTCCTTATGGCACTGGGGCCAAGTTTGCAACATATCTCGTGAAATGCCCAGCGAGGCAGGATGAGAGTTTCACCCAGCAGGAGCCATGTACATTGTGCAGCCTCCTGTCTGCAGGCTGAGCTCTGCTTGTTGTCGTCTGTGTTAATTTGCTCATGTTAATGGACTGTGTTGTGATAGCACCTAATATATAACCTCATCTGCCCCATAAAAGCCCAGTGCTGCAGATCTGCTCATTGCTGTGGCAATTGGAGGAGGCCTGGTGTGACCACAGGGAATATCAGGGATATTTTACTACCCTACTGGAGAAGGGTTTGCAGCTGTAAGCAGGGGGAATAGGGAACGCCGCAGCTCCTGTGTCCGACCGGTCTCAGTAATGCTCCCTGCATGTGAGGACAATGTCCCTTTCCTTGTGGCCCCGTTGTGACCTCCCACTTGGGAGCAAAGTGAAACGAACTCGTGGCGTGAGGTGTCAGTGTAGTTTGGGCCCCGGTGACTGAATTGAAACGAGACTAAGCCTGGCTTAAGACAAAATAAAAGCCTGTGCGGGGTACTGCTGTGGGCCTGGGATTCCGTTCAGGATGATCCGTTCAGGATGAGCGGATGGTGCTGCTGGTGCCTGCAAGCAGCTCTCGACTGCGGGCAGGGCTGTGCCGGCAGCTCCGCATTTGCCCGGCTCCCCAACACGCAGCAGGGTCTCCCTCACCCGCATCTTGTGTGCAGCGAGGGAGCACGCTCACATGCAGCTCCGTTTGGCATCTCAGTTTAATTCTTTCAAATTAAAAGCACCTCCCTTGGCTTTAGCTGCATCCCCGTTTCCCCTGGGCAGCCACACACCGGAGCCAAGGGCATGAGCTGGATGGGGCTGCCGGTGGCTCACGCAGAGTGCGGCCCATGCGTGTGCCAGACCAGGCAGCGCAGGGGCACCCGCCGATTGCTCCTTGGAGCATTAATAAACCCTGCAACAGGCAGTCGGGGGAGCAGAGCAGAGGATGGGCAAACAGCACTGGCAAACACTGCTGTACAGCCGTTCTTTAGTTTTCTGTTTTGTTTTCTCACCAGCTCTCTGCCGCTGATGGGCTGCATCTTTATGTATCTACAGGGCTAGGGGCTGCCTGGGCTGCAGAGCCGCTTGTGGGGGCTGTGTCCATGGGGGAACGAGGCAGGCTGGCGGCATGAGGGGAGGCTGAGCCATTCACTTGCTGATCCCCTCCAAACCCTGCGAGTCTCTCGCCACAGCCCCTCTCCTCCACGCTGGGGCTTTTCCAGTCGCTTTGCCCTGGCGGGTAGGTCGGTCTTTCTCGCCGTCCCGGCAGAGTGTGCCCTCTTTCCCCTGCAAGATTCGTCCCCAGGCGTTGGGACGGTGGCCCCTGGGCTTGTCGGTGGCCCCGCGGGCATGGGTCCCTACATCCCCCCGTGTCTGCGCCCTGCAGAGCTGTCTCCTTCAGCAGCTCCCCCAGGCTCGGAGCGGCCGCCCCGGCAGCTGCAGCCCGGCCGAGCCCGCACCCACTTTAGAGGGGCGAGCGTTCCAGAGCTTGAGCTAAAACCAGAAGGGAAAAAAAATGAAAGAATAAAAAAATAGGGAAAGCGAGAAGCCTTGGCGGCTGTGTGCCGGGCAGCGCGGCTGACAGGTTTATTCCTGAGAATTTCCCCGTGCGTGATCTCCACGTTGGGATCTCCAGGCAAGAGACCCCATAAAACCGGCCCCAAATCTCCATAGCAAATAACGCCGAGCCGCGCTGGCGGCGGGGTCCGCGCTGCTCCGGGCCGCGCACCGCGGAGCCCCCGCGCAGCCCCGCGCAGCCCCGCGCAGCCCCGCAGCCCGGGCGTCTCCGCTGCGCGAGTGAGAGCGGCCGGAGCCCGCGGGACGGCGCCGGCTGCGGCACCGGCCGCTGCTCTGTGGAGTCTCCCAGAGCCCTTCTCCTTTTTGCGACACTGCTCGCCAACTTGATTATTTCGTTTCCTCCTTTTTTCATTCTTCCTCTCTTTTTCATTCTTCCTTTTTTCTTTCCACTTCTTGTTCTTTCTCTATTATTTTCTGCCTTCATATCTTCCGGTGTTTCATTGTCTCTTTATGTCTCTATTTCTCCCTCACTTTCTGTCATCTTTCTATTTCTCTTTGATTTTTTTCTTGTATCTCTTCTCTTCCTTTTTTTCCCTTTCTCTTATTTTTTCTTTGCGATTATTTTCTATTCTCTCTCTTGTATTTTCTTTCTTTCTTTCTTTCTTTCTTTCTTTCTTCCTTTCTTTCTTTCTTTCTTTCTTTCTTTCTTCCTTTCTTTCTTTCTT
>JAUBOD010000858.1:1023735-1047884 GCA_032353885.1 Nothura maculosa
GCCTACACCCTTGCCCTGGCCAGGAAGCTGGCAGCACGCGGGTGCTGGGAGCCAGCCTCACTCGTACCACTGGGGCACAGCCACCTGCAGTGGGCACAGTCCTGTGGGTCCCCATTGCTAACAAGCTTTGCACTGGCATCTATTTTTATTTAAAAAAATAGACATATTTTTAGTCTAGTTCACTTTTATTAGGTCCAAAAATTCACTACTGTTGTGCAGTTGTGATCAAACAAGGGAGGAAAGCAACAAGGTGGTTTAAAGCACATTTTCCTTTTAGTGTCCCGTCTCAGTTTTGGGCTCAGAGATTTTGGGCATTTCAGTCAGGGAAGGAAGTGGTGTGGGCTGCTTGCACCGTGTTGTGGTGCCCACTGCCCTGCAGGAGCCACGAGCGGGTGGGCAGCACAACCCTGCTTCCCCCCTGTGCAGACAAACAACTGCCGGCACAACCGGAGGCCTTTCCTCCCAGCGCGCTCCGGGCTCGTAAAATAAAGGGAAGTTTGTATTTGTTTAGCGTTACACAATTGCAAAAACGCGGGGCGTGCAGCGGCTCGCCGGCCCGCGCCGCCCCGTTGGCGGCGGCGGGAGGTGCTGCCCCCGGCCCGCGCCCCGCGGCACGGCCGCTCACGCCGCCCGCCTTCCCCTTGCAGATGGCGCCGAGGGCCGGCGGGACTACGAGCGGGAGGCGGCGGGCGGGACGCCCCTGCACGGCGACGCCGCGCACCAGCAGCTCATGTCGCGCGTGCTGAGCCCCGCGCTGCCCGGCGGCGGCGGCGGCGCGGGCGGCGGCCTCGTGCCGCTCGGCGGCGGCCGGCCGAGCCCCCCGCACCACGAACTGCGGCTGGAGCCGGCCGCCTCGGAGCCGCTGCACCACCACCCCTACAAGTACCCGCCGGCCGCCGCCTACGACCACTACCTGGGCGCCAAGAGCCGGCCCGCGCCCTACCCGCTGCCCGCCATCCGCGGCCACACCTACCACCACCACCACCATCACCACCACATGAACGCGGCGGCCGCGGCGGCGGCGGCTGCCGCCAACATGTACTCGTCGGCCGGCGCCCCCGCCAACTACGACTACGGGCCCAGATAACGTCGCCGCCCCGGCCAGAGACTAGCGGCGGCCGCGACCGTTACGACCGTTGCCGCGCTCCCCTTCTTCCCGCCTTTCCCTCCCCTCCCGCCTCGCGAGCGAGCTGATAGGACAGCTCGACTCGAGCGACAAGCGGAGAGCCCAATGGCAGGAGCCGCCGCGGCCGCGCGCCCCCGCCCCCCGGCGGGCTGTGAGGGCGGCGGACGGCACGCGCGGCGCTCGCCATCGTCGCGTGACCCGCAGCTGCACTTTGATAAATGAAGCCATATGTCGTTATCTCCCTGCTCTCCACCCCCTGCCGCCAAGTTCTGGCGGGTGCCCCGTCCCACCTCCGCGCGGAGTCGGGCCGTGAGGGCGGCAGGGCCCCTGGGAAGCCGGGAGGATGGAGCCGGTGGCGCAGAGGTGAGCGTGATGGCGGCTCTGAGGTGAAATACCCGAGGCTGCGCTCGCGGGCAGCGCCCCGGCTGCACTGGTTGCCAGCCCGGGTCTCCTCAACTCACCTGCCTGGCTTTTACGGGGGGAATCTTGTCGCGCCACCGCTTTGGGCAGCGCCACGAGTTTCCCAGCCAGGAAATGTGTTATGTTAACACGGAGTAGGACGGGTCAGTGCGGCGGGGTCGGTCGACACTGGCTGCGGGGAGCCGCGGCCCCCAGGGCTGCAGGGTAAATCGGCCGATGTTCGCTTAAGTTTGTCCTTTACCTTGGCCTCGTTCACAACTGGCCCGGTTCTAGGAGCCTGGAAGCAGTTTAACCTAAGGGAATGCTTTGGATCTCCAGTGCTATAAGAAATACAAACCGCACCAGCCCTCCTGTTGCTGGCCTGTCTGTGAGGTTTAGGATTCATAGGGGCAGCTTAACCGCAGTTTTTTTTTTTTTTTTTTTTCCTTCTTTTAAGCTGTTAAGCATGTGTCCGAGAGCGCACTCCTCCACGGTTTCTTTTTGTAACAGCCGATACTACTAAGGTAAAATCCTGCCCAGGTGTGGGGGGAATGGCCACCACGTCCAGGCCCCATTGCTCCATGATAGTTTGGAAGCGGCTGCTCCCGTGGCAGCCTCATGGAGCTACCTTCCCATGTCCTCTTGGTGCCACCCTTAAGAGGTGCCTTCTAGAGGAACTTTAGGGTTTTTCCCCATAACGCCTCCCCCCTTGTAATGGTTGAGTCAAACTGCAGTGGTCCTAAAGCACCTGTTTGCATCTACCTGCTTGCTGCATCTTGCCTCTTAAAGCCGGTAAGTATTTTTTTTTCTTTCCCCCTTTAGTAGCCTTTCTGTATTGGGGAAAAGACAGCCCTATTCATCACAGTTTCTCCAGTGATGTGTTGTGAAGAGTTGGCTTTTTTTTAAAAAAAAAAGAAAAAAAATGTCACCAAGTATCAGTCCTTTTGTGCCGTTCAGAGAAGGTATTGAGCAGCTCCCCAGCTGTCTCCTTATACAGTATTATAAACGCGTTTCTAATCCTTTCATGTGATTCTATGAAAGAAAAAAAGTGTTTAAAGTTCTCTATTCATCTGTGTTTGTGCATCTTTACTACAGAATCTGCAGCAGTTTGCTAATACCTTTAAAAACGATCCCTCCCGTATGCAGGTGGCAGTGCTAATAGCAACGTTTATTCATTCTCTGGCAGCAGGCTTTGGGCTCCAAAACTCTTTGGAAGGGTTAAGAAGGGATTGCAGATTAACACGAGTATTTTCTGTATTTTTTTTCTTTGTTATAAAAAATATATCTGGATCCATGGAAAAGACTTGTGCAAGAAATATGCATTTTATTTGACATTTGCAGTGAATTGTGAAATTCTTAGTGTCTGACTAAACCATAATTAATGTTCTCAGAAAGGTTGATGTAAAATAGCCTTGTGCTTATTATTAATCAGTGGGAAATGGCTCTCTGATGTGCTCTGTTGCTTTGCCGCTGTTATTCCAGAGGTTTGATTTGTTATCTGTAAACTGATTAGTGCCAAAGCTTTGGTCAAACGTTTAATGAAGTTATTATATTTATTATTGCTTTGAAAGATTATACAAACATTTTTTTCCATGATAGTTGCAGTGTAGGAAAAAAGTCATGACAACCAAAGAATCATATCTGCAAACAGTGTAGATACTTGTAGATATTTGTAGATATGTGTAGATAATCTTATTACATTTAAATTGAAAAGACATTGGACAGTGACATTTATAAATGCTTTTCTTCTCCTTCCTTTCTTTTTCTTGTTTAATTACTTGTGTGTGTTTGTCAGTTTATCCGTCCAAAGCTCCCCTACAAGCTGAGATCACTTAAACAGTGTTATGAACTGAACCTGTAGTTTTATGATTGGTTTCACCTGAGGATCTAGTAACTCTTCACAGGTGACTGTTCCCTCCCCTCTCCCTAGTTCAGGGGCTACTTATGGCTCTAATGATCATTGTGCAACAAGTAGCAGGGCTGGGGGCCCAGCCTGCAATGGATGCTGTCCACTTACGTTGGCTTTAAACACGGATTGATTCCAGCAAGGAAGTGCTGCCGTTCAGTACGGATTGGCCATAGACCTTTTCAAACACACTTTTCTTCACAAGATCAGAGGGGACCAAACAGCCCAGTACACCAGGACTAACATGTGCCTTTACAGCAAGTGGATCCAAGTCCTTCCCTTGGTTGTACAAGGTTTGTTTTTTCCCATTTGGAAGAAAAAATCATAGGTCAAAATTTTACTTGTCTGTTCAGCAGTGGTCCTCACATTCACTGGGCTAGAAGAACAACTGCAACCAAGTCCCATAAAAACCATGCTGCTACACACTGAGTAGTAGCTTTGTGAAAACTACAGAAAAGCTGCAACATGAACCAAGGATACTTTAAATTCCTGATACCTATCAATGAGTTAGTTGAGACAAATCACATGCAGATCATACCTTATCTACATGAATTGCAGCTTCAGTTGAAAAATAACTCTGTATGATTTGATTATTCAAATGATTAATCTTAATTCTGTTCATACTGTCCCTGAGGTCCAAGGCAAACACTTGGGGAGTACTGCATTTTCAGACAATATTTCTGCCCTTGGTCACCTCAAGTCACACATGACACGGTAGGAAAACAGACCCAAGCACAGAGGCTGCAATTAGCCACATGGCTGCTTTTTCCAGACGTGCAGGCTGAATTGACTGTATTTTCTGCTCAGCAGATTTGAAACCAGATCACTTAGACCAGTGGATAATTATGGGATTTGGTATTTACAGGTGAAACCATGGCATTCTGTGCCTAAAAACTTGCACCAAACATCAGAAACAACTCAGGTTTTCAGAAACGTGTTCGGTTTGAATTTTTTTTCCTTACTGATGGATCTGTCTAAATTATTGTAATATGTGAGCACCGGGATGATATTACTGTGTGCTTGCAGTTTTTATGCATAACATCTACACACTTCATGTATGTTATTTGAAATCGTTGCTTGAGTTCAAGGAGACTCAAGAGCTGCGTGGGGAGGAACTGAGAAGGTGGTCACCATAACGTGCTTCTCTGTGTCCAGGATGGTTGATGCCACTTCAGTTGCTTCAAATAAACCTAGTAATGGCCATTGCTAGGGGAGCAAGTCGTGTGGATTCCTGCACGCTGCTGTGCAAGTGAGTTGTGGTGTGGAGGGCAACCCAAGGGCTGTGGCCAGAGTGAAAAGGAATTTTGCAGCCTCCAGGAAAGCCTCGCAAGAAAGGTTTGGATCAGGTTTTGTGACTGTTCACGCTACTACTGAGCCTTGGAGGTTTTATCCCAGCCTGGTCTGATGGGCAAGATCCACCTATGAGATTATGAAAAACAAATGTGCACCTGCAAAACCACCTCTGCATGCAGCAAGATTCCTGTATTTGGTAGGAACTCCGATGGTTTTTATGCTCGGATTTCTGCCAGCCATGAGTGGAGATGCTCATTGGCTGCTGCATGCACACACACACCCTACAGACCTCTGTGCCATCCAGCTATTGTGCCCTGCTGGGTTTCCCTTTATTTCTGGTATGTTGTGTCCTTTGCCAGGAAGTCCAGGACTTCTCTACAGGGAATGCTGCAACCTTGGCAGGTTTAAATAGATTTCCCAGCCCTTACGGAGAGAGAAAAAAAAAAAAAGTTACAAATAAGCGGGAATAGCTTATGAAGTCTGGCATCTTCATCCTTTATTTCAGGCTTTGGGCAAGGGTGAAAGCTGCTTATGAGAAGCTGCTTATGAGAAGGAGCTGCTGCAGAGGGAAAGGGGTGCTGCAAACAGGGCACCTCTCCTGTCTGCCATAGTTGACCCTTTCTGCATAACAGTGTGAAATTCCCTGGAAAAGTTATTTCACTCAGAATTCCCCTTGACCCAGGCTGCCCTTTAAGTGGGTGCAGGTGTTCTGGAGGGAGCGGGGGGGTCTCCCCCCAGTTTGTGGTTTCTTAGGTCGTCCCTTGTGGCCAGCAATGACTGTTGGGGCCGAGTGACACCGGGGCGCCTCTGCTGCCTGCGTCAAGCAGAGCTTATTGTTCCCAGCGAGTGGACTTCAACGTGTGATGCACGGCTCCCTCAACAGTGGTACTTTAGTCTGAAACGATTCAAAGCGTTAACTTCACAGAAACTGTGTAGCAATCTGCACGTGTAAAAATGTCAAAATGGTGTCTGTGGTCCCTGGAAATGTAAGGCACCTCCGCGTTTTGTTTGAGACTGCCTCAAAGGTGCGTTGGAGCTGATGCAGCGGAGATGTGTGTGTGTGTGTGTGTGTGTGTGTGTGTGTGTGTATATGTGTGTGTGTGTGTGTGTGTGTGTGTGTGTATGTATGTGTGCGTGCGCGTGTGTGTGTATGTATTTGTGTATATATGTGTGTGTGCGCGCGCGGATCCTGCTGCCCGCCGCGTTGCTGCTGCCGCTCGGTTTGAGGCGGGCGCAGAGCCCAAGCGCTGCGGGCGGGGTGGGCGCTGCGGGAGCGCGGGGCACCCGCCGAGCCCGAGGCTCCCCCCAGAGGCACCGCCGCGCACTGCGCCGCTCGCACCGCGCCGGGCGGAAAGGCGCACACGGAGCCCCCACTCGCCAGCGAACGGGCCGGGAGGGCGAACAGGCCCCCTGCATACCCGGGGCTGATCCTCAAAGCGGGAATGAAGGAGGGCATTTGTCTGGGAGCCGCATTTCAAGACGATCAGCAACAAGTTAGATGTTACTTTAACACAGTATTGGCATGAGTCAGAGAATATAGCACAGAGGGTAGTATGTATGTACATTTTTTTTTGTAAACAAATGCAGCCTTTTCCCTCATGTAATTATTCAATTAATCTTTAAGATGTTGATTTACAAGAATGAGCAAAACATCTCGAGGAGAGAAACTGTACAAAGATGTCTATTACTGGTGAATGTGACATGTGCTTAGTTCTTTATTGAAGCAAGTGATAGCCAATGTCTGTGGGAACCTCGTTAGTGTGCTAGAGGTTTACAAATCCTCTAAGCATTGTATTTATAAATACTATATATATACATTCCAGTATACTGTGCACATTGTCAGTGTAAAAAGCAAGAGATCATTTAATGTATAAATTAAGCTATAAATTCTGAAATATACAGCTCTGCCTATTTCATATATTTTGGTGCTGCTATCCCCACTATACATGTGCATGTGCAGCTCTTCAATGTCCACCTTGCATCTGCAGGGCGATGTAAAGCACTGCATGTGTTATATACGCCAGAAAAAATGCATCCACCACCCTCCACATTGATAGAAATGACCTATTATAAATTTACCAAAGATACTATACTTTTATAAATTGGCCACATATGTCTGTGTAATATATTTATTATATCACATTTCATAGCATTTTGGTTTTATGAAATTCAGCCTTGAATATGTCACATATGTTTTGCATATATATGCAATATTCAGCCAAGTATATCCAAGTAAAGTATGATAAATGTGTTCGTTCCATATGGGAAATTAAATGTTTTCCCAGTTTTTTTTTTTTAAAAAGTTTATGAAGTGCAGCCTATACAAAATAATTACAATAAATCACTCAGGTTGAGGTTAAATGTATGAATTTGAACTAGTAACAAAGCGATCAAGAACAAAAGCCAGAAAGGTCACACTTGGGACCTAAAGGTAAAGAGAGCACCTGTATTTGCAAGACTCGCTGTTACACGGTGTAAAATCATGCAAAGCTTGTAGAGCAGCTTCCAGCTGATGCTCCCGGAGTGATTCTGTAGCTGATAATGGACACCTCTCATCACCTGCATGAGAGGATGAGCATTTCATTGTGGTCTGTCTCGTTCAGAAAGCAAGTGCCCTTTTTATTTGGTTTTACTTTGAGGTCTTGTTACCAGGCTGCTCTTTTTTTTTTTTTTTTTTTCTTTCTTTTTCTTTTTGTATGAACAGCTCTTAGTGGACATTTAGATGGAGAGGGTGTTTTCTTTTTGCTGCCTAATACAGTCTCACTGAAGATAGTTTAAGTAACTAAGGCAGTAGTTGTTTTAGTGGGCAGGGCAGTGACAGGGGCTGTGCTTTATACCTGCCTGCAAAACAGGTAATTGCACAAGTGCCCAGGTACTCAGACTAAAGTCCTTGGGCTCCGTAAAGTGCTAGAGGAAGTTAAAAACAGACTGAACAGCATGTAACGCTGCTTGCAGCACATTCATCTGAAGTGTTTGCACTATTAGTTTCTCCAGCGCCCTTAGCTTGCCTCGTGGACGCGGGCTCTGCCTCGCTGTTTGCTTTTCACCCCGCTCGCTTGCTGCGCCCGCTGCTGCTCATTCCGTGGGGCAGACGGTCCCTCCTGTCGGTGCTCCAGCCCTGCTGCCTGCATCCAGTGTCGCTGGGGGGGATGTGAGGTCCCCAGCCAGGCCAGCACCGGGCACAGGGGTCACTGAAGAAGCCTTCCCATTCCAAACATGTTAAGGTGGGGCAGAGGACGGGCGGCAAAGGGAAGCACAGAAGCCCTTCTCACAGTCTGATTTTGTTTGAAAGTTGCCTTATGTACCTTTTATTTCTACAAAAATGAAGCAGGTCTTTCGCTCTATTCCCTTTCCTGTTGTCAAACCAGATGGGCTCAAGAGATAACACTTTAAAGACTCAATGTCTCTATTTAGCATGATGCCAAGTCTGCATGCCATCGAAACATCTGAGGCAAAAAAAAATCCAAAAAGATAACAGTAAGTATTATGTTAAAAGGAGCCTAGGTGCTTTGCTATGTCCGCAGATCCAAAAATCATTAAGCTTTCATATGAGCAACATTTCTTCTAATTACCATCAAGACAAGGTACTAGGAAAATGTACCTGTGGCTATATGAGATGGCAGAACTATGGAGCCGGAGTCTGGCTCAGCATTTTAACTGGCTCCCTAGATTTCCTGATCTGGATGTAATCAGGATCGATATCTGTGCAGCTGGGAGGAAAGACATCACTGCTGTCTAGAAAGTGCCTGGGATTTTGCCACTCTACTTTGCATACACTTTGAATAAGAACTATGAAGAAAGAGCACTCAACTGTAATCACAGTCTGATCAGCATTTTTTTTTAAACATCAGAAGTTCCAATTGATATAAAAATGGCTACAATAAATACTTGGATTGCCATGTCACTCTCTTGTGACAAGTCTGTACTGATCTGAGATGGTTTTGCAGTACATGTAGCTTCTTCAAGAAGTCCTATTTCCCCCTGCTATTATCTCCAGTGGCATCACAGCATTTGACATTGGCACTGACTGTGCTACAGCAATAAATATGCACTCCTCTGGGAGAGCACAGGCATTTTTAGACACTGTGTTTACATGGTTCCCAGCACATGCTGCAGTTTACAGGATTTCCTAATGTTCCACCACTTTTAAATGGGCTGCAGGTGACAGAAAATACTTGTAAAGGTGAGAAGAGTTGGCTTGCAGTTTGAAAGGACAGAACTAGCACCATCTGCTCAGTCTGTGCACCCTTCCTCCTGCCACCCCTGCCATTGTTTTCCACAAAGAACCTGGCACCTCAGTTTGCTTTTAAAACAAAGCTCCTGAATGCCCCTAAGATCAGTGCATGGGTTAAACACAGTCAAGTGTATCTGGAGAAAAAATACTCTAGTACTAGATGATTCTAAAAAGACTGGAATCTCAGAGTAGTGCAACTAGTAGAAAAAGTCTTCCTTTCTTCCTCGCTTACTGCATCGCTTTCTTGGTAGTGCACCAAATGGTCAGGCATCAACATCAAATCTTGTGTCTCAGCTTTGCTTTAACATCTAGTGTTAATCCAAGCAGTCGTGTGCCATGTTTCATATAATGATCCCTATTTTCACACCAAAGATATACAGCCAGAAGAGGAAACACATTGATTTAACACTCAATAATCCTTGTTTAATCCCCAGTCCTTTGGTTTACATCATTAACGTGGTTGCTGCAGCAGTCAGAGTTTTAACAACTTCTTGGCAGATTGAATTAAGTAAAAGATTTATTAATTTGTTAGTTGGCTTTGTAGATAAATTTTAAACGTGCTAAGAAACAAACTATTCCAGCAGCTAGTATTGACTGAACTATAAAACACGGCCCTATAAAAGGGAACACTTTGCAACAATCCAGCTCAAGCTGCATGGAATAATTTATTGGCTGATTAATGCAACTGCATTGGATAGGGCTGCATTTAACAACTTTCTCATTGCAAGTCTCTTTTTTTCACTCGTTACTACAAATACAGTTAATCTCCTCTTTCCTTCCTCATCTATACCTAGGGCTGCAATGGTCTATGAACAGGTAAGAGAAAAGATTAGGAACTAATGGATTCATCTGCAGAAAATTTTGGAGGGTCAGAGATCACCATTCATTCCTGTGGCACTAAATATTCCATGTAATTGCTACACAAATGCTAATGTTTGGGATTTATTCCTATTAGTTTATGAATGCTGGCTGCTTTCTTCCCTCTCGCAGTGTCAGAGATGACGATCCTTGGGAGGAAGCCTTTTGTAATAATTTAGCTGTCATCACCTTCACTCCCGAATCCTTTAGGCCAGGTACAGGCTAGTCCTGTTCCTTTTTGGCATGTGAGATTCCAGAGCTGACTCTGGCGGTTTAAGGTGGCTCTTCACTCATAGCCTTCTTACTAGCAAGTAAATCAGCTGTACTCAAGAGTGATAAACATGCTAATATTACAATTTTAAAGACCTTTTACATTTTTCCAAAAATATTTTCATTTTCTAGATGCAATCAAGTAACTCTGTTTTTATAGTCTGTCCCTTGCGGTATAGATTGTCCCTTGCGGTAAAAAAAACATTCTCCGCTAGGGAAGTCCAAGTCTGCTCCTTAAGCAAATATACTTTTAGAAGACTGCAATTCACATTTGAACAATGACATTTAGGCTCTACTCTAAATCAAATTAACATACTCTGTTTGCTCAGTGGACCAAAACTAATGTAAAAAACATTACAATTACTCTTCCTGAGTGAGGTTTTTGGTTCTCCTTTTGTTTTTAATCAATAATCATGTGAAGTATTAAAGAATTCCCTGCCGTAACACACAAAAGTATAACGGGGTAGTTTTTTTGGTAATGGGACCTAAATAAAGATAGGTTAGGTCTATCTGCAAGCAGATCTGCACACACGCATCCTTCCTCTTGAAGCTGATCAGACTCCTCACCTCTGTGCGTGTCTGCTAGCAAGATTACGGGTGCAGTTCATGCCCCTATTCTCAACATGTGCTTGTAGCACTGGGTTTATTTTTAAAACAAAAGCACAGGGCAGTAAATTAGATGTTAAGGCACATAGCTAGTAATGCCAAGAAACTTATTAATAAATCTAAGCCTCTCATGAGTCTCCATAATTACTACAGACATTAACATTGACATTAAAAGGCTACTTCGGAGAAAAAAGTATACTGAGTGTCTAATTCAGGCTCTGATCTGAAAGCACAGTTATTAAGACATTGGATATTAATCTACTCTTCTTAGAGGGGCTGCAAGCCCCCATCAAAAGTTATTTCCTACCGTGGATGTAGGGTGCAGCATCCTTCATCCAAGACACAGCTGCATGTTCATTGGGACTGAAGGGCTTGTGGTCAGCTGCTTATTTAATATAAAATCATTTATTTAGAATCTAAGTGGAAAGGAGACTAAAACTCCAGTGTTTATGCAGTGGGTTATGTTCTAAAAACTGAGGGTCACTGGATGGTCATGCATGTGAATTCTGCTAAAGCAGACTTTCTCTAAGTTATGTTTAAAGAGCTGCACTCAAATGGAAGGGACACCAGGCTCAGGGCTGCCTGAGAGGCCTCATCTGTGCTGCACTGCAGGGCAGGGCAAGCAAAATGAAATCTCTCTGCAAGCTGCCTAATGAAAAATATCTTGACCAGACATGACAATGTTTTCTGTAATGATACACTATAAATCTGCACTTCAATTAGATCCACTTAAAGAGTGGTGAAAAAATATCTCTTCCAGGAGCAGGCTTGTTGAGAAGGTCCCTGTCTCATTCCATAAGGCTGCTGGCCTGGAGAATCTTGTCCTGTAAGGATGGCTCCTCCTTCACGTGGGAGGCAGATGACATGTGGAGATGGAGAGATTACCATCTATACAACTGTATCTGGTAGATGTAATGAACACCAGCACCTCCTCTTCACTTAGGATCACTCAAAACTGGGCCTTAAATTTCAAGTGCAGTGTGATCCTCCATGCAGCTACCTAACAGTAAAGAAATTAATCAAAGAAATAAGCTATTTTAAGTGTCATCACAGTCCAAAACGAGAAAGGTCAAGTTTCATCTAGGAAAGCCTGGGAACAATATGTTGCTGCTGTGTTTTAATGGAAAGAACATCAGGCTTGGTGCTTTAGAGCTGCAGCTCAACAGCATTCTCACTGCCTGTAAAGAACAGCTGGGGAACAGACCTTACCTTACTGCCTGTCCATTTTCCCTGAAATAATTTCTGAAGCCTTTTGATGTTGCTGTTCATTTCAAGTTTGGTAACTTTTTCTTTGGTGTCCAGACTCATATAGAGGAAAATATATATATATATATATTTCCACTAAAATATCAACACAGCAGTAGTGCTGATACACAGAACACTTGAGTTGGGAAGCTGAGTTTCAGTCTGCAGGCCACTTCCTTGCCTTAAATTCCTCTTTCCACAAACTGGCACTTAGTAATTAATTGCTCCAGTGGTGTAGGTATAACCGCGACCTTCTGACAAACCTGAATCCAACAGTAAGATGTGTATGAACATCTGCCCATGCCCAGCATGATTTTTAAAACACTACTATTGCTGTTTCATGATTGAAACAATATAAACCCTTTATGAACAAATTTCAGCTTCCATGACTACGGAGATGACAAGTTAATGGACTCATTTGCACTCTGTGGATAAGTATTTATCCATGCCGTTCCCGGTAATGTTAATGGGAGTTGTGTAGCTGAATCCCAGACTCGCCATGCTGAAAACTTACCCCTGCTCTCCAAGGAGAAGGGTGCTAATTGGATTGCTGAGCTTAAATCCTTCTGCTAGTCAGTCTATGGAACGGATTTAGCACCGGCTCTGTAAAAGGCTTTACACAGCTTTGCAGCGCAGGGCCGGCCCAAGATTTCTTTCTTTCTTGTGATTAATTGCAAGGCTTGAGGTGACAGGAGGCATAATGAAATTCATAAATGCCAAAGGCCGTCCCTAGTCACATTCCTGGCTGTTGGTTTAAGTTAGAAACTGACAGAAGTGTGAACAAATCAAGGTTGTTCTGATAGCCTTCCAGTCACAAGGAAGAAAAAGTAACTGACAATGAGAAACCACTGGAGGTGGTTTAATGGGTATAAATTCTCAAGAAAGAGTCATATTTTACACTGATTCAGAATCTTGGATCCATAAATGACTTACAAACAGACGGATTCTGCCCCCACAGCAGTCTTGAGATATTCCAGTCCCTTCTTGCAGAAGAAGAAATTGGCATGAGCTATTCAAGTAACTTGGCAAAGAAAAAGCCATGGCAAAACCTGCAACAGGACTCGGAGCTACATGTCCTGTGTCTTCATTCATGACTGGCTTTGCTCCACTTCATATTAATTTTAAATATTAACTCCCCTTTCTAGAAAAAAAAATCTTGCAACATTGCTGTAGAACAGCATAGAAATTAATCTGTCATTTTCCAGGGACTCAGACTTCAGCCTGGCAATACACTGTATCTGCCCAAGTGCAGATTTGAATTCCTGCTTCACACTCCCTGAAAGTGCAGCCCGTGTCATGTCTGAGCATATATTGACCAGACACTGATGCGCTGATCCTTCGAGCCAGCTGCTAGGAGCCTCTCGCTCGGGTTCCTGTGATCTGAGAAGGCCACGCAATGGACCGTGGCTGTGTGGTAGTCCAGCACTGCCAGGGGCTTCATCTTCTTCCAGCCGAAGATCCTGATGCGGTGATCCCAGCCTGCTGTTGCCAAGATCTTCTTGTCCGAGCGGATGGTAATATCAGATATGCCAGAGTTGATGAGTTCATGTGTTTTGTGAACCTGAGGAAGAATGTATTTTTTTTAAATGCTATTATCTAGAAACAAAAGAAAAAAACAATCTTTGGGGATTTCAGAAGCTACAACACCCACCCACAAACACCTGTGCCAGATACTAGTGAGTAGTTCTCACCACGTGGTAGACAATGTCCTGGCAAGACCAACCATAGCCAAAAGGTGGAAAAGCCCTTGACCTGAGCCCTTCTCCAGCACCAACCTCTCAGTTTTTCTCTTTCTTTTTTTTAGTATCCCTTATGTTTCAGCTCATATTGCATTTTAAGCTGTATTTTATCACAACTGAAATTCTGAGTCAAGGGTTTGAGTGTGAGATTCTTTGCTCTTCCAGGTATTCTCGCATGAGCTACAAAGTTCCAAACTATTCCCATGCTGATATTCTGATCTAGTATTTAAACTACCTGCTACTGATTTCTACTACTGTGGCCCCTCACAAAAACCCCACTAAGCTGTGGTAGCATTTACCGCAGCCTTGAGAAAGGAATGCTTCCAGGAATTAGGTTACAGCGTCAGGAAATCTGTATTTCGAGTACTTTACCCAAGAGACTTTTATTTTCACCAAATTCCAAGAAGGGGCTTAGGAACAAGTTATTGATTTCAACCTTGGAAGCCTTTTCTTACTGCTTGGAGACTACTGGGGCACAAACTTCTGAGGGGTCTAATTAAATTGCAAAGCATTTGGCACCCTTCTTCAGGCACTGGGCCGGCACCCTACTCAGCCCTCAAAAAGAGAGTTTTCACTTCAAGAGTCCGGAATGTCCTTCGAAGTCCAAGGAAAGCGGGCTCAGTGTTAACGCGCTTCCGCTGTTCTCAGCTCGGACAACTGCGCTGCTCAGCAGTCCATCTCTCAGACGTGCAGAATATGCATCACAGCGTGTGGCAGCTGTGGCATCATGTGGAAAAGCCTTCTCTGAGTATTCTGATCATTGCATGCAGTTATCAATGCACAAAATTCAAGATTACAGTTGCAAATGACATGCTAATGCTTCCATGTACTTAAAAGCTAATGTTTAGCTATCTTACATGAACACCTAATTCAGTGCATGTTCTAATACACTGCATGTTGTTTATTGTCTTCCTCATGAAGGAAGGGGATGAAAAGAACATCTGAGTAATTTCATCATGGACATTCCACATTCTGTGGAATATATATATATCTGTGAATATATTTGGTTTCAGCTTACACTAACATATCATTGGATCTAAAGAACTGCAACCTGTGGAGTCAAAGTTGGCTTCAGATACACGTGAGCACATCTTGGAATCTTACAGGAACTAAGCTGTAAGTGGTTATTTTTCAGCTATATTATAACTATCCAGCAATATATCTCAAAGACTTGCAAATTCAATGAGAAAAGAAAAAAAAGATTAATTGAATCTTATGTTTTTCTTGCATCTTCCATATATCCTTATTTATACAAGCCCTGAAGAAGGTGTCTACACTCAGTTCAGGCCGGGATAGCAATTGCTTCTGAAGTCTAATGAGCCCTACGAGTCCGTACGCAGCCTCTCTGGGGGTTTCCGATGTGCTCTGTCAGGGCTGTGCTCTTTGCTGGTACTTATTTATCCAAACTCCCCAGTTGTGCCCTTGCAGCACGGCACATGTGCACTGGTAAGGGAGGCTTTGTGCCTGGCAAATGTCAAAAGGGCCTTGCTTTGTACCCGAGGTTTCCAGCTAATGGCTATAACCAATTCTGGGCGTGGCGTTTCCCATCATTACTGTCAATTACGTGGGCAAGAGCCATGCAGCAAAATCAAGGTGACTGGGAGGAACTGCATGTCGCTGGCAAGCTCCAGCTTGAAAATGAAGCCTATAATGATGATGCCTTTTGGCTACGTAACATGAGGGAACAGTGGGCATTTGTGCACGATCTGCAAATACTGGAGGTGAGAAACAGAAAAACAAAACAAAGCAGAACAATTTGCAGGAGGTGTGTGCAGCCAGGGGAAATCCTACCATGGATCTGTGCTAGCCAGTAACTTACGGGCAGCTACTGTAAATATATGCATATCATTGTATTTTAACTAACTTCAAATCAGAAAGGAAGGAGGTGAAATGCAAAGCTGAGGTGAGCTGCTTTCAGCTGGCTAGAGCCAAGGACAATTGCTTTTACTGACACAGTAATAAACTTTAAAACACTAAGGCCGACAGACACCACCTCTCCTGAACACACAGCATCTGTGATTTCTTTTTCCAATCTCCTTCTCCTACACCCAAAATCACGTCTTTAAATCCTATTCTTAATTAGAGAAATAACCAGTATGGTGGTGACAGCAACCTAAGCTCCAGAATCTGAGAAACCCTAGCCATCCAACCAATGAAACTTGTGTGCTTACCTACGTTACAACGTACAGATATTTTTTTTTTCTTGTGTTCTAAACTAAGGAGCTTCTGCGATTATCAGATTTCTCAATTCTGCTTTGTTTAGTCACCTGCAGAAGCTGTTTACCTCGGTTGTTCTTCTGCCACAAATATCATCACTTAATTATGCTATCTCATCTAAATCAGAAGGCTCATAACCGATCCAGTCATTTGCTGACAGTGATGATTTCAGCAACTTTCTGGTAGAAGACAATACACCAAACTTTCCTCATAGGGATAAACTATGAAGTTACCTTCATCATCTCTTCATAGACGCACTGGAACATTGCCACTTAAAACAGAGCCCAAGTACCATCATTGCGTCATTATTTCTCCAACGGCAGATAGCTATGCACCACGTTTACTTATTAAAACCTTTTCGAATAAAAATAATGTGCCACTGAGTGGCTTTCCAACGTCTACCATTACCTCAGGTACCTGGAATGTCAGGAAAAAAATCCCCATCTGGTTTGTATTATTAATGCAATTGTGGAAAAAAAATCCTTAATCTATGTTCTTGAGAATTTCTAGTGCTTGTATGAGAGAGGTATTTTCTTATGGAGTTCACACTATCCATGAAGCACAGAAGCTCTACGTATGGTTCAGAATACCTGGCATTTAAATTTCTTTTGAGAAGAGTTACTCTCAGTGCCATGCGCTGAAGCTGTAACCAGCGCTGCACCCCCGGGCTCGTGATCGCTCTGGGGAAAACAAAACCTAGAGTATTTCAGGTGACCAGCTCAAGGGTGTCCTTCTCCCGTGTGTCACACCCATGCCCCTGCACTGCAGTTAACTCACAGCTGAACTGTGCTGTGGGGAACACACACATATTTTTCTTTATCGGACTATCATGAACTTCAGAAAAAAACAAGGCTATAATGAATATGAAGGAATGGCTTCCCCTCCAAAACAAACTATTCAGACTCTAGAGGGCTTCTTTTACCTTGGGTCTTACTGATTATTAGTCAATTATTTCTGCCTCAGGATCTGGTGAGAAGTGTCTTCTCTCAACGTTATTTCATACACATGTGTATCCTGTATGCACAGGGGCCTGTACACACTCATGCTGAGATGATACCTAGCAAGCTGTGTGTCCTCATGGCATTCCTGCAAGCTAAGCCACTGTTAAATGTCCTAGCACATGTTTTTCCTCCTGTAATTCCTTTCCAAAACAGCATAAATCTCTACACTGCTAAAAGATCTCCACAAAAGCTGCAAGCTAGAAGAGCAGTTACTGTTTCACCATGAATTGATACATCTAGAATCTACCTTCTCAAGGATGCTTTGGGAGCAGCTTCCTCTTTGTGCAATCAGGGGGCAGCTGCTGTATCAGAAAAGGTTCCACTCTGCAGAGGAAGGCTGTGTAGGGGCAATTTTAACTTGCATGAGCTTTTATTTATGTACTTCATTTCCACACCTAGTTAAAACCTACTTAACCCCTTGGCACCGTTGAGCACTTGCTGAGGCTGTCTAGATTAAGCAATGTTTATTGCCATTCACCAGCGCACACTGAGCTGGTGGTTATAAGTCCTCCTTCTAAACCAGCCCTTCTAGGTATAGGTAACTCAGACACAAACTGATACTTATTTTTCCTGTCTCAGATTAGGACTCTCAAAGATGTCAAAGGAAGCCGGCTGCCAAAACCACAGCTCCTCTTGGTGGCAGCTGGGCATCTGAATCACTCCTCCTCTTTTGTGAAGTATTTCACGGAATATTTCTGCCTTTCTTACAGTGGAAGGAAGGAGAGCTCTAGCCATCCAAGCAGAACCTTTGGAAAAGCAAGCCTTTGTTTCTCATTTTTATAACTCATTTATAATGTTTAGGACATTCCGAGGGCTGGATACTACTAACATGATAAATGAAGATGTAGAGGCAATGGCTTGAGTAATGCTAGGCCTGTGTGCCTGTTGCAACTTTGGTAAAACCAGAAACATGTGAGAGAAGGTTTTTTTCTCTTTTTTCTTTTTTTTTTAAATCCTCACCATCTTTCGCTATGTCGAGTCACATAGCATAGGCATTCTAACCAGTCTGTGATTAATTAGCTAGAGATCTGCAACAACTCCTCTTCATGACTAAATATTTTTTTTAGTCTATCAAACTGTTAGTGCAAAGTGGGATAAATGACACTAGAGGGCCAATGATCCTGACCTGGAGGTTCTGTTGCTCATTGAGGCTCCAGATGCTAAGCACCTTTTCAGATGAGCCTGAGATCCCCTTGGCCTTCTCCGAGTCAAAGTCAAGGCTCATCACTGGCTCCTGATGGCAAACAAGCTGGCTCCACACTTTGCCCATTGACAAGTTCCAAAGGATCACTGATCCATCCTCATAGCCAGCCAGAAGCCAAGGTTGAGAGCCAGTGTCCAGCTGAATAGGGAAACACAAAAAGTTTGTTAGGAATTTGTTAGGAAAATTCTCATCCACAATTAGATTTCAATCCAAGCAGCAAAAGAAAAAAAATGAAAATGCTGACTGACATAGCAGTGAAAAGTCCGAAAATCAACACAACCACTAAAGACATTCTTACTATATAAAAACATTATTATGCAACTGCTGACACTCTTACATTTTTCATATAAATATATAGAGATGGGAGGGAGTTAGTTAATGTATAAGAAACACTCTATGGTGAAAATCCAAACTAGCGTCCTTAGCATAAGCTGAATAATATTCTTGTGCCTGAAGTTTTCCAAAGTTCTACGTCATGGTCTAAACTGCAGTTGTGCTCCTTAAGAATATTACTTAGAGCAACTGAGTTACAATCACGCTGTACAGAACTGCATGGACACTGAAGGCAGCTCCTGGTTTCGCTTTGGCAAGGGCGAGGATCCGCAAGCAGCGCATTTACCCCAGCGCCCGGCAGTGCTTGGAGACACTGACCCTCTCTTGGAGGATCTCTGGCCGAGGCACCAAGGGGTTAATGGGCGCCTCAGTCCCACTGTAACCAATTGAGAGCTATTTTGATTAACGATGTCACAGGCCAAAGGCCAGGGCACCCTGGGCAGACACCTAATTTATTTAAGCCTCTGAAATAACTCAGGGAAGGGAACATTACTGGATTACATGTCACACTTAAGGAAAATATTCATCATTGCTCCAGCCAAAAGACTAATGACCCTGTAAGCAGTAACTGGTTGTGTGAGTGAAGATGCAAATCCCTAATGAAAAGCAACTAAAACTGGCATCTGTTAGTGCCAGTTATGTTTTTAATAGCAGAAAACACACCAAAATAGATGTGGGGATTGCAGCTACCTCGCACAGGGATATCTTATCCTAATAATGCATCCGTTAGTTTATTCGGTTCTTGAACACCATCTGATGCTGCAAGATTCCTTTGTTTTGTATGCAATTCAAAAGAAAATGAAAGAACATGTATAAAGCATTTTTACTGTCATGGTACTATTGAATGGGGTTCTTGGCACTGACTGGCTGTCAGTGATGCAAACCTGCACTGGCCAGAGGCTCTCAGTCTCCCTTAATGGTCCAGACTATTCTCACACTGGTTATTATTTGTTCTAGTGGGAGTTAAACTAACAAGAGATGGGTGGTCTAAGTAATAAGACTGCTGAGTAAAAAACTCTTGTTCTTCCACGGATTTACCACTTAAACATTTCTGTTTAAGTGAGAAATGAATCTCATTGAGCAGGGTATAAAATTGTGCCTTAAAATGAGGAAGCCAAAGGGAAATCTCCTACATCTTCCTATTGAGCAGGACTGTCTCATGCAGGACCCTGCAGAAGGGTCTTTCTTTAAGATCTTTTGCTTTTTCATGGAAAAGTGGGGCCCCTGCTCTGGCTACAAAGGGAAAAAAGAAAGGCCCACGTGATAAGCAGCTCTCAGCCAAAACTGGGCAGGAGCTTTCTGCCAAGTCTTTGATTTGCTAAAATCATAAAACTGTAGGTCAAAAATATATATCAAATATCTGTGAGTTAATGTTATATCATCAGGTATTTTGAATGACAAATATCCTTTTCTTTTGGGAGGAAAGAGAAAAAAAAGAACGAGTGAAAGAAACATTTATATATTTATTTACATGCAAGAATGGTAAAAGCTTCATAGAAAAATGAAATATTTCATAGTGCTCCAATTAAGTTCTAAAAAGCCCCCAGTTTGGGCAGCAAACCAAAAAATCAATTCCTTGTAGTGGTCTAGAGCCCAGGGCTCGCGCGGCGCCGCGGGGCTCGCTGTGGCTGCGGCCCTGGTTAGCGGGGCGAGCAGCTCTGCGGGCAGGGGCAGCGGGAGGGCAGAGCCCGGCGGCACCACGGGGGCTCCGCACACCAGGGCACTGAGCTGCAGCCGCTGCTTTCTACTATGGGTCCCTTCGCTGAGATTTGAAAAACACCCATGTGCGGGCAGGAGCTAAGATTTGTCTAATTAAAATGAAATTAAAAAATTGCCTCTGAAATGAAGCTCTCCCCTACATCCCGGTCGTGCCTTTCCCAAATTATAGGAAGTGTAATATCTTAATAAGTACACGTAACTGAAATTCCTCAGGAAAGGCTGATTGAAAGATCAGGGGGTGGTCAGTCTGATGCCTGATCCAAGCAATGGATCACAGCAGCCTATTCCTTCAGGCACTAATAGCTGACACCTCTGGAGGAAAATCACCCCCATTCATGTTCTGGTTGCATGGAAAACTTTAAAATATAAATCACTGCTCTTCCTAAGCAGAACATTTTGCTGTTGCGTTTGGATAACTGTCAAGGAGGGAAGAAAAGGTGATCTGCTGTCAACTCTGCAGGAATAATTGTGAGAGTTTGTATAAAGTAATAACTTTGCATTTCCAGTTTCTACATGTATTATTCCTCTTGAATTATTTTGTTTGTACCATTACGCAACATGATGCCTTTCCTGAGGAGTGCAAAAAATGTAAGGGACGACTCTCCTAACTCTTGCAAATGCCACCCTACCCGTTACTACGAGCAGGAAGGTGTGAAGCTCAGGGGACAAAGTATTCAACAATATGAATCTGCACAAGAAAAAAAAAGCACAAACTGATACTTTTAAGCACAGATCTAATCAAACGAGAATAAAAAGTGGTCTCAGTCCAACAAAATGCACCAATGCCAGCTTTTTAATAGCTTAGAAGAAGCCAGCAAGGATTAATCCACAAGTCTGAAATAAGCCTCAATTTCCTTCCACTCTGCAACCAAGTTCCTAATTGAAGCCATTGCTAGTGAATTCTATTGTTCCCCTGACAAATGGTTCCTTTTTTTTTTTTTTCCTCTTGGCATGCAGCAAAATATGCAGATACACGGGAGCAGCCCCCGGACACGTGCTGGACCCCAACCCTTGGACTCCAACCCTCGGCCGCCTTCCTTCCTTCACACCATTCCGTGGCTCCCTCCGTGTCAGCCACTGTTCCAACTTGCTCATTTGCTGTGCCATGAGCAACACCAAACGGTCTCTTAGGCAACCCGGAGCCCACAAGCCATAGGGAAGTGCTCCTCTTCTGCATATGTCTATGTTGCCCAACGCTGTCATGTACAAAAATATCCTGGAGTCTTTCTAATCGGGGAGAGGTGCAGCTGTGCTAGCCCGTGCTCTTCTGATTTTATGGTTACTCAGGCATCCGTTTGCAATTAAACCACAAAACAGAAAACAGAGCAAAACTTTGGTATATCACACGCAATTATTTGCCTCTCCAAAGTATCCATCCTCCCCTGATTTGGACTCAGCTGTACAGATGTGTGAAGGGGGCAAATACAGCTGTGAGGCTCTAAATGATTATCTGTTGTTGTGGTCTAGGAAGATACGGTGACTTCCCAAAGCCAGACTTTGCATGGAATAGTTTAGCTCTTCCGATTCCCAGTCCTCTGCTTTATCCCCACTGGCAGCAAAATTAAAAACTACATAAAATTAAGTCTCTGCACCTGCTCTTTATCCTAGGGGAATAACAATATTAATGTATGTAGAAAGTGTGGCAAGACAGAGAACTTTCTATACAGGCAACAGTATTTTCTGACACTGAATATTTCCTCAGTTATCTTCACTGTATTAAAATATGTCCAAGGGACAGAAAGCTACATTCATTTCATTGAGTACTGAACATTGATTGCATTTCTAGAAGGAGCTTTCTGTGTAATAAAAGCCTAATCTTTCTATTTTAATTTGTCTTCTGATTTTTTCTCTAGTTTTTACTTCCACCATGGGATTTGGACTGTGGCCTGGCCTAACATTTTTATGGTCAGCAAATTAATTCCTCTTGTCTTCAGATGGTTCATGACCCGGAGTGAAGACCCTAAAATCTCAAATTCGCAACTGATCCATAGGTGCTTCCTTCAACTGTATGGAACAGAAATGTTCAGATGAGCTTGCAGGCATAACATACTTGAAACGGCCCTAATGGGACTGCGGACCCATAAGGGCATGTGGTCAGAAGGGTTAAAATAAGGGACCAGCTTTACCACCAATTCTTGAACCATGTAGAGCCAAACACTTAAACTCCTTCTCTTTACTGCCCCCTTTTTATCACTTGTCTTTCAGTATCTGCACCCTTTATACATTATTTGCTAAATACCCTGCAAAGTTTCTTTCTTTTCTTTTTTTTTTTTGCAAGAGGTATTTTTATTTTCCCGTTTGTCCAAAGCAAATACAATGACAGAATTTTGTTACTATTGCATGCTTGGAACCGAAATGTTCATAAAGTACTTCCTCCTCCTGAGGGCATTCAAGTGAACACAACCTGCCATTAAAATCACAGTTTTTAAGTAGCCCAATCATTTCTTAATACAGCAAGAAACCATATCAAACAAGTGGCTTTGGAAAGTCATTCATTTTCTTTTTGATTAATGGAAAAAAAAAAAAAAACACGTATCTATCCTAAGGATACAAAGCTTTCCCTGAGTGTTTGCAAATCTTCCATTAAAGCTTGGAAAGCTCTGCAAGTTACATTAAGGATGTTCACAAATCTTTCTCCCCTTTAATAGTATAATGACTTGATTGGTTTGATAATAAATCAAAATCTATGTGAAGAAAGATTCATGTGCTTCATATAAAATGAATCACAGGGAAAACATTTCACAATTAGCAGTCGCTCTTGCCTTACCTGCCATAACTTAAGACACATGGGCATGCCCAGCTTGGCACCCACCTCTGGCTTCAAGGTACAGACTGATGTCTTGGATGGCAGCTCCAAAACCTGAATCTGACATCAGGAAAACAAGAGTATTTGGTCAGGCTCCAGTTCAAAATTCTGCTGTTAAAAACAGAAGTCTTTTAAGGTGATTAAGACTCTTTCAGTAAATGCTCTGTCTGGAGGAAAACAGAAAATGTAAGTTAAGTAGTCTCTGTAGGGAAATCCACAGATATCTAAATAATTGCATTGTTTTACAGAAGACCAGAAAAAAAAACTGCTAGAAACTAACATATCTTCTTCTTCCCCTCTGCTCTTTTACTTGTATTTTAAAAAATCTTCTTTCATACAGTGGATTACACTGCAGGCTGCTTCATCTAAAAACCACTTCCCTGCTTCCTCTCCTTCTCCTGTTTTTCCACCTCTCTTGCTAAGTTTCTGCAGTTGTGGACTTATTTTATCTCCTCTGTTCCGGCACAGTAACGGCGCTTCGGTGGATATACAGGCACTGCATGTATTTAAGGTACATATTTATTTCCTGTCTGAGTCTTCACTAGCAAATTTTAAAACCAAGCATTCTCTGTTAATGCAGGCTGGAGCACTGCTGACATGCAGGTATTTTTACTCCAATACAGTATGACTCTGCTATAAGCAGGTCAGGCAACAGTGCATCAAATACCTGCTGGCTACACAGCAGCCTCTACTGTTGCCTGTCCTGATGATAATGAATTCTGGATCTGATTTCATGCTTAGCAAAGGGCAAGTCTTTCCTCTGCCAAGGAAGTAGCTCATTTCCACCCCGGGATGGTGGCAGGCAGGATCAGCAGAGGCTGCTGTTGCAATTTGGCACCGGCAGTTTTTGAGTCTCTTGACTGACACAGAAGCGTTTTGCTCTGGGCTTTTTCCTGAGCCTGTAACTATGGAGAAAGTGAAATTCTGAGGTATCACAATGCACTGCCAGGAATACTTCTTTCTATATCACTGTTTCTCAAATGCATACTTAAGATCACTAAGGTGATCTTTTATTTGAATTCAATATACAGTTGCATGCATTCTTTCATAAAATTAAAAGACTTCAAACATTTGTTAAGTCCAGAATCACCAGATATTCCAGGTTATTCCAGCATGTGCAAATGGCCCAATCTTGCTGCTGGACAGCCCCAGTCAGGCAAATTTCCTTAAGCATCTGAGTTGAGGTATTAGAC
>JAUBOD010000858.1:1055337-1077731 GCA_032353885.1 Nothura maculosa
GCCAATCAGCAAATAAGGGGCTCTGTGACAGCACTGAGTGTCTCACCTTTCTCCTTGCAAGTGGTAGGGCCCGAGGCAATGACCTGCATAACTACTGTACATGTGCATCCACCTTCTCCATCCATGAACTTGGACAAGTCACTTAAGACTAATGTTTTTATTAAAAGTTCTCACGTGTCTGAAGCAGCGAAAAATCCCATGAGAATAAAGAAGGGAAAAAAAAAAAAAAAAGAGCTTGGTGCAGTGGTGCTCTAGAAACCTGAGAAAGCACCCACGTGCTCCTGCTGACATGTATGTATCCTCAAATGTATGACAGCAACATTTAGTTGCAGCTACCTTCAACTCTAGAGGTAGTTCAATATCCCTATTCACAAGGATAATGAAGTACATCTTAGTATAATGCTACTAACAGGTAATGGTTACCAAGTGCTTTGCGAAGCAGGCAGCTATAAACACACTGGAGGTAATGACTGGGTGCTGGTTAAAGCCCCTGGGTAACTTTTTCAGAAGTGCCCAAGTGATTTAGAAGCCTGAGACTCCTTTTTGGATGCACTTTCAATCCTAAATCTTTAGGATTTTTTGAAGTTTCACCCCAGGTGTCTAAAAATGAGTTCTCTAATTAGCACAACACTTATTTTCTTGTTAACTCCAACTAGCCTCAGGGAAACCAATCCATTCTTGTTGTAACTGGGAATATCTGTAAATTTAATTAAGTGAATTTACTTAGTATTTAGGCTGGTCTGAGAGCAAAATTTTGCTCAAGGGCTTGAACTAGCAAAATAAAATCTACAGAACAAAGTTCACTTAAAATACTTAGAAGTGAAAAGCACTTGTAATATTTGTCCCTGTTTGTCACCTTTTGGCTCCTGCCTCCTACAAAGGGACACTGAAGGGTATGAAGGGTTTTGCTCGTGTCACTGTTCTGTTGCAAGAAGGTATCGCAGGTAAGAGATACAACACTGCATCACCATGCTCTTGTTTTTTAAAAGTTATTCCCCTTTTTCCCTTCTAGCCTCCCCTGTGCTGCTAACGGCCTGTTCCCCAGGATCTCCTCTGTACTGCAGAGGGACCCAGACCCCAAGGTGCTCTTGACAAGGGGCACTGCGAGCACTAGGGCTGATACATGAGCAATGAGGGGAGAAAAGCAGCTGTTCAAATTTGTGTTTCCATTAGCAAATGGCTACATGTATGACACATTAGGTACTAAAAAAGGTTTTGTCTAGCAAAGTATGCTTCTGCCATATGCCAAAACAGTTGAATCTCCTTCAAAACTACATTCTTCTAAAGAATAATTCATTATTAATATCCTTCACAAAACTTGCTTTGTTTAGGTTGCAATTAGAATAATCTTCAAGCTATTTGAATTTCTATACAATGGTATTTCAGTATCATCACTTCAGCATTTGATATTGAAAAGTTAAGCTTTTATTTAATAAGAGTCATTTAAAATATGTAAATGTCAAAAGGATTACCTTAGAAAAATCTCTCAGAGAATTAAAAACATTAACAGATTCCCACAGGAAAAATTCCTGCAGAATTCAGCAACTCTCCTGTTCCCACTCCTGTCACTTGAATTTCTATCACACATTGAAGCAAAAACAAATTGCTATTAAAATATCATCCAAACACCCTCCTCCCCTTACAAACTTTGCAGTTCAGTTTGAGATGTCACGGGCTTGAGCAAATACAAAAACCTTACAACACATTTTTTTTTCCTGTAGCCTCATTTAAAGTAAAATCCTGTGCATAGAAAGAGCTTTTTCAGGTATAAAAGAAACCTCTCTGGGCATGTCTAGCAAATTGATTGGGGGCTAAAGCCAGCAGGTGTGCAGACAATTACTACTGCAAATTATTCAACACATCCAGGTGTGTTCACCACCAGATACACAAAATTCCTGTTATTTTTTAGGAATTCCTAGTCAACCAGGTGCCACCCTCCCAGAGGAAAAGTCAGAGCAAAGAATGAGTTGAAGATATTAATAACTTGCTCTTCTTCATTTCCAGGCTGTTTCCACATAACATAGTTCATTCCCATAACACTCCTTTTGGTCTGTAGGTCTCTGCCTACTGTGCCTCAGAGCTTCAGGGCAGCCTGCTCTGTTGCACGGGCACGTTGCACTGCATGGCTGGGGTTTCCACACAGAGCAAGTCACAGGAACAAGAAGACTCCATCAAATTAACAGTGCAAGGCAAGCAACGTTGTTTATTCTGTTACATTTTCCATCTTCAGAGTTAAAATACAGTGGGCAACCCCTGCACCAGGAGCTTTCCAAGTGCAAATCTGGCTCTTGCCACAAACATTTGGGCTTCACAGTGCTGCCATCTCCCTGGCCTGAGAAACAGCGCTATAATGTGTCTGCCTGGGACTCTGTGGCTCCAACTTGCCTCCCTAAATGACACAGTGGGACAGGCACCCGCAGCACCTACGGGCACAGAGCTGGAGTGGGGGCAGTGCTGCACAGATGGCTGCAAAGTTCGGAGCCTGCAATATATTCACTTCCCTATCTCCTAACATCAGCATGTAGCAACCACCTTGCTGGTGTGAAGCTCCCTTTACAGCTTTGATGCTAAATGTAGTTCTGGACTGCATTATATTTATAGGATTTCTTTAAAGCTAACTTTAAAAAATAATTAATTTAGCATTTAAAAACAATTTAAGTAGAAATTAAAATTGTTAGAAATGTCTCATTCAATCAGTAAACTGTGTTAGTAAAGGGTTCTTAATTTTGAGAATTGTAGCCAACACTTTCTGTTAAAGTTGACTATTCTTCATATTGCAACCTACTTCTTTTGATTACCAAAACAGAGATTGTGCACAATTATGTATTTGTATATCTGAATACAAAACCTAGGTCCAACTCATAGCTCATTGCAGCAGACAGGATATATTCAATAGTGTGTTTGTACTGAAATACATAAGATCAAGAATGGAGTCAAACTTGTCAAATTACATTGTTTTTGAAACTTGTTAATCAGAGACACATGAGTGTCAATGAGGATGCAGTGATTTATACCACCTAGCTATACAATCCTTTATCAACTGTTACTATAAACTTACTGCCACACAGCCAACATTGACTGACAAAAACCTACTTCTTACAGATTGGAAATATGAAATGCTGTCAGAGCTTTCATTCTAAATGGTCCCAAATTTGTTATTAATGGGTAACAACAACTGCTTGCACTCAAAAGCACTTCAAAAGTCTAATTTCTATTGTCCATTTTCCATTGACTTCCAGGAGGTTAGGAGGAGTCCATCCTCGCTCAGGTTCTTTCCCCAGTTTAGCTTCTCTCCTGACATTTAGATAAGAAATGATGGAAGTTTCCACATTTTTATTGTACCAGTCAGTGGACAGAGAGAAAATACAATTGCTCATCTGCCACTAACGAGATACCAAGAAATCTTATAGGAACAAGGCTAAAAACCATCACACAATACAACACACTTTAATAACTGCCACTCAGATATTGGCTCCTCACAGTGTTGACACCTTTTTTGTCTCTAAGCATCCTCTACTTGAGACTAAACCACGCTATATTATGATTTTAAGTGAGCAAGTTTACAAGAAAAATATGAGTATCTGCATGTGATCCTCAGAAATGGGTAAAACTTAGACTTGTACTGCGATCCACTTTCAAACAGTTACATCTGCAGTTTTTAAAAAGTAACTGTATAATAATAATTCTCCAGAAACATGGAGAAAACATAGATTCAGCATGGGAACAAACCTGAGAATAACTGTGATTATTTGAAAGATACTGAGTTAGCATATGGATCTCATTGCCACTTACACATTGGTCACTGAAACAAAAAGCTATTAATCAATATGTAAAAGCCATAAATTAACATAAACATTAATCATTCTAATACTCCCACTGTGTCAGACTGATAATTTTTTTTCAGTCTTTCATTCTGACATATTTGCCTTCAGCTATCAGCTGGTTGACCTTTTCTATTTTTTTAAAAACAAAGTTAAACATTTTGGGCATTGCAAATCTTACTGAAGTAAACATTTTGGAGACAGCCAAGCATCATGGATACATTTATGCCACAAACATGGGGAGTGAGAACATGAGTCCCTATCTTACATGGCATTGCCCTAGCTTTTTATTATGGGATTAGAAAATATGACATGAAAAATACAGCTGAAACTAATGAAACTTTAGTGCCTCACACACCAGCTAATTTTGCAGATGAGGGAAAAGAAACCTATCTGTTGTACTTTCTGAAACCATTAACTGCTTGGTAAAGCGCAATGATACAGCTACAGAACGCCTTCTTGGAGATAGCAAGCACACAAACAAAGCCCATGTTAGCCTGGCTCAAGGACTCTGCATTGAGCTTGTGCAAAAACAAGATGCGGGACCACTAATTCAAATCATCTTAAAAACAGAGTGAGGAAATGCACAATATAAACGAAAAAAATGTACAACTTTCCCACTATACCATGGCATCAGACTAAAGATGAATTTAAGTGTGCAGACTAGTAGAAAATTGCTAAGCCAAGGATCATGAAAAGCTTGTTTTGAGTAGCCCTTCAGCTCAGCCATGCCTGGCAATCTGTCTGCCCATCCTCCTTAATTAGGGGAGCTGCCTAGTGCAGTATCAGCTCTAAACCCTTTGGTTCCAAGGGCTAATAATGTCCTTAGGTTGCATGGGCTTAATTAAACATCTTCCAGACATTTCCTGCAATAATCTTGTTTAGTAACAAACTATTAAAAAGAATTGACTGAGAAGGAATATATCAAGTTGTTACAGCAACCCAAGTTATTTGAGCCAGAATAGTATGTCTGCAATTAAGGACTCTGTAACTGAGCAATTAAAATATCATTTTATTTGAAAACTAATTAATTCTAAACACATATTTTTCCTATGACAAACTTTTATGATTATTTAATTTATTCCATTCTAATTACACTTTAATTAATCTAGTCTTGTATAATATTATACTGCTATTCTGGCATGTGACCAATGAAGACAATAAATTGATTGCAGTTCTGTTGCGCAACAGCAGAAACTGTCATGCCAGTTTCAACATCATCACACTTATTTATGTGTCTGTGCTATTACTTTTCCTCCCACAGGGCACAGGAACATGAAACACAATACACATCGGATGATATTTTGTCTGCTAGACTTTTTTCCCTCAAAGCAACTCAAGAATTTTTGGAATTAAAGAAATGTATATGAAATATGATACTACGTAATGAAAAGAAGTTCTAGGAAGCCCAAGAAGTTCTAGGAAAATTTCTAAAATCTGTCATATAATGACAAAATATATCCCATGGTGATTTATCAATGGATTCCTGATATGCAAGACTATGTGCACAGCTGCTGGAAATGGAGATGTTTCTGTTGACTTCAAGCTTTGCTCAGGATCTGGTCTGGTGCTGTCAACAGTAAGGGAGATGGAGGTCACAGAGACCATTTTCGCACTTTTTCTTTAAGTTCTATTTATTTTTATATCTCACTAAATTTTACAAGATACTGCATTGTAATTTTGTGTTAGGTTATCTTAGCTTCAATTGAAACAAAAGAACAAAGCCCTTTTTTCTTGAATTCACAGTTCTTGCCATTTCGGTGGGAGGACATACTGAGCTGTGACTCTTATGAAGACATAATAATAGAAGCAAATCTACTTTTCATCTATTTTTTAAACTTCAGTCTCTGTTTCTGGCTATCTCCTTTTTTGTGCTTATGAAATAACCCCCTATACTTTCCCAACAGTGATACACTTTGCAGAGGCAATTATACTAAAATGTGCTGCACTGAGCTTTCTGATAAAGCTTTCCAAAATATTTCCCACCTTTTATTTATTTCTCCGCTTTTAAGAAGTACTCACCACATTCACAAAACAGAAACTAATCAGAAGAGAGGAAAAAAAAAAGATTCTGCACTTAACTGAACAAGCTAAGTTCTCTCCTAGCACTGTCACTGCAGGGGCTAAATTTATATCTGAATATTGTGCTTGTTTCTGGCCAGCACATGAACTTTGCTTATAATTTCAATATTTCAGAGATATTTTTATTAATGGTTCAAAAATATAGCTTGAAATAGGGAATATTAAATGGCATAAATTGAGGTAAGCATGAAAGGAATATTAAATAACCACAGATAGTCCCTCTTTGTATCCCACTCATTTTTCAAATTCTATATTTTGGTCCTAATCTATAGATGTCCAGACCAACAGATGAAGCTGCTGGGCCTGCTCACACAAGGGAACATTTGCAGGGTTCATTCCTTACATCTCCTCTTTGGAAGCTTTCTGTGAGTGCATGTCTGTGGGCCCAGTCTTGATTCCTGGAGGCAGGAAAGGGAGGTGGGAGCGGATCACAGGACTCGCCCAAGGCAGCGCAATCCCTGCAGCTCAGACTGGGATCCATTCGCTGGCTCCAGACACAGACGCATTCTTCCCATCACCACTGACACTAACAGGGCACACAATATTTAAAGAAACCAACCACTGCTTTAATCTGAATCAGTTATAAAATACTCAAAATTCAAGCATAATTACTAATAGTATTGCCACTTGTGCATTAAGATTCCAATCTAATACAGCAGAGGCAAATGCCATTTAAATAAGCCAAGCTATGGGGGAGCAAATTACTCCAAGAAAGCTAAAAAGAATCTCTTATAATTGCAGTGCAAACAGAAGAGACATTTACAAAGCAAATATTGCCTGAACATCAAATAAAACAAATGTTTATTTTAACAGTGGAAGTTAAGCTTCCATTTTAGATACAAACTTACAACTCTTCTTTCATGTTAGTTTGATCACATAATTCTGTCTCCATTTTACATGAGTAGTAGGCTGGTAGGAGTAATCACATGTTGAACAGCTGAATGGTTAATGCGCAAGGGATGTTAAGAACAAGGTGGTTGAGAGCTCAGCGCCAGCTGAATACTGATGCTGCTCAATGGCCAGTCCCTAGCACTATCTCCTGTGCCTATGAGGTTTTGGTCAATTAGTTTCCCAATACTTTAAGCAGTAACACTAGTAACTATTTAGAAAATGGAGAGAGAGAAAACAAAAGCAATAGGATGTGCTTCATATATGTAACCTCAGATTTCATTCCTCTCATCTGAGGTATGCTACTACTGACCAAAAATGTGATAAAAAACACAAAAACTGTTTCAGTACCATATTTTGGAAGTTTAAATAACTCCGCAGCACCTGAACTTGAACTTGCAGCCTTTGACTGGTGCTCAACAGCCCCCCATTGTACTGCACTTTTATGCTGGCAGGAACTGAAGTGCCAATCTTTCATCAGATAATCAGATTATGTCATGTTCTGACCAAATTCATTAGGGAAACTTTTACCAGCACTATTATCTCAAACCAGAAAATCTAGATCAAAGTATAACTGATTTTACAGCCCAATAAAACTGTTATAAATATTTAAACAGTAATTAAAAGGCCTCTTTTGTTAAAAAGTAAATAAATAATTGAAAACCACCTCTTCTTATAAAAGCTACCCAAGGCAACCACATTTATCTCCTCTTTCTCAGAAAACAGGACCTATATGTGGAGGTGGAGAATGGGAATAGATGCACTTAAAAGCAGTCATTTGAGAAGATGGGGCATTGCTAGAGTTTTAAATCATTCGCCTGAAGCAAGCCATGCTCAGTGCTCATTCTAGTGATAAAGTCTTAACCCTTTAATGTTTTCATTAACTCTGTTCCTATTGGACAATGGCATCTACTTACTGCATCCAGGACAGCCACTCATCAAGGAAAAGAGAAAGGAATCCTATATGCGCAACCAGTTTCTCAGTGAACACAGCTCTATGGTATTTGCTACTTTTTCTACTACATGATCTTGTCTTCTAAGCAGCTAAATAATTATCATCAGGTTTGACAGATCTATATTCAGTTTATAAGCAAACAATAAAAAAAGAGAGCATTTTACCTTGTTATTTCCATTTCAGGTGTATGGCAAGCATAGCAAAAGCAGGAAACAAAGAATTCCTATTAAGATAATTGACAGCGCAAGGAACTAGATACAGATTATTCCACGAGCAGGAGGAGCAACAAACAACAACAGGACAGTCACCAATATTGATTTCACGTATTTTTCAGGACTATAATCAGATTCTCTATCTGTAATTCAAACTTTAGAAGTATGATAATTTACGGAAAGAGGATTAATTTAGCCATTTTGAGTTAAAGACGTTTTTCATGGTTTCATCCCAAATCCTGTATATTGTTAGGATCCTTTCCCCTTTGAAGACTTAGCGAATGATTGAAGCTTCTACTTTCTGAGAAACAGATAACACAAGACTAGTAATCCGACTCTAAGCCACTGGATAAAGGCAGTTTGTTTCCTCTTAGCCCATCTGTCAACACCTCTTCAGTAATTAGTCCTAATTATTACAAAGGGCTAGCCTCCCATTCGCCTTATTAAATCAGAAATAGTATCATAGCCAGGTATCTTTCAACGCCTACCAGACTGACGACCTTCGATTTCATTGAATCTTCTATCAGTATCCGCCTTTGGAAGAGCCTAAGCAGTAATTTTAGCATCAGCTTCAAAGATGCAGATCCCACGGTGGAATTCCAGGGATGCATTCATGCCCCCCCCACCATGCGGCAGGGGAGCAAGCAACACAATTGACCTTTGCATTGTTCGCTAAACTCCTGATATAAAACACACATCTCCGTTTCATACAATAGAGCTGCTTTTTGCATGCGTGCTTAGAAATGTTCCTTTGAACTAAATGTTGGTAGAAAAAATAGTGAAACTGATATAAAAATGAGGATTAAATCTTTGTTAAGAAAAAACAAAGTACTTGGAACACTATTTTTGTATTTTTTTCCACATCAAGAGAAATGTGCACCCCGTAAATAGGAACTAAAGAATATGCATAAAACCTTTTAAGTGTGAAGATGATTTAAAATGCTTCTTTGGTTTTTTTTTGTCTATAGCTGAAGCACTTCCCTGGAAAACCAGAGAACAAAAAGGACAATGGCATCAAAAGCCTCAAGGAAGTAAATCTCAATTAGCTTAACTGAGGTTTTAGTCTGATGTTTTAAACTCTTCATTTGTGTTAACTTTATTTAACTTGCTGAGAACAAGGGAAACTCTGGACTCATGTTAAGTACCAAGCAGTGCATTTCTTTTGATTAAAAGCCAAACATGTTGCCAAACAACCGGGGAGCGCAGGGCCAGGCTTTGCTCACACTGCGGTTCTCGGCGGCAGCAGGCGCTACCAGTTCCTTGGCCAGGATGCGGCCCCAGGCGCTGCACGGTGCAGCACTCACCGTGCTGAGCGCCCGTCTCTAGCACGGAGGAGCTTCACGAGAAGTCAAAAGGCTCGGTGAGAACAGGCTCAAGGGCTCTAGTTAAATAGTGTGTTTTTATTGATAAGCATTGTGTTCCCCAAAATAAAACATACATGGACAAAACATCTTCTAAAAGGCTTTTCTGTGTCCTATATTAAAGTGAATTAGTACATATGTTTGTTTTTTCCCCGCTCTATAAAGGTTCTCTCTGAGAGCTACAATTTTTGATTAAAGATACATTTAAATAATTTTCTAAAAGAATACAAACAATAAAGTGCTCACAATTAAATAAAAAGCAGCACCTGTATATGTAGCGTTTGCAGACCCTCACCATCAGGCATTTGGCAGCACAAAAGAGGGTGAACACACCCCACTGTGCAAAAGCTCTGGGCACCTGAACCACCGCTGTGGATTATCTCAGTGCTCCCGTGTGTCCCATCTGCTTGATTTGGCCTACCTGGAACTGGCACAAAGACATCTCAGTAGCACACAGTAACGGAGCACGAAGAAGCTACTAACTCAGCTTCCCACATGCCTGTCCTTCTAGAGTAGCTGCTTCAGCACAGAGTTTCACTGCTCCCGGATGGGTTTTCAATTCAGCAATAACTAAAACCTACTGCCAAGAAAAATAAACATACACATAAACTTAAAATGCATTTAACAAGCCCTATACTTTTTCCAAGTAAATGCCATGTTAGCTACACACAGTAATAGGCAGGCATTTAGCTACCAAAAGATCAGACTTTGAAACACACACTAACAACTCACATAAAAACAATACAGTATTAACATACCTGCCCTATTGGTGTTTTTTTGTTTGTGTGGTTATCCTTACAAGAATTCAGTATATGAACAACTAGAGCTTTGCATATGAAAATACTCGGTCCTAGCACTGTGTAAAAATGCCCTACAGGGTCCGACTAGTGGTCCATCCAGCCTGGCAACCTGTGCCAAACAGTGGTGACAGAAGATGCTGCTTAGGGAAAGACACAAACTTGACTGCTCTTTGCAGTCCGTTCTGTCCACAGTTGCTCTGTTAGTGATGTTAACAGGCACAGTGATTCCACTTGGCCAAACTGCCTAATCCTTTTTGATGCAGTGATACTATTGCCCTCTCTCCCTGATACAAGAGTAAATTTACTACCTGACATTTCAGAACATGAAGGCATCATTTCTTTTATCTATTTCAAACCCAATAGTTTCATTGATTGCCCTCTGATTCTTGCAGTGCAGGATCTGAAGGACAACAGCTTCACATTCAGCTTTTCCATCACCATTATGGTTTTGTAAACCTCAATGATAACCCTCTCACAGCCTTTCTCTCTCTAAACCAGAGTTCCAGCCTTCTGAATCTCTCCTCCTATGTCACTTCCTTTAATCATTTCAGTTGCCATTTTCTGCCACTTTTCTAGCTCCACTATAGCATTCTGGAAAAGCAGAGAACTCTGCACAGTGTTCACAGTTCAAGCGCACTCAAGTTTTACTTAGTAGCAAAGAGACACCTGTAGGAAATACAAGTGAATGAGAAAAATGTCCAGCATCCTTAAAAACCACACATGACTTCCAAGGCTATAATTGTTTCTTTCAGCAATAGATATAATTCTAGCTAATATACCTGGCAAAGGAAGTTATCTTTGCTCTCAATAGTGTAGGATTTCTGTTGTAGGGCAAGTCAAAACAGAAAAGGCTAAGTGCAAGCGCACTGTCCAAGGATCTATATCCGGAAGAAAGAGTATAATATTTTTAATAACACTTCCTGAAACACCTAGACTTCCTGGAATTACTAATTATAATCCCAGGGGAACTGATAACGTTCTCTGTCTATCCAAGCCTAACAGACTGCTTCCCTATACTGCTGCATATCTCTCAAGGAAGAATTTTAAAGGTCTTAACTGCGTCGTATCAGTGCTCAAGAGCTTTGGTCCGCTTTTGTAGCGATAAGTGACGTAGTTTCTCGTGGCGCCTCGTCTGACTCCCTATAGCACAGCATGCTGGCAGCTGTTCCTCCCTGGTCCCAAGCTAGATGCACTAATAGAGTTTATTTTATGGCCAAGCAGATCTTTTCCTATTTTAAAATTACTTTCTACCATGTAGAAAGGCTTGAGTGGAAATAGTTTTCTCTTCCTGCTGCCTTCATTTTGATCTCAAATCATTAACCTTAGTCAAAGTGCTTGGGTCAAAGAGAGGCATCAGTAATAGAAAAACATATGCACAAAAGAAAAAGAATTCAGATCCCAGTCTAAGGAACAGAGGTAAACATCCTTGTCTGAGCCCTGCAAGTGCTGTAGGAGACATTGCTGGGATCTCCCAAGACTTGCACTGGCCTCACGTGGTCGCCCTGGCCACCAAGTGCCCAGCTCCACAAGCAGGAATCCACCTGGACACAGAGGCCAGATCTCCTCGCAGCCACCCAGAAAGGCCCCCATCCTGTAACAGGGATGGGATGGATAGATGAATCCCACGGCCTTTATCTGGCAGTTTTGCCAAAGTGTAGTGAGGAAGACGAGGCCCCATGTTCCCAGTGCAGTCCTCGCAGAAGGAAATGAGACCTAAATTTTGTGAAATTGATAACAAACTACCTCTGCAAAACAGAAGATTCATTTTCAGACACTGCACATGAGAATATATCATATAAATCTACCTCTGCAGTTCCCTCAGTGGTAAAAAGTATTAAGGTTCCCACTAAGGTAAAAAGTACTTACGTATATCCATAATTTTACACACTGCTAGACTGACACTAATTTTAAGGAGACTACTCACATAGTGAAGAGGTTCGCTCACATCTGCACCAAACAGCTACGGAACATTAACTTGGCAAACAGCTTTAGTGCTCTCAAACAAAAGCTTTCATAATAATATATTTGGTATAAAATCAGATTATAATTTAACCTGCAAGGACCTCAGCATGTTCCTTTTTCAAATATGCAAGTACTAGTTTTGGAGGAAGAAGTCTGTGCCAAACTATATTATATCTGCTATGGCAATAAATTCTTCATGGATGAGGTTTTATATATAAATTACCTTCATTTACAGTCTCAAAATGCTCTTCTAAATTTTATGGGATAATATGAATTATGAGCACCCATGTATTTCTTGTAGGTATAATACGAGACAGATTTTTTCTAATATATGTAAAAGATTCTGAAAGTGAGTTGTACTCCTCACCCCTCTCTCTCTCCCCCCATGTAGAACAAACACAGTAACATGGATTGCTCATAAGAAGTGTACAGCCTGCTATAAAGATATATATATATCTATATATAACTATGAATTAGGTCTAACCAGGATTAAATATGAATCACATGCTTAAATAAAAGCATTAAAAATATCTGCAACTTTTCTTCTAAGCCTTGTAAACTTAAATTTCTTAAACTGTTATTTCTTGGTTTAGTTATTGGTGCATTTATGGTTTGGCAAAGTAACTCCTTTTAAGTAAATTGTACATTTAAAGCGCACAATTCACATTTAATTGAAGCTACTATTGTAATCTTTACAAAACTTGGCTGGATTTCACTAGCTGAGCTTTAGGTATTTTGCTGGTTCTGCTAGATTTTTAAAACCCTAGGGAGATGGGAATGGAATGAGTCTGTTCACTATTATTATTAGTCGCTAGTGTTGGGGACCCACTGGAACCTAAATCCCAACCATTCTTCATGTATCCATCCTGTGCTGGGCACTTTGGATTCAGTTCATACACAGCACTTGCCTCAGGAGCAAAACCCCAGGTTTCCACAAGAGCTCTAGTTTCAAGGGAATCACTAGAAACATTAACAGGCAAACAGCAGCAGGACTCCAGCCCTGCAAACTGCTTTACCCCCACAGTCTCCAGTGGGCTTAGTGGTTTCAAGAACTTCTAAAGGGCAGGTCTAGAATTAGTAATTCTTTCGCAAGGACTCTCTTGGTCCACAGCTCTCAACACCACTTTGAAATGTACCTACTTGCAGCCACAGACATTAGGAGGTAAAAGAAATCAGGAATAGTGCTGGTAGTCTGGGAATGGTTGTCCTGCTCCCACAACAGTGGGGAAGGAGGATGCATGAGGAGTCACCAACATGATCAGACAAAAGAAAAAAATGAATCATATTAAAGTAATTATCAGAAAATAAGACTTCTGTAAAATACTTGCCATGAGCCAGTTCAGGCCTTCAGGCTCAGTCTTGCACAGGCTGCATGTAGCAGCACCAGCCCAGGAGGTGCTCCAGGAAGAACGGGTGACTCAGGCGCTGCTCCTCCCTGGCTCCCTTCCTCTCCTAGGTGAGGAATTTCACCCTATCCCGAATGAAACACATTCCCAGGACAGCCTGTCCAGAAGGGCATGGCTCTGCTCCCTGCTGCTGTGTGAACACCAACCACAAAACCTCACTGGGTCTCCCTTCCTGTCTCCCTGCACCCCGAACCGCTCTCTGAAGGGGCCATATGGGACACATTTACTTCCTGCTCCTGCCCCAAGGATTATTCCTAGGGACAGGAATAATCTCGCACAAAGATAGTATCAGCATAAAAGAGAAGAGGATGCTGTTTAGAAAGAACATATGTTGTCACTAGATAATGATAACCACATTTAATGGGCACAAGTGTCAAGGCAAGAATTTCAGGCTTTCCCTCTATTTTTAAAAATTGGGGGATGTTATAAAGTACCCAAATACATCTGCAGGCACTACACTATTTATGGTACAAAACCACTATAATTAAATGCTAAATGCTGATTTCAATTATTTAGCTATGAAGCAATAAAATAAGTGAGTTCCTTTTAAATGTTCTTCTCACAGAGTAATGAAACAATCCATGAGGGGCTAAATGACCTGTCAGCTCCTTAAATGCCTTTAGGTGAGATGTACAATAAAAGCACAAGGATTCTCAGACCAAGGGCCATGATTAGGCTCTGTCCCCCTCAGATCCACATTTTGCTGTACAGCTGGGACTGGTATATATAAAAAGAGGAGAATGAATTCCTGTGCTGGCTGGACCACAGTCACCATGTCACCTTGTTCTTTTTCTGTTGGAAAATAAGTTCCAAAACTTAACCTTTATTGAAAAATATCTCTCAAAATACAGGATATAGGAGACACTCTCAATATATATTCTCAATAAGCTATCTGTCATAGAGCTGTAACATTACTATCTTGGATAAAAGTTGGTGATAAAATATCCAGCAAGGAGTAGTACAACCCCACCCAAAAGATGCTGTCTTCTCCTTAAAGAGGTCCCAGTGCACGTAGTACTGACAAGCATTACGTCTGGCATCCAGCTACCTTTTCCATTTTGGGGAGAAATAACATTGCTTCCAGCTAGGACTTTGAGCACAGCTTCATATTTGCAAGGCTCAAGCTGCTGTTAAGAGTGCCAGACACACACGTAGGGGACAAAACGATGGGTAGATGCAATGCTCCTGAACTATCTTCACCCCTACTGTGATCCTTGAAGGGCAGGGAGGGATGAGAATGAAAAAATCTTTGCATTTGACAGTCCCTGAAGAAACTTTCTATAGCAAAACAGAATACAGCCCACTTCCATTCATCCATTTCTAGGTAGAATTTCAGTGAAGTAAGTAGTAAACTGGAAATTTCCTGGTCAACCAACCTGTCAACTAGCTTTATTCTAGTTTTTGCTACCTTACATGCTTCTCCTTTAGTGAGAACAAACAAAATATAGCTAGTTGAAAAATATGCTTCCAAGCAGGAATGATGATCATTCCAATCCCCAGCTCTTTTTTATTATAAATTAAAAACCAAAGGTCTACCATTAACTTCAGTGGTTGGGAAGGAGTGGGAAGAATGATGTGTTAAGCTGCAATGGAGGAAGTGCATGCGCCAACTGGAAAAACGGACTATAAAAAGCTTTTCTTACATAAACACAGGAGGAAGTAACCAACACCCTCAATTGTTGAAGTAAAAGGTGGGGGGCCTATATGCACTACAAGGGAAAAAAAACGTTAAAATGAAAATATGCCCTGAATGTTTCACATGCTCTCAGTTACCCTCAAATTTACGAGTCTTGTTCAGTAAGATGAAATTGTTACCAACAGTGGACCTGTCAAATCCCAAGCATTGAGCATAAAAGCTCTGTAACAACATGAGGCCAGAAATGCCTCTGCAGCCAGGCTGTCCAGCACCCAGTTGTGCAGCACAGCGCCATGGAGGCCTCCCTGCCTGGCCCTGCTCCGAGCTGTGCGACGGGCTGGGCTGCAGCAGTGCGTGCTGCTGTGCATGGCCCCGCTGCTCACAGGGGCGCCAGGAACGCAGCCCTCCTGTCACACAGCAACACATGTCCCCGGCCGGGAACCAACGTGGCACTGGCACACAGGTCACAAGCCAAAAGAATCAACTGGGCTAAAGGTGTTAGGACTCAACAGTGCAGCTTCATGATGTCAAGTGGGCCCCTTAAAGAACAGAAAATTCATTAAATAGTTAAATACTCACAGGCCAGAGACATAAATTCAAGGAAGAATGAGGAAAAACGAAGGAGACAGTGTACGAAGTTGGCTGCACAGGTTTTACCTCTTCTGGAGAGGTTGCCACATGGGTCTGTGCTTGGGAAGACCCATGCAGAACAAGACATCACTGATATAGGCTCACACACCTCCCCAGGCCAAGCAACAGTCCCATACGCCAAGTGTTCTCATCCCTAGCAGAAACACATTCTCAGAGAGAGCTGCATCCAAAAGAGAGCTCTTATGATGATCTACAGTCACTTCAGTTCTCTCATATATTTCCTTTAAGGTCATCTTCCCTATCTATGAAAATATATTGGCTCATGGCATTTAGCAAAGTTGTAACTTTCCACTTAGAGAGCTCAAACTTGTCAACAATTATTTATTGAGTGTGGTAGAGCCATGTCAGTACATAGACTGTACTAACCTTTAGAAAACCAGTTCCTCCTCAGCTAAATACAGTACAAAAAATACTAAACTAATCTTAAATTAAACAATATTTGGATTTCTAATGTCTTGTAGCTTCAAGGTCATTTCACTTATTAAAAATTTCTTAAAAGATTTTGAACATCTATCATGTATAAATCCCTATGAACTAGAAACAGAGAAGACTTCATAGAATATTCAAGCAAAAGCAGACAGATGACATGCTCTCCACCTTTCCAGAACATGTTGAATTGTTTTGGAATCTTTGAAAGTAATGATTAGAAACATGGTGTTAAAACACATGACAACAAAGACCGTGCAATCAGGGATAAAACCACACTCCTCCTCCTCTACTGCTTCCTTAGGGAACATGCTGGCATTGCTTTGCCTGATACAACCAAGGTAGCAAGCTCTGACATAGCTTAGCACCTTAAGTGCCAGGATAGCCACAAGAGCAGGAGCAATCTACTTTATGGCTGGTCTTATCTACCTATTAATGACCAACACAAAATAGGTAAGGATAGAAGGATCTTCAACAGATTTATTATTTTAGAATGTATGAAAAGTTGGAGCTTTGACAAGTCATTCTGCCTCCTGACTTTGAATTCACATTTCACAGCTCTGCTTATACATGGTCACATCAATCTCACTCCTAGATATCTCCTCTCACATGTACGATGCTAACCTTAGCAAGACGGTTCATCTCGTTGGGTTCCTCTGCCTTACCTTGGGTATGCTACAAATTTCCATTCTGTGAAACTTACTAATTTTGCACAGTTTAGCCTGAAAACACTTTGATCTTCTTGTTTGCAGCTCTACTTAGCCATTTCCTTACCCTAAATAAAACTCTTCCTGCTGAGACATATGTCTCCCCACTTTCTCAGGGCAATATTGGCCCTTTACAATGTCATCTTATTAGGAGATGCTCCTGTCTATTTATTTTTATCTGTAGAGTGTAAAGCAATTCTATAACGTGAAAAAACAGCCGCAAGCACTGTCAAGTGCTATAAATCTCCTGTCTCCATTTTTCAAGCAGTTACTTTTTTGATATTTAAACTCAAATCCTGATGATAGAAACTTGCATTTTATGGACAGGCAAGGAGAAATTTCTCACCAACCAAACAAGTTGAGCTATGCTTCTGGATATGAATAGCTAGCTCTTTTTTGCATCACACCTACTCTACTAAATATACAAAACATGGAACAAGTGATAGCTTTGTCAGCCACCAGCTAATCAGATGAAAAATTATTATGCTTAGAAAAATAATAAAGGTAGAAGCCAGCTGTGCATTTGTTGGATAAAAATCCCAGTGTCTCCCATGTTAGATCATGTGCATTTCAATTTCTGGGAAGAAAATAATGGGAGTTTCTCCACCCTTTCTCATGTGAGCCATAAAACAGATTTATTACCTAGGATATATTCTATGTTTTCTCCTGAGAAAAAAAGAAAGTGGTGGAACAAGTTCATTTTTTTTCTCTTCTACAACTAGGATTTTCTTTATAATAAACACAGAGCTAAATTTTGGTATCACATAGCCCTTCTATTTAATGCTCTGGCCACACTTTTTACCTTCCTAAATGTCAAAGTGTAGCATTTTCTTTTCAGTGGGGAATCTACAGCTGTTCCAGCTGCCTAAGTGCAAAAAGTCTGTCCTAAGATTCCCATCAGATACTTTCTAGCGCACAATCCTTTCCTCCACTAAATCAAAGAAATTTGCCTTCTACTGAAAAGTTGTATAACTACAAAACTGTTAAATGTTGGTCTATTTTTATTTTCAGCTCAGCTTTACCTGACACCCAACTGTCACCCAGCAGCTCTGGGAAAGTCAGTCTGCAAACTTTAGGGCAGTGTTGAACCTCATCTGGGAAAGTTTTCCTGTATTTTTTTTTTAAATGATCACAGTCACCTTCTGGCCATTACGAACAGAAATAGAAGAAAAATTGTTTTATAGATATTTCCTATTTGTGGGATGCTAAAATTCTAAATTTATCTAAACATCTATGATGGCAAAACTATTTATATGAAAGGAGCTTTCCCATCTGCCTTGCACTTTGTGGTACAGAGGAAGCTGATTCATACTTTAATGAAATGCTTCTGAATCATGATACAACCTGGATTCTGTAGTTAATAGTGTGGAAACTTTGAAGATTTATATATACCTTTTAAAGTGATATCCAGCAATAGCTTTTTGTCTTGTTTTAATTATACTATTAATTCCATAGTATTTGAAACCTCACAATATACTCTTAATAACTAGCACCTACTGTTTAATGAGTCACTTCTCTCAACAGGGCCACACTGACATTTTTCAAAGTTCTAGTTCTTCCAAATAATCCCACTGTGTATGAATGTTTAGACTTAGTCATGAATGACACTGAAACTATTTTGAAATGAGTTATGCCATGATTAGTTGCATATAATTAAAATGTGTTCATCATATTTGTGAAAAGAGTTGCTTAAGTTAAAACCCTACTTTGTATCACACAGCTGTGGCAATGTGTGAAGAAAGAAGTTTTGCAAAAATCACACTTTTTTTTTAAAAAGAATGAGTTCTTTCTCATTGTTCTGTGTTCATCTTACTGCTTCACAAAGATATTAAAAAACAGTAGTTTTTATTCTATTGTCAAACTGAAAACCTTAGGTTGTATTACCAAGTTTCTGGTGAGTCAAACTATTCTCACAAAGAAAACAAATTCAAACACATAAAATTTTTGGATTCAAGCAACATAACTGTTCCTAAGGTTATCTTTTTTTTTCTTTACAAAGACATAAATAAAAATAAAAAATTGCTGACATTTGCAGTTTGTGCAGAAGTATTGCATCAGCATTAGAATTCATAAAAGGTGTCCAAACAGAAAAGCTCAACCTTTCCTTCTTTAATCATTACTATTTTTTTCCACAGTACCAGAAAACGGACTTATATATAACCCTAACCCAAGGCAGCTAGGACAATAAATATACATATATCTACATATAGCTTATATAGATATCTATGTTATATATCTATAGCAATTTATTACAGAAGAGTAATCATAGTGGCTGCTTTCCCCAAGAAGACAATGCCTAACAGAATAACATTTTGGAAAGCAGTGCTCTTTAGCATTAAATTCCCTATAAAAGCCAATTAGCCACAACTGACTGTTTTCCCGTTCTTACCATTCAATGAAAAGGTATGTTGTTATGGCTGAGCTTGCAGGGAAATAACACTCCAAACACAAGGTATGCAAACACAAGCCATGATACAACCAGACTGCATGATAGAGCACCAAAATATTGTCTGCTGAGAATGCAAAAATATACTCGGGTCATTAGCTAAGAGTTTCACTGCAGAAAGGAATTCACAGTATTCTAAATTGGTCAACATGGTCATTAAGGTGCAACACAGTCAATGCCAGCTCCCTAATGCATTAAGATTCTAATATTGTAATTCTAATGCTTAAAAATAAGTTTGTACACCAGTAATTTATTATATCCGTGAAATGAGAAGCTCGCTTCTACTCTAGTGTGTGCCACAGTTAAATTTTTATACAGGATAAAGACACATTTAAGTAAGAACTGAAGCAAGAAGTTAGAATTTCTGATCACAAGATATTTTTATGATAGCTAGAAAAACAACTTTACCTGTAAATCAATAAAAATGTGAATAAGGATCATTAAAGGACAATAAGTTATCCTAGTAGTTTATTTACATTATTTATAATCTATTTATTTATTTTGTTAAAAAAAATACCGTGTTCTCTACTTTCCATATAGCTTATACAGAAAGGACAAATGAATAAATTAAATGCTTCCCAGTCACAGTCCCCTCCTGAAAAGCCTCATAGAAAAACTAGTGCAATGGGGTTTGGCAGTGGGAGTTTTATACAAATGATAGATGAATTACAAAGAAAATGCACTAAAATGTAAAATTGCACAAGAAAAGTATTTGGCCAAATGCCTGTCAGAGAAAGCTGCCTGCAGACGTCAGTCTCTCACATCCTGTATTTTTCCAAAGGATGTCAAACAATTATTTTGTGCCTCGTGCATGTCTGGATAAGGCTACCGATTCTGAGCACTGAGTCTACTTTAAGCTCTGCCATATAAACGAGCTGCCTAAAGTATTGCATTCTTTCTAATGAAGTACTCCTATAGGAGATGAAAAAATATATATAATAAAAGAACCCAAATTTAAGGCATGTATGTGCCATCTAAACATTAGATGAACACACTCAGAATACAAACTAGGTCCATAAAAAGTTACAGGTAAAACAAAGTGCTCATGCTGAGAACAACTGGAAAGCAGATTTATGCCTCCCACACTTTATAAGCAAGTCTGCAATACTTTGCTGCAGAATCAGACTGCCAGCAGAGGGAGCAAAAGCAAGTAAACACAACAGAAATCCGAAAGTGCCAGCGCTGCCGTCCAGGAAGAAGAACCCGCGTGCCCAGGCTGCACAAGCGAGCCGGGGGCTCCTTCCCTTTCCCCGCTACCTAAAGCGGTCTGTGAAAATGCAGCCAGGTGAGATTTCTTCACATTCCTGACAGGAAAACCTGCTAGGAGAATTCTGGATGGCAATGTGAGTAAAAACAGTGACACTGGTCAAGCTGTTGCTTTAAGGAGAGCCTTGTAGATTTCAGCAGGCTATACCTGAACAGAAATGTGCATTATTTGCATAAAATTGCGGTGTATTAATTATCATTGAATATCTCAGGTTGGAAGGAACCTCAGTCTGATTTCCAGCGCAGAGTGGTTTCAGCTAAGACAACATATGAGGTTGCTCAGGACTATCCCTAGTGAGATAAATGCTTTTTTTTATTTCCTCCTCCTCCTACAAATATTATAACAGCATATATATATATATATATATACTTTTGCAAATGTTTTTAAGTGAAAGCTCCTGAAGTGCTTTAGAAGGTTACCTGCAGCAGCTCTTCCTGAGGATCACAGTTACAATTTTGCAGGTGGGGAGGTGCAAAGGAAGGAAAATCCCACCTAGGGTTTGTTTTCAAAGGACAGAAGGGCTGGATACACAACTCGGGAGATTGAGTTCCCATCCCTGATCTACAGCATATGATTCAGAGTGCACACGAGGGCAGGAGAAACAAGCTTGCTCCCCAGCTCTTACTTTTAGCCATCTTAAAAAGCAAGCAAACAAAAAAATCATTACTGTTGGTCTCAAAACAAAAGCACCGGTTATTATAGAACAATTGTAAAATTGCGAACCCAACGCACGAGCTGCGGCTCGGGGTACCCTCGGCAGCGGCCGCTGCGGGGTCACCACGAGGCGGCCACCGGGGAAGGACCGCGCTGCGGCCACAGGGGACCCCTACCAGGAACACAGTCCCCCCTGCCCGCCCCGCCGCTTACTCCTTCGGCCGGGCCGACTCCGCGCCCCTTCCAACGGCGCTAACGGAAAACGTAACGGCTCTAACGGAAACGCCCCGCGCGCCGCCCAACGGTTGCCATGACGACGCCGCACGCACCGCCCCCACGCCCATGACGCTCCGCCCTCGCGGCGGCGGCGCTGCCGCCTCCGTCCCCCCGTCCCGCCCGCGGCCGCTCACCGGGCTCCCGCGGCGGGCTCCGGTGCCGGCCAGCGGCTCCGCGGCGGCCGAGCGGGCGCAGGGGGAGCAGCCGCTCCCAGAGGCGCCTCCGCTGCCCCGGGTCGGTGCGGAGGAGCGCGAGCGGGGGCGAGCACGTGACGCCCGCGACGCCCGCGCGTGACGTAGCGGGGGGGGAAACGCAGCGAGACGCGCATGCGCCGTAGGGCGGCGGCGCGTGAGGGGAGCCCGGGAAGCCGCCGCGGAGGCGGCGCGTGGTGCAGCCCGCCGTGAATCCGCATGTGCCGTGGGACGAGCGGCCCCACGGAGCCGCCGTGGGCTTCGCGCGCTGCCTTCCTTGCGGAAAGGACTCCTCAGAGAGAAAAGTTTATCACTTTCCTCTATAAATAACCCCCCTTGCTCTCCAGCTCCCCTGAGATCTGCTGAAGGAAAACCAAGCATGATTTGCTCGGGGCACTCCTTTCAATAAAGCTTCCTCATTTTATGTAGCTTCTCAGAAGGCTATACTGCCATAATTTCAGTTTGGGATATTGGTACATGATAAAACTAATGCTTTGCACATTTTTTGCTATTTTTGGCTTTGCAGCCAAAGTTAAATGAGACCTAAAAGTTCCACAGTGCTGTTTAGTGAGAGTTCAACTTCCATTAAAGCAAATAAAGATGTGTAATTTTTAAGCAAGTATGTAAATGCACATGTGGACTTGTTTTTCCTA
>JAUBOD010000858.1:1113469-1129690 GCA_032353885.1 Nothura maculosa
CTTTTGCAGCTTCTTAATCATAGAAACTGAAGTGGTCTGTTTGCTCCCCAGCATCCGAAAAAGCCAAATCAGAGCCAGCCACGTTCAGACATGTCAGTGCCTGAAGCTGAGAGGCCACTGTGAGCACTCTGCACACTGGTGGCTGGATGGCTATTCCAGCACAAAACCTAAGTCCAGCATCTTCTCCATGTCTTCCTTAACACCTTTGCATTTTAATCCATTATGTCATTCCTTCCAACTCAATGTATGATCTCAGGTTATGATGAGCAGATCAAAACCTCATCTGCTTGCCCAGAGTGTTGGTTCTTTCTCCCATCTTGTTGTGGGGGTCTAACATCCTCCAAAATCAGTTTTATAACCTCTTCCTCTTCCAAGTCTCTCTGCAAAACCCACAAGCTGTTCACACAAACCCAGCCTGCTGATTACAGCCAGGAGGACTAATTCAGATTAACTAAATTAATTAATTAAAAGCCTCTCAGCATGGCAGCATGTTTGAAAATAAAGATCTGACCAGGCATCACCATCCATTGTACATCCAAAGTTATTCAGAGCTTGCAGAAAATGTCACATTAACATCTTTTTCCCCCCATTTACTTATGCCAACCTTTAATTTCAAAATCTAGAGGCCATCCATTCCTTATCAGATTAACATAATCTGATAGTTCAAATTCCAAAATATAGTAACAATAATAAATATTAATAATAAAAAATAAGTAGAACAAAACAACATTCAAAGTTTGTGAGTGAGTTAAAGGACTAAAGCCACATTTACCACTCAAGCCCCCTTAAAGGCAAACAAATTACTGAAACATCAAAAACAGTGTCATTTAAATATAGTTGAATATCATTAAAACAAGACACTAGAGAAGAAAAGAAAAGCTAAAAACACTGGCTGATAAAATCAGAGTGGCAGTTTTCATTAGGAATCCAGAAACCACACCATTCTCATAGTCATGAATCAAAAATATTGAGAAAGAAACATAGGGAGAGTTCAGAAGAAAAAGTCAGTCTAAGCAAATCAAATCACATTAACTCTAATAGTTTTCTGAGATCAAACAAGGTGAATTATTTTCTACTGACCAGTGCAAAGGCTAAAAGCTGGATGGCAAAACATGCTCACAAAAAGGAATCTAAAGTTTATCCTCTATCTGTAGGGGCTGCCAGAGTTGCACTCATGGGACATATCAGCAATATTCCACCATATGGGACTTTTCAAAGAAAATCTCCAAGCAAAATTTAAGTTTTCTTAGTTAATTCAAACTGATTTGGTTCTAAGATTTAAAGAAAAATAGCATAAAAGTGATACATGCTTAACCCTTGGTACTGAACAACAATGATCTTATTTTGCTGCATTACAAAATAAATTTACTAAGCATCCAGTCTGACACAAATGCAATGTTCTTAATAGCATAGGATGTCCAACTCCTGATACCTTTTCAGCTTTGCATAGAGCTAAATATGTAATTTTTTTTACAGCAAAAAAATGATACTGTTTCAAAGGCATAATGGCTTCTTCCAAGCCTGCAAATGCATATCAACTTGGGAATGGTTGTTCCAGAGCTCCCATAAAGGAGATAAGTGCATTTTATAAAGCCAAACTTTAAATCTGCTGCTACTCATGGTTCTTAAATTTATTAAAAATTTACAAGCACACCACGCTACTTTCTCTGCCAATTTAATTTAGGATATTTTATAAACACCTGCCTAGCTTAATAATCAATTCAGTGTTGCTCCTCCACACAGCAAGACCCAATCAGATATGAGGTAATTAAATATCTTTTCAAGGACTCTGTGAATTACCTGGACAAATTCCAGTTACAACAGTAATGTTTTGTCATCTACTGCAATTTCAAATGGAAATACTACTTGTCAGTTCCTGTTACATATTAGCTGTACTGCAGCTGCAACATTCAATCCACAGTTCCATCCCTCTGATAAGTGAAGCAATTCCAGTATATAAAGCTTGATCTCCCACAATTTTACCTTACAAATCAGCAGTTACATCTATTTATAAGGTGTGAAACTCTACCCTTTTTTTGGATATAGGCTCTACACTCTGTCCATGCATGGACTACCCATTGCTTTGCAGCTCAGGTACACTGGCTGTCTCTCATGGAAACTCTTTGGAGCCCCCAAGAGCACAGGGAATATAAGTTTATTACTTATGCGCTTTGCAAAAAAATCTCAAGAGTTTATCAATTTGGGATACTTCCAACCCAAGCAGAAAACAGCACTAATAAGTCATGACAGCTCAGACAAAAATCAAATATCAAGAAAGATGGGTTTCAGTGATCTGGAAACACAGCACAACACAGTCACTGAGCAAGGTAACACAGACCTCTGACTAGGGGTTAGTCAGTAAGCTAACTACAAAGGGTTTGGATTGAAACCTTTAAATGTAACTGTGCTGCACTGTCAGTAAACAAATTTTAACGTTCTTCATAAAATCCTATTTATCCTAATAAAATCCCACCAAAATGCCATGGCGCATTTAGAAAAATCAAGGAAATATTCATTACAATTCAGGCTATAACTAGTTAACAAGATTGGCTGCTTTCTAACTAGTTCTACAAGCTGACTTTCCTCATTCAGCATTGTAATTGGCACATCTGCAGACAGGAAATCCTCAACACTACCAAGTTTCCCAGTCTATTATCTGAGACACCTGGTGTGGGTGTGTTGATACAGAGAAAAACAATGAATCATGTGGACTGCACATCAGTTAACCAGCTTTAACTGTTAATGTGTGATTCTTAAAGGTGGAGCACAAATTTGAGCACTGGGAGAGGAAAAAAAAAGAAAAACTCACACCTTTCATTCTGGAGGTTCTGAATGGAGGTTCTGAATATGGAATTTAACTCCAATCTATGACAAAACTTATAATGTGCTCTTCTGCACATCTAAGTAGTGCAAAGTACCACAATACAACAGACTCGCAACAGAATATCATTCAACCTTATTTTAATCAAACAAGGGTTTTTTGGTATTATTTCAATTTATCACTTCATATTTCCATCTTTGACAAAAATTAAAAAATGACTTGAAATTTCACAGGTGTGACTCCACATCAGGGAACATTTTTACTGGATAGTTTGAGGAATATCAGATATTGCAATTAGAAATCCACAATTTTGAAGAGCTTCTCATCCCATTAATATTTTTCTACATTTTTTTTTATTGTCACAGCTCCAGGTAACATAACCTTTTTCTGCTTTAGGCAAGCACTAGTGTATTTGGTTATGACAAGTGTGATCAGTTATAAGTTCTTTCTATAATTTATACTGCTAAAAGAACATTAAAACAATCAAGTTTACCTACTGCCCACATCACTGTGTCAAAGGAATCTGATTCTTCTGTGCCCAAGTCAGTATTTTTCCAGGTGACTTTCAGTTTGTTGCTCTCCAGTTTTTCCACTTTGGTTGGGATACATTTCTTTAAAAATTTTGTGCCATAAGATTCCATGTGCTCAGCTACTAAAGATGACATTTGCTGTTTAGTAGGGGGAAAAAGAAATTGTTTAAACTTAGATATACAATCTTTCTAATGCAAACCCCTCCTTCAGTTGCCTTTGTGAAAATTCATTAAATACAAAGGAATGTTTTATCATGTAGCAACTGTGGCATTGCTAATACAGGGTGATTTGTTGAGCCACTGGGTATCTGAGACCTGCAACTCCACCTTGCTAAAAGAGATCTACCTGTATCACAAGAACATTTTTTTTTCCAAAAAGAAAAAATATCAGATGAATAATAAGGTTGCTTTTACATAACTTGAAGCTTAAGCAAAAATAGCATGGAGAGTAAGTTCAATTGAACATTGCTATAAGTACCAATTTCTGGCAGCTTGAAGGGAATTGAGCACTTTCCTAACGCTAAGAAAAAAAAATACTTCCCTTTGCCATGACACTTGTCATTCGATTGCAAAGAGTATGATTCACTAAGATTTCCTTGAAAGTTCTACTACAAAAGGAAATAATGCTTTTGTCCTAAGAGCCTGTTTGAAATAATGCCACACCGCAGATGAGTAGTGAAGTGTCGTATTGACAGGTTTATCCAAAGATGTCATTGCTCCTGATAGTAGTAATTCAGGTTGCACTTTGTCACAGGATATGTTTATTACTTAAAAGCTATTACCACAAAACTACTTACACAGAAGAAATACATGCAAGCCACGGGCTTACCAATCTTTATATTCAAAGTTATGATTAAGAAATATGAAAGCAACAGCATTATTTCTCTTCAGAAACACGGTATCTCACTCATCATTTTCCACTAGACTTACGTACAGCCTGAATATAATTATTTTATATCTATTCCCTCTCAGCTTGGAGCTTCCTAATGTGCTCTTCCCACCTGCAAGCTCTTGGAGAAAGCCCTACTTTTAAGTGTTTTATGAAGCACCATAAACACTCTTAACTCCCTGTTCCCCACCTGCTTAGATCTCATGCTGTTACAGGTGTGGACTGCTTCAAAGATGAGAGCAAATCCCAAGACACATTCCTGTACAGGGTTTCACAAACCCCAGTACACATACCACTAGTTTTAAGGAAGCCACTTCAAAGTGATAGTGACTGGAATGCAACCAGAAGCTGTCACTATCCACAGTGGTAATTGTCATTGCTGCTGCTATCAGCAGCACTCCCTCCTCAAAACTGGAGGTTGGGAGAACCTATCTTAAACTGACTAACAAAGCACACACTGTGTTGTTACACTTTAAAGATAGTTTTTCTACAGCCAACGTGCAAAGTAGCTCTTAAGTCCATAATTTTATTGATCTTTCTTCAACTTTGGCCTGTAAATGCTTAGCACTATTGCAATTAAGAATTAAAAATAAACACACATTCTTATATATTTGCAAATGTAACATGTTTTGTACTCACCTGATCAAACCCACGAAGTGGAATGCTTCTTATCATGACTGTGGTATCTAATCCAATACCGGTTAGAAAACCAGCACACTCCAGTGAAACATCTGGTGAAATATCAGTTAAAGAAATGCAAACAACATCTTCATACAAATACAGTATAAATAAGCACACAGGTAGCCCTTCTTCCTAGAGAAATGAAATACTCCTTGTGAAGACAACATCTTCAGTAGCTTCAGCCCATATTCAATAAAGATCCATGGACTAGAATATTTTTGTCCTTAGCAGTATTGTTTTAAGGCCCTCAGATTCAACTTCAGTTGATCTGAATTCCCATGATGATATTGAACATAAAACTATTACTGCATATTAGCAGCTTAAATATTGGGCATGAGCAAAGGAATTCAAATAATTGAGCTTTTATAAAATGACAATTCTACTGCTTAAAATCATAAATCATCATTACAGTTTTTCAAAGGATACAACTAGCTCCAACAACCAACCTGTCAAAAAAGAAAAAAAGAAAAAAAAAGAATAAAGCAATGGAATGAACTTATGCATATTTTTGCATAATTTAAATTATTTTCTGAATTATGTATTGTTACAAGATTATGGGTTTGGGCAGTGGCTCTGCTGTTGTTAGTTGGAAAATATTTAAGAATTTGAGGTGGCACTTCAAGGAAGATTCTCCTGCCAGTTTGGCTATTAATTACTCTCCTGTCATATACCCCTAAGAAAGTTATTATTTCACAATACTGCTAAGAAAGAAACAAGTCCAATGCTTGGCAGTCTCACTCTTTTTTTAATGCTAGCCCAGCAGAATAGAACACTAGGTGAAGCTGGCTTTCAGCCTACACCTCACCCTCAACTATTCACATCATATCCCAAATCCAAGAAAGATCCTTTTCAACATCCAAAAAGTAGAGATTTGGGCTGCAGCTGTGTGAGCCTCAGAGATGCCAGTCATTATAACTATTTTATCCTTTTTTTTTTTTTTAAATACATGCAGAAACAACCTCCCCTTATTTATTCTATAATAACAACACAATTTCTAGAGGCTTATGGGGAACAGATTAAGCTACAGAGATTAATATCTGTGCTTTATGTTTGGCAAACAATTAAACATAGTAGGAGACAAATTTTCCCAACATTTGGGCATCTAATTTATCTGTAAATGGACAATGTTCCCCTCTTTTATCATATAGCTCCCGGGAAGCACTGGAGAAAAACAAAAAAACAACAAAAAATACTCCTACTCTTTGCCCATAAATAAACATCTGCTGGAGCCTCACAGGGAGCAGAAGGATAATTTATGTAATTTGGGCATATGTTTGCTCTTTTTAACTTTAGATGAAAATAGGTGCCAGTTGGCACTCTTTATAACACCATCAGTACATTATTTGCAATTTCTCCTACAGACTAGATGGTGCTTGGGCTTCATCAGTATCTAATAGCAAAGTCTGGAAAGCAGAACCTAATCTACTTCACACCTGCTCAATCTCTCACTCATTTTGAAGAAATCTGAAAGTATCTTTTCTAACTCACTCTGCTAGGATCCTTCATTCCAGGAGTGAGAATTTCTTCATAGTGTTTACATACCCAGAGGTCTGTCTTTACTTGCAGATTTTCTGGCTAATGGTTTTTCTCTTTTTTTTTTTTTAAAAAAGAAAAAGAATCTTTTAGATGACTAAGTGCAGGACTGACAGTTCCATACCCCATAACTATGCAGTTTATAGCAGAGATGTGTGTGTGTGTGTATATATATATATATATATATATATAAAATATACACACATACACCTTTTTGGAGAAAAGAAAAAAAGTAGAATACAGTTCAGACTACAACAAAAGGCACTAAATTGAACCTTGGGAATATTTATAATTGATACAAATCTGACAGAAATAAACCTTTAACAACTCCCTCCTTCATTTGCTAAGACACAGTCTGATAAAGTACAGAAATGCTACTGTAGCCCCTCAAGGCTTATTTTGACTAAAGCTTAGGAATGCAACATATAAACACTAGACTCCCACATTACACTGTTACAACTTGCATTAGCAGCAACTGGACAAAAGCCACATTTTCACAGAAATATCTTACAGGGATAGATCTTGTGTTTAGACTTAAAAAAAAAAAAGTGAAAAAAGAAACACCTCAAAACTTAAGTTCCTCACATATGTCATGCTCTCAGTATTGGATAGGTAATTAATATACTGCAAAGATGGCAGATTTAGTTTCCTTTCTAAACCGTGCTAAGGAGCCCTATTTATCTATTTGATGTTTAGCTTAACATACACAGTATTTTGATATTTGAAAGTCACAGCTATGAATGGCAGCTCTATCTTCTTTCAAAATACCATGCTTATGTTGCTTAAAAGTCTCTTTTTCTAATAATGCCTTACCTTTCCTAGAGCTGCTTGATAAAGTTAAAATACAGTATCCGACTTACAAGCATCTGTGCATCTCCTAGAGCAATTATTCACATCAAGAAATTGCTATGCAGTGTAACACTGACTCAGAAACTTAATGTCATACTGTACAAAACAGATAAAATATGGCATTTTAGTATTTTGTCTTTCTTATCGAAAGTACTATTACTTAAGAGAACATAAATAAAATTATTATGGAGGTTTTTTTCCTAATTAAGAATTCTACAGCAAAAAGGAACAATCTAGCCTTCATTTAAGTGTATGCTGCCCTCTGGCGACTTCTATGCATAATTGCTACAGCAAATAAGTCATCTGAACCTAAAACGATGAAAAATTCTAATTTAATTTAGAAATACTGAAGGAAATATTCATGCTAAAACACTCTATGTCTTTACTTATAAAGGCTGGTATAGCAATGTAAACATGTAGCAAAACAAACTCTCACAAGAAAAACAGAAGGAAAATGAGGTATGAAAGTGGCATGAAATGTAATAAAGCATGAACATCAGTGTCTATTAAAGCTATGGTGATATAGCTCACGTTTTCCCAGGAGATTCTTTCAGCCAGAATAGATCATCACTTGTGATTCCATACTCCAGTGCACCTGCAATCTATGGACAGATAGGTAAAACGTTGAATCTTGAAGGTAAGTTCTGGCAGTAGACAGCTATAAGCATCTTGCATTGTATTAACAGAAGCAAAGCCACTATGGGAGCAACCATTCCCCTTTATTCAGCTCTAGTTAAAGCACTTCTAGAACACTGTGCCGAGCTCTGGCCTTCTGAAAACAACATGGATAAATCAAAACAAGTACAGCAAAAAGCTACTGATTAATCACATTATGTTTTTAATTCTTTTATCCTCCAAACATACATTATTATCTGTAACAAATTAAAATTGTCAAGAAGTAAGCACAACTTACATGCGTGGGATATTTGGGTCTTCCTCCAGTGGCAATGACAATCTTATCCGCAGTAACAACAATCTACAAACAACAGACACTCAGAATGAAGTATCTGAAATCCTTCCACCTGCCTCTGGATTTTAGTTATGTACAAGACAAAGTGATTATTCTTCCTATTGACCTGATTTACTGTTCAGCAGTACATTAAGAAAGATTGGTTATATAGCAAAATAGTACAGAAATTTCTTGTATCCTTAACTGATACTGATAACTGGTAACTGAATGAGCAGGAAACAGTAAAGCAGCTTACCTCTTTACCTGCTTTTGTTAAGCCACGGATTGTATGTGGATCTGAAAAACTCCCCTTGATGTTGAAATATTTCACCTTCCTGTTCAGGAGAAAGCAGCAACATACATGCACACTTAATGAGAATGAATAGGAATAAAATTGAACCAACTAATCTTTTCATATTTGAAGGGCTAACAAGGATAGCAACTAAGCAAAGTAAAAGGAACAAAATAATTTATAGGATTGTTATCACCTCTGCCATATAATTTAGGTTACTTCATTCTTCTGTCACAGTTCACTCCTTAATAAATAGTACCTACCTAACCTTGCAATATCTTTCGAGACCAGTTTATTGATCTCTTCAAATGATAGATGTTCCACATCCATATATCCCCATGTATGCATAGCATTATCATTTTGTTATAATGCTTATTTGACAACATAGAAAAAGCAGCTTCAGGATTTGCTCTAGTCAACAGAAGTTACAAGATTATGTAGCCACTAAATTATCTATTAACATCGCTTTTCCAAAGAAGGAACATGGCAATTCACAAACATGACCAAGGTCCACATGCTGAAAACTTGGAAGTATTTCAGCACACAATACAAAATATCAAAACACAACTATTTTAGCACAGTACTACATGTCTGCTTCTTAATATGGCATGTAAATTGTAGTGGATAAGTTTGAAATAAACTTAAGTTAATAAACTTTATTTAAGACAGACTACTTAATATTAATGAAGAATTTCCTCAGAGCAACAACAAAAATTACCTTATCTATGCTGGCAAGAATATCCACAATCTTGAGACTAAGAGACTTATAGACTCAAAATACTAGCTCCCACACAAAATTTCTAGGTCAATTCAGCAACTATACAAAGTGAAGTACTCTTTGATTATGGGAAGAAAGATAAATTTCAAAGTCCTACTTACCTGTCTTGTAGTTGTACTCTATGGCCCCAGTTCAAGGACTTCACATAATTCTGAACAGCTTGAGCCATCACAGACCTAACAAAAACCAAGAAACTGTGCATTAAACCATCACGTTACAAATTCAGAAAATACATCTCAGATGCATCTCAAGCTAGAATTACTAAATAAAACAAATAGTTCTTGTTATATCCAGTTCAAAACAACACAGTAAATTAGTGATACTATGGTAAACTATTCAAACTATTATAAACTATAATAAAACCTGTTAAACTCGTAAAAAGAGGTTGGTCTTAAACAGCATAGTCTAAAAAACTTCATATGAAATTCACCTTCCTAACTGTCTTTCAAAAAACTGCAACAGGGTGTTGATTCATGTGAATGTTATACATTCGCAGCACAAAAGAGTGGATAAGGGCAATATTCTTTACCAGGTATGCTGAACTGGTTGGGATATATTCCATCCATAGTGCTGGGCATCTTTAAGGGCACTTCCTAAAAGAGCTGCTTGATGCATAAGCTTTTTAGGAATACAGCCAACATTCACACAGGTTCCACCAAGTCCCCATTGGGTTCCTAAACGGAAAAAAAGAGAATTTAATGGAACAGGTTAATTTAACTTAATGCAGTTAGGTTATTAATGGAATTAGGTTATTCATACAATTAGTTAAAAAATCTGTGACAGCACAGTTTGCTATCTCCTACAGAATGGTTTCTAACTCTATTTCAATTATTTTGTTTTGATGAAGAACATAACTAAATCTTTTCCTTCAAAAATTCAGGATTTCTTACAATTTTCTTATAAAATCATTATACATTTATATTTCACGTATGAAAATATTATCCTACTATTTATCTTTCATACCTTGTGGAGAAGGTTCCACATAATCCAAAACAGCCACTTTCCTTCCGAACTGAGCAGCTTTAAAAAAAGAAGCAAGAAATGTATTTAGAACAAACACATGAACCTATTTTTTTTTAGTATCGCAGGCACAGATCAGCAATATAGGAGATGATGGCAAGTGGCTTACACTGTCTAATATAAGATACTAGACTGTTCAGGTGGGCAGTGCATCTTCCAGGGAGCGCTTGATAACCTGAACTATGAGCCTCTACTTTCTATCAACCATAAAATACATCTCAAACTGCGTTTCATAACCTTGCGGGTTATTGAATGTGTTACACAGAATCATAAAGGGGAAGGTTCTCTACAGAATTTAAACAGCCTTAGTAGACTGCTTCTTAACATATAAATAAGTGCAAGATATAATTTTTAAAATGGTATTTGTAGAGGAAAGCATTTTACAACAACAGCACAATAAAAGCTTATTAAAAAGGTCCTGGGACAATAGAGAAAATATCAAAGGAGGAAAAAAAAAAGAAAAAAGAACAGGAAAGTTACACCCCAGCTTGTGTATGAATTAATTTGTAGATTAACTCTATAGGGTTGAGTTAATCATTAATGCACATGGATCAAAACCATGCTAGATGGAAAGTTTCAGCATTACTAGTACTGCTTCCTTCAGTTTCCATAAGCACACATTAAGCTAAAAGAAAGCTCTGGTTAGCTATTTATGCATACAAACCTTCCTTTGCACAAGCAAGGCCTCCAGATCCTCCACCAATTACCAGAAGATCATACTCATTCCTTCCTGTGGAGAAAATACAGAAAAATTACCTAAAAGGGGGAGAAATGGCTCAGGTAAGAGTGATGGCGGAGGTAAGTTAAAAAGGAAATACTAAAAAGCACATGTGGATTCCACAACTAATTTTACTGGTGACTTGGGCTTTCATAATCTCGCTAGTGAGCTGTGTTTTACCAGCGCCCTGAGGCAACTGGGGGAAAGAGCTGAACTAGCTGGTCTGGTTGTGACCCACAGGTGATAGAGCAGCCCCGAGGGCACGAGAAGCAGCTTGGAGGGCTCTGCCCAAGGAGCGATCTGCGTCCTGAGACAAAGGCAACCGCTGCTCCCACACAGACAGTGGGTTTCTCCATCCTGGCCCCCATTCCCGTGGCGACAACTCTCACTTCTGGGCATAGCTGGCTCGCAAGGCCTAGGGTTCAGGGGACAATGGCAGTGGGGTGACCTGCTCCCGACCCTCAAGGCCTCGTGCACCCTTGTGCCACTGGGCTTGGAAAGCCAACGGCTCTCTGTCACCTTGGGTTTACGCTTAAAACCCCGACTTTTTGGTGGTCTGTGGTGATCCTCGCCAGGGAGGATAAGAAAAACAGCAGCTTTGCCCTGCAGCTCCCTCAGGCTTGAGGGAAGGGACTGGGGAGAGGCCCTGTGCTAAGAGGTGACTGCTAAGGGAACCAGTGCCCCCAAGTAAGCAGGGGGGCTGGAGGAACACCCCTCCGCCTCAGCGCGGGGAGACAGGGCAGCCCGCGCCGCAGGGAGGGCGCGAGCCCGGCGGGCGCCGCGTACCTGAGAGGCCCCGCGCCGTACGGCGCAGCGAGGCTCCCAACAGCCGCCCCGGCCTCCGCCACAGCGCCGCCATGTTGTACGGCACAGGGCCCCCGCGCGGCGCCAGGACGCTTGCGGGCTGCCCGCGCGGCGCCTGAGCAGCGGAGGAGGCGGAGGCGGCGGGTCGGTGAGGCGGAGCGGGCGGGGGAGCCCTCAGGAGCGGCGGGATGGGGAGCAGAGGGGCGGCCGCTCGCGGTGTCGCGGGGAGGCTCCGTGAGAGGAGCGGGCGCCGGAGCCTCGCCCTTGTGACAGCCCCGCGCTGTCCGTTACCCGGTGCGGCGTTTCCGCACGCACGTGGGGACCGTCCCGCCGCAGCACCTGCGAGGCGCCCCCGGAACGAGCCGCGCGCCTCCCCGCCGCTCCCGCACCAGGCTTGTCCCGCGAGGCGCAGCCAGCCCCAGGGCCACAGAGAGCCAACACGGGCCACCAGAATGGCTCAGCGGGATCATCTCCCGTCCCGTGTTATCCACCACTTAGGGTATTGCTGTCGGCCCACCCTGGGTCGCTGTGAGCGTCAGGAAGCATTTTGGGAGCCGAGGATCCAGTTGGCGTTCGCCATGGCCCAACAGTGGCCATTGCTACCGCATGCGAGTAACACCCCAGAAATGTCCCACAGCCACTTCTGGGGCAGGGAGTTGCCCCTGGCTCTGTGCAGAAGGAGCCTTTAGGTGGCCAGAAATGAGTTCTAGGTAGCCGTGGTCCAGGCTCCGGAGCAGGGCCTGGCTCGCAAGGGGGCAGCAGCCAACTGCTGTGATGGAGCGTCCGCCGCGTAGGAGACGCGCTGGAAAAGGAGACTCCAGAGTCCTGCGGAACCAGCATCCACCCCTAGAGTAGGTCAGACTAAGTTTTCTTCTTCTTTCTTTCTTTCTTTATTTTTTGCTCAATGTTGATGCCTCAAACACATGAAATGGCAATTACTTGCAAGTTAGTAAATAGATTAAAAATTTATCAAGTATTGCTGTTGTGAAAAATAAGGCTGCAACTCTCCTTGGTGCAATTTGAAGTCATGGCATGTTGCCTCCCACAGCAGTGATTGATAAATCACTAGAAACATTCTTACCTGCTGCAACAGCAGGAGAAAGACTGAGAGCACCGAGACCCATAATTAAAAGAAACCTCAAGCATACTTGGATACTAATTATTTACACTCTTCAGGTAGTTGGTTGCAATGTTATATTCAGCTGTTCAGTTCACTCACTGTGCTGAGCTGAACTAAGCAGTGCTGAGCATGTGCTCTGCACCCAGCATTCAAATCAGATGCATAGGATCAGGGGTAGAATGTAAATCTCTCCAAATGTAAAACACATCTAATGTGAATAAATATTGCTGCAGCATTATGGTGACTCACTATTAAGGAAAGGCTTTAAATATGTCAAGAAGTTCCCTTTAAAGATCACCATCAGTGGCAATTTAGAAAAGAGTTGCTGACAACTTTGGAATAATGCTTCTGAACCAGTTAAGGATAAAGCCTTGGCCAAGGGCCCATGCAACAGTCACACTGTAAACTATTATTCCCGATGCTATCATTACTGTAGAACTCAGAGTCTACGTGTACCACAGCCTGCACAGTGGTGATGAATTTATAGCTTCTTTTAGATCGTCATCACTTCCTAAATGTATATACATTCCCTCTCTTCTGTAGCTTAAGTGCGAGGCATTTACTTGCACTTGGCACCCCACTTAAGTCATCTAGGGAAGAACTATCCCAGTTGCTGCTGTGCCACAAGCAGACTGTGGGAAGCTGGGATGTCCCCAGTCCCCTGCCTGTATCTCACAGATAAGTCACTGCTGAGATATGGAGGTGAAAGCCTTCCTATCTGGACCCCTCTCTTTGAAAGAAAGTACAAAGTTAATGTAACACCACTCCACATGTTCCTGCACATTCTCATGAGCTTCGTCTTTGGGACAAGAGATAAAACTATTAGAAATGAAGAGTGTTTTTTTTTCTTCCCATGATCTGACTGACAATCAGACAAGTAGCCACTGATGCTTATGGCAGTGCTGAGTGTGTCTGTGATATACTTGAAAAACCTTTGTGAGGAATCAGGACCAGTGAAATTCTGGTTAACAGGTGTAGTTTTGTGGTTAGCATTAAGCTAATTGGAATAAATGAAATGATATATATTTTATCTGTCCACATACCTTATTTGTTTAAAAAGCGCACCATTTCAAGTAGGAGCAGATGCTTTGTAATATGAGAGAACATTTACATGCAACATGGTGTTTCTGTGGTGAAAGTAATCTCCTGTGCTGGGTGGGCCTTGGTTTATTTCCAGGTGAGATGTTTATTCTGGGCATTGCAAACAGTGCACTAACAAAAGGGCAACGGAAACACAGCTGTGACGCGCTTCAGAAGCAAATCTAAACGTGTTCAGCAGAAATTTAGGTTCTCTGGTACACAAAGCGGTTCTGATATCAGGTAGCCTTTCTCATTTTGAATTCATTTTAAGGACAGCTTGAACTACTTTTTTTTTTTTTAAAAAACTTTTTTTCTCATATGAAGTACCTTCTGTTACATTTAGCAATGGATTATTTAAATTCCTCCTCATGAAGACAACCAGGTCAGGACACCTTCTCTATCTGATACTCCAGAAAGACTGATTGTTGAAGCATGTTGTCATTTCTTTCCTGCTTTGCAGGCGTGGTTTGCTCTATATTTAATATTCCCAGATCAGCTAATTGGCAGTGCAGAGGAAGATGAAGGGGAGTATTGCAGATACCATATTTGAAACTCATCACATTGTTTCTTTTTTCTTGAGAAGGGTGAGGGTGGAGTTGGAAATAGATTATATCACAAGCTACATTTATGGTGTGACCTAATTAATCATTTGTATTAGTGGCAATGAGTTGTACTGGATCACTGTGAGACCTAGGAGATAGGGCTTTATGGTTTCTTTACATCTCCCTTGCGTTTTTTTTTTCCCCTTCTTGCTGTTGCTTTGCCACCATGTGCCATGATGTCCCTGGCATTAAGGAGCAGGGAAAGGAAAAGATGAAAGGTGGTGAAGCTGAAAAAAAAATAAGAGCAGAATAAGTGATATCAGGAACTTTCCTCTTATTTTTTTTCAATGCAAGGCAAAATCTGCTCACAATTCAAATCACTTGAGCACATGGAAAGTATCCTAAATTGAGGGCTGTGCTGACAACAGAGGACACTGAGTTGTCAATAACTCAGAAGCAGATCATGGGTAAACAGTGGAAGTTTTTTTAGGACTTTTATCTCAGGCTTCTTCACAAGTGAGAAGTTGTGTAGATGATTTTCTAGCATTCTTTTTTTCTTAGAAGATGGAATATTGTTTTACATTGTCAAGGAGGAGTCTGTGACAGTTGATGACAAAACAAATTCTGCTGTATCTGTAAAGAGAAAACCTTTCTGAATTTTGGGCCTCTTTCAGTGGGATTCTGCTTTTAAAAGCTTTGAGAAATCAATCTCTCGGAGAGGTAAAAGGCAAACTTATTAGGGAAGAAAATGGCTAATTTTTGTTTTTGTGATTGTAGCAATGACCAGACAGATTTCAATGAAAAGTCTATGGAGGCTGCTCTGAAAACATATGTAAAAAACATGGTTTATGTTTTTTTTCTGGTTTATGAACTAATGTACAAGAAACATTTGTGCATTAGTTCATAAACCCAGACAATGCTTTAACATTTGAACTTTGCTTTCTTCATTTTGCTTTTTTATTTTCAGAAATTTATCTGCAAGTTAGGCCCTTTGTTGTTCTGAAGTTCCTCTATGCCATTTCATTCTTTGCTTCCTTAACATAGATTTCTCTGTTCATAGTTTGTCCTTAAAAACGAATTGATTTCTAACAATTGAAACAGCAGGAACAGAGGAAGTTTCAAGTAACATAAGTTCTTGATTTTGTTCAAAAGTGTCAGCATATGTCTGAAACGAAGTGTGGGGAGAAGATACAGAAATATGGTAGATCTCAGTGAGCATTTTCAAAGGTTTGTAAGGTGCCATGAAGCCTTTGGAAGCAAGAAGTTTTTTCAGCTTAAATGAGAACCTCTTAAGGTACACAATAAACACTGCATAGTCTAGCTGCTTGCATTATCTGTTACATTTTAGAATATAATTTTACTGGCCATCTTTCTTCTCTTTTCCTATGTTAGGTATCTCCAGGTAGTTTCATACATGAGTGATACTTCCTCTTAAAATTCCTCTTTTTCATGTTTCTCAGCAAGAGAAGCTAATTTGACTGTAGCAAACAGCAAACACATATAAAAGAAAATCCCTCCTGCTATTCAGAAAATGCAAGCTCCAAAGGATTCCTTTTCACTCAGTATTTCACATGATCTGTGGGTCTGTGATAATGTGCTAGCTCTCTTGTCTCTT
>JAUBOD010000858.1:1138860-1169920 GCA_032353885.1 Nothura maculosa
AGCCTGTGCTCTGCACCCAGTCTGCAAGTCATAGCCATTAGTTTTACACTGCCTCAAAGGCTAAATCAAATCTTTAAGAATCATTTCTTATCAGGTCTTTTATGCTGTGACTCCTGCATGGAAGTAAGAGCACCTTCCTTATACTATATACAGTCTTGTTTGAAATCCATGAGAGTAAATGGCTTTGACAGGATTTACTGTGAGCTGTACAGGGTGACAGGTATCCCATCTGGTGAGCTTTGTTCAGGTACCCTGAACTTACAGAGATGGACAGACACACAAACACACGCATCCAGTACTTGTTATGTGCACGCATGGAAACCTGCAGCTCTAACACTGAGTTTCAGGGGAAGAACAGGCACAATCCGATCAGATAATTAGAGCCTGCACATCAGAGAAAAAATATGTGCTCTTCCTTCTCTCGAGTTTCACAAAGCTGGGCATTTCTTTGCTTCAGGAATGTAGCTTTGCATTTTATAACCATTGAGAAAAAGATTCCCACATAAATATATGTATATATATATATCTTTTGTTCTCAGAAGGGTCAGATGGATAGCTTATGTCAGAGGTTTAACGAGCAGGGCAAAGGTTGCCATTGTTGGTAAGCCTTGACAGCAGAGTCTCCGCTACAAGCTCTGGAAGGAGGGAGGCTGCTTGAGTCCTACTGATCCATCCAGCCCTGTTTCTCTGCAGAGCATGAGCTCTGCCAGAGAGGCAGGGGCAAACAGGGAGGGCTGCACGCAAGGTAGCTCCAGACTCAAAGGTGAGGAATTCTCTGTTCTCCTGCCAAGCCTAGCTCAGAAGTTTCCCGCTGCTCAAAGATTAGAGTGAGATCACATGCAGAGTCTAATTATTTAAGTTTTTAAATCCTTTAAAAATGGTTAGAAGGGGTTTGGTGCTCATTAGAACCTCCTTGTGTAGTGGCATGTTCAGAGGCAGGACTGAGCAGCTGCGTGGGGGAAGGGATCAGAGCATTAAATAAAGCCACTTGTTGACTGCCTGGAGAATTTGCCTCTAAAGGGAGTGCCACAGAGCACTGCCCATCACTGAGTGACGGAGAAGCGTTTTCAGCTATTTTATACAGTGCTGTAATTAAACTGAGCATGTTCCTGTTCAGCATGGTTCATTGTGGATTATTCATCTTAATATTTACACAAAAAATAGCACTCTCCTGTGCCACCTTAACCCTGAGCTGTTTTTTTTTTCTCTTCCATTCCAGATGCTGGAGAGCTCTTCAAGCCTTTTGTTCATTGTATTCATTGTGCTCTTCCTTGTGCTCTTCTTTGCTGTGCTCATCAAGAGAAACGGCACTGCTGCCCTTGTCTGGAATGAAATAATCCGGGAGAATATAATCAACTTCGTCATGAATCAAAGCAAAGAACAGAGGATTTTAAATTTTGTGCTGCAGAATGCAGTCAGAGGGGACCCCTCTAGTGTTGTGGATACTATAGACAAGTACTGCTCGGAGAAAGAGTGGGCCATGAATGTGGGCAATGAAAAAGGTAATTGCATTAGGATATCTTGAAATATTATTTGAAATATTATTTGAAACTGGTGCAGTACAAGACATGTTACTGAGTTCACACAGCCACTGTATCCTTGTGGTCAGCAAAATAATTCTGCAGACAATAACGCATGCTTGTGCACATGGCTGTATTTAGGAATGGGTCTCTAGTGAGATCCAGAAGTCACGGGATTAAATCTGATTGTGTGTGTTTTGTGCGCTGCAACTGTGGGAAACTAGAGCTACATTGTTCCTTAATTCCCACACAGAGTGGCTTTGATGCATAACAAGATTTTTTAACTGAAAGGTGCTACGTAAGAAAAGTAAAGTATTTTAAACCACATGAATTCTATATCTGCAAACAAGACAACATACTTTTGAAGGGAGAGATCCCATCCATGTAATATACAGCAGCAGCTATCAGACTTAGCTTCTGCTCATCAAGTAAAGTGTCTTGTTCTTATCTCCTAAAAGAAGCTATTTTATTTTTCTTAGATACAGGGAAGTCTGTCCATGGTTTCAAAACGGAGTCTTTTCATAAAACTGTAATGGCAAAATGTTAACATACTCCTTTGGAATTAAATACAAAATCTTTCCTTACAGTATTATATTTTCTGGTGGGAAATTGTTAGAGGAATTCCTTTAGTCTAGGATTAACAAAGCTAATGAAACACAACTGTTAGTACTGTAATAAAAATGCTCCTATGTCATGGATACATTTTGTGAATTCATTTGCTTTGCATACAAGCTGGGGTGCTTAGGGCAATAGAACAGCAGACAGTGGCCAAGCAGGAATTGTTAAAACTCTAAATTTAACAATCACTTGGTATTATATTCCTGAAGGCTTTACTCAAGTCTTTCTCTGATGAGATGACTTTTCTTCAGATGAGCTGTAGAAAGCCAATGCATCTTTAATTCCACGAAGCCCAGAGTGACCACAGAGTTTCAAATATGATAGCACAGCATATTATTCATAAACAAGTGACCCATAAGTTAAAAAAAGAAATCACTTAATAATATGCACATGGATGCTTAGAAAATAGATAGGTCAGAGAAAAATACCTTCAAATATCTTTTAAAATTTTATTAAAAATAGAAAAAAGCCCTTTTTTCCCCCGCCACTAACTTACCCTTCTGTGTATAAACCACTTTGTTGAAAGTTAACCCATTTCCGTGTTTTTTTTCAGGTAAAATTTTAGACAAGACCATGGAGGAGGTGAACCCTTCAGTTGTTCTGGAGCTGGGAACATACTGCGGCTACTCAGCAGTTAGGATTGCTCGGCTGTTGAAGGCTGGTGCTCGTCTCCTCACTGTGGAGTTCAACCCAGAATTTGCTGCTATTGCTAAACAGATGATCGAGTTTGCTGGAGTACAAGATAAGGTAAATAACACTTGTCTGTGGCTGGCATGGGCAGGTGATACATGGAAAATGGGAATATATCCAAAGAAGCGGCAATGATAGGTTTACATTCATTACTCTACTTGCCAAGCAAGTACATCTGAAATGTTTAGGAGCAAGCAGCCTTTGACAAACAGGCTTGATAGCAGGCAAAAACTGGTGAAGTTGTAAGGTTTCCATGCAGAAAACCAAGGTAATTTTCTCTTTTGCACTGTGAGCTAAATGAATTATAGCAGTCAGAGGCCCAAGTATGGTTCAGACTTAGTAGCAGGATCAGAGTACAGTTTTGGACTTGTCAAAACTCGACAGATGGAACCAAGATGTCCAGGGCTCCAAGATTCTCTGCTGCCTGAGTCTGAATGAGGATTCAGAGGCACAAGGGCAGAACCAATTGCTCAAATCCAGATCTCCTAACATTTGAAAGCTTTTAGGCTTCATCCTCCTGTTTGTTCCTCCTTACAGTTCAGTGGTTACTGCAGTGGTTGCTGACAATTTCCTGGCAGTTCACTGTGGGCTGTTATTGCAGCCCATACTCACTGTAAAAATACAGGTCTGGAGGGAAGCTCCCGGGTCAGTGTTTCATTTGTTACAGTCATAGGACCTCAGCTCACAAAGTCATCTTAAAATTAGCAATCACTCTTGCAGAACTGGTTAGATTTCCTACTGTTATGCAACTACCCACAAGCTTCTCCCTGCTGATAATCAGAAACTTATGATTTCCAGCATGGTTATTTTGTTTTCCCTTATTCTTGCACCAACAGTACTCACTTGTTTAACTAGCTTCTTGCCTAGCTTACACTCTAGCCTCTCACAGGAGTAGAACTGAATAATGCAGTGTGTCACCTTCCACAAAAGCTAGGCTGGAATATTACTTTCTGCTCATAAATGACTGTGTTGAAATCAGTGTCAAAACTGAGTTTGACAGAAACCTGAACCACAGTCTAACTTGTTACAAAATGTCACAGGAAGCTGTTGCCTTATGTGCAGTGGTGTTACGTGCTTCAGATGAGATGTATCTGTTCAGATCTTGATGGTCACAATACAGACGCCTGTATTTTAGGCAGTCTGCAATGTCTTCCATCCCTGTACAATCCGTTCAGACACAGGAATTTTCTGCCTGTAATCTACCTCAGCCCCAGGCAGGCACCTATAGCAAGTCAGAGGATTCATGCCCAATAAGCATCTCTGTTGACCAGACAATCTGGACAACTTGCTTTTAAAATTATAAAAAACAGAGGCAATGAATGCCACTGTAAGATCTTCTAATGCAGAGAAGAGAACCTGAAACAGCAATGACATCTCAAATTGCATTTTCCCATCTGAGTTAATCTCCTCATCATTGGTGAGTCACAAACTGGTCACATTTCCTTACCACTTCTTTCATCCACCCACAGTATATGGTACTTACTTAATAAATCAGTAATAGCAGCTTCTTTGAGTTGAGCAGTGCTTATGCCAATAAACCTAGGGGGCAAATTTAATAGCCTCGTTGCTCCTTTTTCATTCTAGTGGCCATATTTATCTCACATACTGTGGCCTCCAGATTTGCTCTCAACAAGGCTGTTCTCTGCATCTTGGGCTACAAGATTCAACTGAGATGCAATGACAATGCTAATTCAAATTGTGTTTTCAGCAGTAGACTACCTTGTTGCCCATAGAAAGGCACTTTTGCAACAAGGTCACAGATTTAAAAAATATAAAAGCACAAAGGAAAAATACTTTGGAATGTAACTGAGTCAATCTGTTAAAAGAAATCCATGTGATCTAACTCTAGCAAATAGCTCAGCTGAGGCTGTACTCAACTATGACTGGCCACAACTTTAGAGCTAGAATCATGTGCTCTTCCTTAATGGTCCACAATTCATAAGATGGATTTGCATTACAGGTAAACATCCTTGAAGGCCCTTCAGAGGAAATTATCCCTCAGCTGAAGAAAAAACATGAAGTAGATACTCTGGATTTTGTCTTTCTTGACCACTGGAAAGACAGATATGCACCAGATACCATGCTGCTTCAGGTGAGTTTACACAATTCCAGCCATAAAAAAAAACCAGCACATGCCCAGATGTCTGTGAGGCCTGTATGCTTTCTCAGTGGCCTCATCCTGTAAAATGAAAAATGGCAGTTATAACAGCAAACAGAGAGAAAGGATAGAGGGGACAGAATTTGAATTCTTCTCATACCCACAATGTATAGGACTTCACAAATACTTTTTTTCCTGACCAAATGGGTCTGTAGGAGAAGCAGTGTCTGGGAATTTAAATCCCTGGAAGGAGTCTCTACATGATCACTAACTGAAACACTTGACCTGAACATCTTGGCCCTGGGAGCAGGCCAGACTCAAGACCTGCATATCTGCTGCTCTAATTTCCTGAATACCAACTCCTCCACCTCTGCCCAGGCTGTGCTGACAGCAGAGCTTCTAGATGAAATATCATTTTAGTAGCATAACTGGTTATTAATCTTTCTAGAGGCCTTTACTCCCCATAATGAATTGGCTGTAATGTAGACTCTAGAAACTAGAGTGCAGACTGTCCTAGCCAGGCACTTGCTAGAGAAGTGCTGTCCAACTCTATCTCAAGTCCTGAATGAAGAAAGATTCTGCTCATTTCTTCCTAACTCTGTCCAACCGTGCAAGCTGATAAAAACTTTTAAAAATTGCCGTTTGGCTGAAAGGGCCATTTTTTATAAAATTATTTTTACAGTAAATCTACTTAAGCTGCTTTTTACATTCAGAAACAGCAAAGTCTCTCCATTGACTACGTCCTTCCTCTGTTTTAGGATACAAACACTATTTTCTCATCCAAGCTGTCCTGTTTTTTAATTTCTGTCCAGGCAGTTTAGGCTGCTGAGGATTAGTTTGGGATTATGAACAACCAGCACTGAATTTACACATTAGTAGTCCTCCCCTCCCCCAATTATTCGGTAATGTTTACCCAAGAATGTTTGCTTTTAAACTGGCTGTGTATTCACGACTGATCTCTTTCCACTGGGGAGAGCTAGCACATCCGTATCAGAGCTGAACTGCCCCAATACAGCCAAAGCAAACAGGTAAGAACCAGTTTAGTTCCATTTTAGAGGAATAGACTGATGCAGATGTGGCACAAAGATGTTTTGCTTAAAGAAAAAACCCACTTGTGAATTTCAGGGGAGAAAGATGAAGATCCCCACATCTTCTCAGATGTCACACGCCGTCTTTCTAACTCATATTCCTGGCATGTATTCCAAGTGCCCCAGACAGCATTCCTCTTCAGCAGTTCTAAAAAAAGCCTGGCACAAAGAGCGTCGGAAATCCTGATGACTGGTGGGAAATACAGCATGTTGTCCTCACAGGCTTCTAATCTGCACAATAGAAGCAGACCAGAGGATATTTGCCATGTCTCTAATATCCCCTCTACTGTGCTGACTGGTGTGCAGTCACCAGAGGTGACAGCACTAAGCTAAATATGCTCCACAGCACAGAATGCTCTAATGCACTGGGAGTGACAAAAACTAAACTATGGTTCAGCTTGGCCTGCTGCCTGTAGCCACAGTGTAGCAACCTGCTTGATTAAGTACAGGCTTTCTGTTCTGAACTAGCTGATGATCTCAGATAAGCAACTTCTGTTACACAAAAGATACCAACAAAAATTATGCTTGTAGGTTTACTGAGGATAAGCACTGAACTTCAAGTAAATACTGCAAGTTAATTATGCCCTCTGGAAGTTAGTCTGATTGATCTTCCTTGCATGCAAACCACATTTCATACGTCCTGCTGTTGAACAAAATAGCAGAAGGCTAGATAAGAAAAGAGGAAAAGCAGCTCAGAAAACTGTTGTTTTTTTCCCTGATTTTAGGACTTAATTAGATTTGGCCAAATCAGTCTAGTACCTGCCTGTCTCTTAAGTAAGTGGCCTCAACAGCTACTACAACATCTTAATGCCATATAAAAGGAAAGCTTCAACCACCAGACATGAAAGCCAAGGCAGAACTGTCATAATAACCACTTTGACATAGTGAGAAACAGTATGAGCAGCTAACTGCGTACATGCACTGCACTTGGTTTGTTATGTCAAAACCTGCATGACCCAACAGCTTGTCAGCATCACTAATGCTCTTCCAATTATGTTGGCAGAAAAAGTCATTGTAGGAAATACAACTGCTGAAGATTGGATAGTGTTCAGCTTCTCCCTATTCTACCCTCCAAAAGGAGAGTACAATTGAGTTTTGGATGAAGGCTTTTAAGTAGGAAATGTCTCACACACAAGAATGTGACATTCAAACCCATAACCACATAACACCACCATGAAGCAATCTCTCTTCTTTCTAGGAGTGCAACTTGCTGAGGAAGGGCACAATTCTTCTGGCTGACAATGTAATCTGCCCAGGAGCTCCAGAATTCCTTAAATATGTCCGCAACAATCCCCATTTCCAATGCACTAACTACCCATCTCATCTGGAATACATGGCAGTGCAGGATGCTATGGAAAAGGCTGTGTTTTTGGGATGAAGAAAGCCGTTAATACTCCGCTACTGTTTCAAAGTATGTAAATGCAACTGCAGAGATTAACTTGTATATGCTTTAAATTTTGCACTTGTCTATGCTTTCAATCTTGCTTTTTGTATTTTGGAGCCTATAACTTAGGCAAACTGTAGTGGAGGTCATTGTAGGCCAGGTGGAAATCATGATCTGGAGCGTGTGAGTAACTGCTCAGAGATTTGTTTCTGTTGTTTAACATAGCTCTGCAAACCGTGGTGATGAATATCACTGACTAATACATCACTGAGCAGTCTGTTACGCTGAGCTCCAACCCAAGCAACCAGAGTTTGGTATGGGTATGAGCTAGAGAAAAATCACTGCAAATTTCTGTAAACTTGATTCTCAAAGCTAAACTGACTAATAATTATCAAGATTTAAAAAGCGTGCATGGTGGAGGAAACGAGCATCTCAGACAATGATTTTGCTAAATTACCAGCATGCCACTTCATGCTGCCAAGGCTCCTATAGTGGTATCGGATACGTTTTTGCATAGTTGCTGCAAAAGTTAAATCATCTGTATGCCGCAGAAAATCATCTATATGCTGAAAGAAGACAGACCCGTGAAGCACTGAGAGAATGAACCAGAATTTTGCAGGAGGCAATGCAAACAAGATCATTAACCTGCACATGTGGAGGCGTGGAAAAGTGAAGAATTAAGTGCATTCTAAGTTCTTTTGAACAGCATATCAGAATTACATAAAATGACTGAAACCTGGAGATTGTTAACATTTACTTACCTCCTTATTACATAGTATATACATAGCATGTATACCACTTACTGTACACGAAGCACCGTGTGTTCTGTGACCTTGCACCATCGTTAACAGCAGAGAGACTTGAGTCTTGCCGGATGGTTCCCTCACACCTGGTTAACCCTGAGCGTGGTAGCCGAGCACTATGGTAATAGTGAGTGTTACCTCTGTGAAGATACAAAGCCACATCTCAAGTCTCTCATGTGCCTGAGCAAGGCAACAATCCATAGCATTTTGTGGCATGTCCTCTTGTCATTACATAATGAAATAGTGGTCACATTTATTAGTAAAAATAGTAAAGGCTGACACATGACTTCCTTCCCTCCTTCCGTTCAATGAGCTCTGCACTGCACATGAGATTTCCAAGCTTGGAACAGTCCCAGAAAGACCCAACAGTGGAAAACCAGTGAAAGTTTGGGGATTTCTGTTATGCATTATGGATGTATGGTTCTTACAGACCTGTTATAAGCCACTTCCTTTTATACTGTTTTACTGCAGTCTTATTTATCCTGGCCTGAGTAATACAAAAAATACAGGACATCAGTAATAAGCATGATAGGGAATTTTTACCCGGTATAAAAGAAAACGATACCAAGCTAAGGTTGCAGGGTCAGGTCAGGAATGGACCAAACACACACAGTAACCAGCTTGTAAAGCTCACATTTCACAGGCATATGAGGATGGAAAATTACTGGAGTTCCTTCAACAATTTAAACTCTGTAACAGTTGGGAAAGAGAAAATTTCAGACTGTGAAGAAGTCTCTCATGGCTGTGTCGTGCTGTGTAGGAGGAATCCTTGTGTTCTGAGGCCCCCATCTCACGTTGTCAAATGAGTCAGGGATTTATTCCGCAGGCTTGCTCAGCAGCAGTTCCTCTCGGTACCTGCTCAACTCGTTGCTGGACCAAAGACCCTCTGGAGATTTTAGATAAGTCTTTGCAAATTTTTCCAAGAAGAAAAACCACACTGAAATCCATTTACTGGCACACACAAGTTGTGGAGCACACTGGAAAATCTGCATGCTTACAGGTATACTGACCAAAGTCTCATCGATACATGACGAGAAAATAAATGAAAGTTGCATAACACCATTCGCTAACACTGTTCTGCACAGCAAAGTAACTGCAGAGAGACAATTCAAGAGAAGCACTGAAGGAGAGAACCTCTTGAGTTGGCATCGATATTTCAAAAGATTTCACTAAAAGATTAGTGAATAACACATGTAATATATTTGTATATATATAACAGCCACCTTTTAGTAGAAAAAAAGCATTTTAATTCATTAGACAGTATCACCCACAAGACAGGCAATGAAAAAAAAAAGCCTGTGTATCATCAGATTATTTACAAAATTTCACATGCAAGAAAATTTTTTCAACTTGACCACACTTCTGAAATGCTCGTAATTATTGGTGGCAAGGAATGAAAAGGAAAAAGCATGACAGAGTTTGCATGACTGGTAATTAGAAAAAAGCCTTTTGGTCAGTTGAGCAAATATGATCTGGAGTCACTGACACATAAATGTGAAATCTCCCAGGGAGAAGAGTTATTTTTCAAAATAAAGTCATGCCTTGAATACTAGGAGAGAAAAGGGTAGGCAATGAGTCTTCTAAGCAATTTAGATATGTTCTTAAAACCTACTGAGTTTTATTACAGTGTCAGTCTGTAGCAGAAGACAACTTACCCTTGCACAACACAGATATGAAACAATGCAAACTCCCAATATAAAGAATCCCTGTAAAACCACACAAATCCTTCTGCAAATTCTCACAACTCATGTCAAAAATTAGAGGTCCTTCCAAATACTGCTAATTGAGATTTATTCGGTAGATGGCAACTACTGTCTGGGTTGTTGGATTGGTTCAGGCAACACATGAAAGTGAAGTTCAGTTTCTGCCAGTCTCTGTTGCAAAGGGACATGACACCAGCTCTTAAATCTTGATTCATGATTCATTTAGCTTCCTAATTTAATACCACACTGTGTAACAGCACCCATGTAGCAATCCTTTATGGAGGAAATCACCCGTCAGAGCAAAGAGCAGTTATGGTACGCGTGTGCAGGAGACAGCACTTCCACTGAATGACACGATGAAGGGAAAAACCACGTGGTGACTTTGGGACAAGTCACAAACGCCCGATCCAGTGAACCGAACACGTTCAAGTCTCTATAAAGCATCAAGGAGACCATCAAGATGCCAACTCCCCCACTAAAGAGGACAAAACCTGATGAGTGATGCATCCTCATTTGCTTGATGCAAGGAAGTGAATTGAGACTTTGCTTGGAAAGGCTGTTGTGTTTGCTGTGCACCACACTGAGCTGCAAGTAGAGAATCTCACTGTCTTTCCATGTCCCCACGGCTCAGTTCATGGCCATAAAACAACTTCCACTGTAACAAATCCTCCATTGTCAGCTTGTACCACAGTAAGGTTCTGCCACTGCTGAGCTTCAGTTGCACAGAGATCTTCACTATAAAAAACAGCAGGGAAGATGGTCATGAGGACAGAATGTTGCCCCAAGACACTGCTGGAACCTGAAACAGATGAGGGCTGTGATATTTTATGCCTGTTGTTCCCAGGTTAACCTTTCACCTGTGGAACTCATTGCTTCCATTTGCCCAGCCTGTGATAAGCTGGAAATGAAATCACTTTGACAGCTATAAAAGGTCACTTGTAGAAACAACATATTTGCTTTAGTTCGGTATCCTACCTACAGCATCATGCTATTCATTGCCATATTAATGCACCCACGAAGAAAGAAAAGCAGATTCCCCGTTGCAGCAGAATGCCAGGGATAGCTAGAAGCAAGATGCTAAGCCCAGGAGCTCTCATCTTGTGGAACTAGATGCTCCCAATACAAGAAAAGAACCTGCAGATGATTGTAGCTAACATCTGTGCATGCACTCAGAGTATCTGACGTAATGAGGGAAGGCAGCTAAAGGTCACCTTCCCAGGGCTGCATGCAACAAATAAATGGACCCACACAGTGTTGAGGGCACAACAAGGCATTAACACATTGCAAACCTTCAACCTTGAGCTCACAAGAAGAGCCAGCCTCCCTTCCACCTGCAAGAACATTTATGTCGGGTTTTACTGGGTTTTGTCTTGCTTCACCAGGAAAGGAAACATCCCACATTTGGGTGCATCCATCTCCACACTGATCTGATCAACACACCTGAGCCTGCCTGATAGAGTCACTCCTGAGGAGAGTTAACCAGAGGATAGCCATTAACTGGCTGTTACTTGATCTGATTTGTTTTGCCTTCGCAGCAGCAAAATTACACAGCATGTCCCCAAAATATCAGCTTCTCATTTCAACCAAGTCTCATGCATAGCTCCAATAAACTTTTCTGTTGTTCCTTCACATTTGTATTTATGAGTGTACTTGCATGAGAGCTGTGTGTTCTTTGTAAAGTTACAAAGCTTTTATGACTAGGTTGGGAAATGTCAATAGCTTCCCAAGTGGAAAAGTCATCAGCAAGTTTGGCTTGTGGTCTGGTCACACATGTGCAGACTTTTGAACAGTGACACAGCTGTCTCTCCTGCAGAAATATTCTTGTATGTTAAAAAGGAAAACAAACACACCATGATCTACCATTCAAAGTCCTTAGAGGGTTTTTACGCTATGACAACAACATATGGCAATGAATCACAATTACCAGCTATACTGGTTTAAAGGATATTTCAATTGCTCTCATTATCACTGAGCTTTTTACTAACACACAAAGTGCTGACCTGAGCTAGGATCCAATAATCTCCTGCCACAGAAAAGTTCTGTCATCAAGCCAAGGAATATTTGCAACAGCTAATGTAACAGTAACAGAAAAGATAACCAATGGCACGGGTATTCTTTCCAGGCATGGTTTATTGAAAACACACCAAATTGTTATCCTACATACCTGGTTTCTAACAAGCATTCTACTTGTCTGTGTTATGGAAAGGTCCTATAATAATAATACATTCTGTCACGGTAACATTTGTTCTATGAAAAGCATAATCCGCCTTTCTTCCCCTCCATACTCGTAAAATCAAACCATTCTAAGTGTTTCAGTTTATAGTACAGTGTAAATACAATGCAAAATCCCACCAGTCTAAACTACAGAGAGAATGTCGAGCAGTATTACAGAAAACACGTTGTTGATTTTTTTTTATTCTCCTACCATGAAAATTTTAAGGCACATGATAGTTACAAACACATTAGCTACTAATTACCAGTAAGCTTCTTAGTCTAGTTATTTTGTTTTTCTGAACAATAAGAACCAGATTGGCAGGCCTTGTAGTATCTGCACTACCTTTCTCATCTTGCAGCTGGACTTCAGATTATCTTACCCCAATGTAGAACTTAAACAGGAGGAGAAAAAAAAAAAAAAGAGTGGTTCGTAATAAAAAGTGGCTCCCTTAATGTACTAGGTTAATTACTGTACCAGTAAATCAGAGAATTTTTGTCAAAGATAAGGAAATAGCAGATTTTAGTGGCATCAACTCAAACTTCGTGAGAAGCTATGCCTATATAAACACCTTCAAGATGCATGAGAGCATGACCAAACCCAAGGGCACAAAAGTGTGGACTGAAGATATTGGCACGCTGTAGTTTTCACTGAGTGGGCAGTAAGAGCCTGTAACTGCTCTCTAAGGTGCCCATTTGGCCTTGGAAGCTTTGCCTACTCTAAGGGTTTAGGATGTTTTTCTACCAGGCAGCTGAGCCCTATGAGCTCAACTTTAAGGCAAGTAGCAAAGGTAACTCCCCACCCTCCGGCTTGCTGAGCCTACGCCTCGTATGTTAGAAAACACCACTAAAAGCTACGAATTAGAGCTGGCAAGGATCTACAAATTTGCTGTAACAAGCACGCAACTCCCAGCTTTTCTGGTGTGCCCCTTATCACAAGTCAGTTCCTAGCCCCAAATCACTCCTTAAGATAAGACATCTTAAGCCCAGGTGAAGGAGACAAGATTTCCTTTTGTGATGCAGAAGCGTTCTGATGCCGCACGCCCGAGCACGCGAAGAGCAGAACTAGGACAGGCAGCTGTTTTGCCCAGAAGACACAGGAGATCAGGACCTGAAGCTGCCCAAGCTGTTGGATTCTGCAGACACACACACCTGGGGAGCCTTCATCACCGTGCCCTACTGGCTTGTCACTCTTGCCCGCAATCTCAGCTTGAAGCTTTGTAATGGAGTCTTGACTTGCAACAGCCCCACTGACATTAAGTGCCTTGCTGTCCTTTCTTTCATCTTTTTTCTTTTTTTCCTAAAATAAAAACAAACTTCATAGCTCAGTAAAGACACTTAGGAGATGTGCAAGTCATCTCCTAGGGAACAAAGTTCTGCAGTTGTTAATTTGCCTTCTGAAGCCTCTTCCCTCCCTCACGTTATCTAGCCCTCACTGGGCCAAAAGATTTCCTTCTCCTCACAGGAGTCCTGCAACTGTTTCTTCCTTCCACAACCTTCCTTCCCACTAGAAGTTCTGTAGATTAAAGTCCCTTCTTCCTCAGCCCTTCACTGGCAGATTCCTTTGCTTGCAGAGTGGAGCCAACAGGAGAGCAGGAGGTCACATAAACCTGAGCCCTAAGAACTGCCTGCCTGTGGCAGGGATTTAGGCCCTACTGCAGCTTTAGCCACATACACACATACACGCACACACAGCCGCCTTCCCTTCTTTACATGCAATCCCTGCTGCTAAAATCATCTCAACATTTACTGTTCATTCAACCACACCCCAAAACAACTCCAGCAGCCCAGATGCGCTGCACCCACAAGGGGAGAGGAGAGGACAGGTGAGGGCACATGGCACATCGGGGCTCTCCACAGGTGAGCTCGTGGATGCAGATATGAGGGGCACTGGAGACTTCACCAGCTTCAAAACTCTTGCTTTGGACTTTGGCTGATGGACTGACAATACTGAGGGACAGTCTCATGTTCAGTCACCATCGTCCCCTTCCTTTTCTCTCCATCTCCAAACAACAGCCTGGGGAGAAGAGCAAATGACTGCAGCGCAGTTGATGTGCTACTGGTTACTGCTATGTGCTTGGGAACTAATCCTTGTTCTGAGGCACGGGAAGGAGAGGGGGTAAGATATTGTGATTCCAGGAGAAGTCTTGGCAACACAGACTTGGTGTTTGACCTCTTGGCATGCCCACCCTTTGCTCTTCCGCAGCAGTAAACCATGCTGCCATGAGTACTGTTCCAAGGAAAAGAGGAGCAGTTTGCTGCAATGAACCCAGGCAGCCAAATCCATCTCACCTGACAGGGAGCTCTGTGTGTCGCAGGATGTGGTAGAAACACAAAAACAACTTAGGGAGAAGTGGGATAGGATCTGGATTCACTTCTCAAATACTCCCCAAAGGTTTTAGACTGGCCTATTAATGACAGAGGTCAAAGTAAATTCCATATTTCAAGCATCACCATAGTGCCCCACCAGGACCCACAGAGCTGGCACAGGAGGTCATGGGCAGTCAGCCTCTAGTCCCATCACTTCCTTCCTCCTGCCGTTTTCTCTATTTACCTCTTTGTACAATAACTAAACCACAAAGTCTTAGCAGAGACTCCTTTCAACAGTCAGGTCTTTATTTTAAGTGAACTTTTGCTCAGACTCCTTTGGTAAATATAGGGATTGAAGTAGATCAGGGACAGACTGACAGCACGGCCCTTCTCTTACACTGTTCTAATCAGCTACAAACCAGGTTCCATTGCTAATTACTGAACGTTTTTAAAAAAATCCTTTCATATACAAAAAGAATACACCAAGTACATAACCAAAATTGATATAAAACTCTTCTGTGTAGCTTGGTTAAAAGGGTCTCCGCATATTGGCAGAACAAGTATGAAAAGAGCACCATTGATAGAATATACAGTCGAACTATGAATCTGGTTTTGTTGCCACATTTTATGTCTACACATAGAGAGACGCTGCCCCTGACACAAATGCAGATTATCACAGATAAATCTCTTTGCTTCCCTTGATCCGCTGAGCATCTTTGGCTCAAAAGGACCTTCATGCAGGTGAAAAGACAAATCTTTGCTATCTTAGTTTGTTCCCAGCAACTTCACCTTCCCTAGGATCCAGAAGTGACCACTGCAACGTGCATGGAAGATGAAGGTCAGGAAATGGAGGGGGCGAAGGAGCATGTGTATCATCCACATCACTGACAGCTTCTGGCATCAGCCTTTTTCCCTGAATCAACAAATGCTTCCTTCTGCAAACTACTTAACATGGTTTTGTCAACCTAGCCTCTGCATAACAATATATATATATAGATATATAGATATTTTTATTTATTTATATATATGTATTCATGTCAAATTTTTAATATACTCAAGAAGATACAAAGCTCTTGGTACTTGCCTTTTTAAAAAAAAGTTTTTTAAATTTTTTTTTTACAAAATAATTAGGTGTTTACTATTACAGTAATATTTTATGGGAGGTGAGATTGTTGAGTATTTCCCCTTTTTAAGTACAAAGGACATGGCAGGCACTGAAAAACCCAAATGACATTTGCCAGATTAAAAAAAATGTGCTTTCTAGGCTCACTGTTTTTAGGAGCCTGTTTAGGAGTAAATGTGGCAACCAAAGGATAATGGCAACGAAAATCAGCAAAAGGCATCTTTGAAGCTACTAAGGAGACACGCGCTTCCTGTCCTCCCCTGCTGCCCTTCCTTGACCAAAGCCTGCAGAAAATCAGTGATCTGAAGTCATTTAGTTCACAGCATTTCTACATACTGTATACGCAGAGTAGGTTCTCATGAGGTAAAACTTCCTCCTTACAGGGAGCAGCCTCAGCACTTGGAGAAGATCCTTTGCACACGGGTGATTTTCACACCAACTGAAATGTGTCATCTCAAAACAAAACCACAGCAACAAATAAACCATGATGATGATTAAAAAACAAAACAAAAAACTCCAAGCCAGTTCCCTTTGTGGCATTTTTCATCAGGATCTATAGCTCAAAGCAAACACAGATCCAACAGTGATCAAGTTACCAAATATAAATGATAGACCCATCTAAAGTTTATAGTGTGGAAATAAAACATTCTACAAAGAAGCTCTCATTTCCTTTCTCCAGTGTGTTAACAGCTACGGCAAAAGAAATAATGTTAAAGATTAAATCATTGTCAATGCAACACTGGCACGTGTAATATATAGAAGCTCCTTATTGCAATCCTTGTGAAAAAGAAAATAAAAAGCCAGCCAACTCCGCTTCTCAGATTTCTGAATTGGGGACACTGAAACCGTCAATAAACTAGTTTTCTTATGTGGAAGTAAAAACAGAGCCATTACAGAATTCAAACGGCAGAAGTACTGTACACCAGATTATAATGATAATATAGCAGTGTGATTGATATAGCTTACTCTAAAAGCAGATTATACAGCTTGCAATTTTGCCATCTACTCTCCAGTTCATTCAACCAGCATCCGATTTTTTTTCCAAATTTTCTCCTTTGATTGAAATCCAGCATATCCACTCAACATTCCTGCACTTCCTGTGAAATAATGAAGAAAACCTCAATTGTTTTTTTGTCAAAAAGCCTTAAAAATGTTAGATTCACAGTTCAAAAAAAAAAAAAAAAGAAACAAGACCCCCAAAACAAAAAGAGCCCCAAACCAGAAAAGTGCTATCATCCTCACGTCTACACCTATGATATTTCAAATATTCTGCAGTATCTCTTTCACGTGCGAAGCTGTCCTCGTTGCTGCCGCGTGACCTCCGCTCCTCATCCCTGGCACCATCCATGCGTTAGCGGCAGCCTGGATTCCGCACTCTGGCTTTCTTGCTTCCCGTAGGAGAGGGAGGGACGGGGAGGCGGCTGTTTCTGCTGGGAATGTAACTGAGTCCAAAAGCAAAGTGTCTCGCTGTAAGGCATGGTGCTCCGGCGGCGGCAGCGGCCTCTCCCCACAACCTCCAGCCTGGTCAGTGATGCGGCGCCCTCCAGCTCCCAATGGCAGTGGTGACTAATGAGATCCTCTGTGTCGCTTCAATGGATTTTTTGTTTTCCCCCCTCAATTAAAAAAATGTGGTTGGACTCTAGCCCTGCAAAATAAAGTCAAAACTGATTAATACCAGCAAGACACATGTCCCTGGTGATATCCATCACCTACTGGTAGGGCAGCAGCTGGAAATGGCAGCGAATCATCAACCCTGGGGGGTTCCTAAAGGGGAAGGGACAGGGAGAAGGGGAGCAGGGGCCTTGTCAAAGTCAGTCTCCCACCCGTATTTGCTGCTGAAAGCAAGAGCGCAGGAAGGGGAACGTGCAGGTATCGAGCACGTGGTCGTCCTGCCCCTGGGCCAGCTCTGAGCGCGTGCTTGGAGAACGTCGTGCTCATTAAGGTGACAAACAGGCCCCAATGTTACTGGGGTTTTGCTGCCAGCCAGTCGAAGTGATTTTCTTGGAGTGTTATGGAGATGGAAGACGTTTCGTATTTTGGAAGCTGGGCTTTAAGGTCCTTTTGTCTACTCTGAGCAGAACGTCACCCAGTACTTGCACAAGGGCACAAAATCTGCTGCTCCAGACATCGTGTCCCACCTGATGGGAGGGCCAGCAGAGCAAGGGGAAAGGCCTGTCCAGCAAGACAGCAGGAAAGAGACTGGCAGCGGCAAGAGTGAAGAAAGGCCAGTGCCATCACTAAGAAACTTGGCACTCAGGGAAGGCAGGAAACTGGCAAGCAACAAAAAGGTGCCTTTTTCTTCTTTTGGAACAGAGAAGGAAGGAATGTGAAAGCGGGAGCTGTGGCTCAGCTTTTATCGTGTAACTAGAATCACTCTCAAAGCTTGCAAGGTGACTGTGTACGGCCACCAGCTTTCCTGCAGATGGGCAGGGCTGTGTAATTCATGGAAATCTCAGAAGATATCCATAAATAGCCAAGGATCTGCTTTTCCTTAAGTCTCAGGCTAATCCTCGTAATGAGTCTAGAGGGAAAGAATGGCTGAAAGCAGGACCATACTATTCAAATTCATTCCCATGGCCTAGTAGCAGAAATCTTTCACATTTCAGTTGACAATCCATCCTTCAAGATATTAACTTCCTGTCTGGTTACTTGACAGGTTATTATTTAAATCAAACAGCAGTATTTAATTGCATTTCATTAAAGATATACTGAATAATGTAAACCACTCTTTTTCCAAGGCATTTTCATTTGTCTGAAAGGACCCAGTTAGCGGTTAGCCACAGAGAGATTCCACCGTGATACATCTCATGCACGAGACAAGTTAATCACTAGCACCAATTACCATTAAAAGGACCTACCATGCATGCAAATTAGACCCAGGAGTCAACAGGCTGGGGTTTAATGTCACGGGCATCCACCAGATTCACCGAAGCCCTGTTACTCCTGTTAATGTTTTTCCTATTTGTGTCATTCTGCAGCACAGAGTGAGGAGTTAAAAGCAAAACAGAGCGGATTAATCAAACAAACAAAACTTCCACCAACAACAAGTCAGCTCAATGGAGCACAAGGGAAAATTAGTGGTAGAGAAAGAAACGAGATCAGCAGAGGCACAAAACCGATGAGAGCATTTGCGACAGCCAAACGGCTGCCATCATTCCCTGGCATCGTCACTCGCAGTTCTTAGCCACTCTTACAGATGGTTTTTGCACAGTTCATGAGCCAGAAAACCCCACAGATATATTTGTTTTATACGACAAGGAAGATCAGGAGCTTCTCTAGCTCTCCCTGTGGAGAGCAGGTTAGTGCAGACCTCCAGGTGGACACCAGTCACTCAGGTGAGCGACTCGGTGAGTCAGTCACTCAGATGGTTATCCCCATCCTCAGACCTGGAGGCAGCACAGACCATGGGATTCATCCTGCAGAAGGGAAATGTTTCTTGGCTGGTTCCCATGAAAGCAAAGTGGTGACCCCCTGGCCTGCTCCGAGTTGTGCTTCCCTTTGGACACACGCTGGGAGCTTGCGCTGCTTGGCGTGACATTGAGAGAAAATGTATCTGGTCACTTTAATGAATAAAAAGTGGCAAAACTAAGCACTTTTTCAATCTTCCACCTTCACCATTTTTCTTTAGAAAGGCGTATTTTCTGTCAAGCTCCTTTTGCTTGACATTGTATTGTATTTGCTTAGCCCATTAATTCCTTAATGTATAATAGAACTGTGAGGAGGAAACTAGGAAGTTTTTCCTGTTATCTCTGGAGCAGGCAGAACTATTTCTTGCCATACCAGAGCCAAAAGGAAAAACCTGAGTATTGGCTCAATTATATTGGTTCCAAAAATAAATGAAAGGGGTACAGCCTCCTCCAAGGCGAAAGGTGAGATTTTGCTCCTCATCCATCTTCACTACACCTTATCACACATAACTGGATCTGGAAGGGTCAGATGAAAACGTAATTGTAGGGTTTTCTTTAATAGGCAGTACCACAAGTATAGTGTGATTTACCTCAAGCAAAGGAAGCTTAAAAGGAGGACATTGTACCAGCTATTCTCCTGCAATGAGCCTTAATGCTGGTAAAAGTCTCCTAAACAATATAGAGCATTATCTTTGCTTATTTATAGCACTGGGCAAGTGAAAAAACTGCCACTTGAAGCACAGGCCAGTGTCTTAAATCAGTCCCATTACCCCAGACTGTTCACTCAGGGCTTGCTCATAAATAAGCCCACGGGGTTTGGCACTGTGGGCACTCTGGAATCACAAGCTGTGATTATATTAATAAGAAGACTTGTTGGACAGTCTCCAACAAGGTGCAGCTAAAACCCAGAGCTGGCAAATTGAAACAGGGAGCTGTGCTTAAAGATGTGCAGCTGGATGAAGCCGGTCTCCAGGGTATTCCTTCAGGGAAAGGTAGGACACAGCGGCTAATGTGTGACCAGACAAGTTAATATAGGCACACAGGGAGCAGGACAGCTTCCTAGTTCATGAGCTATGGAAAGATTTTCCTCCAAATCTTTTTTATTCCCTTGCTCAATATACTGGATTTTCCTTTCTGACTGAAGTTTAATTGTTCCCACTGAACATGGACCATGTGCATTTTCTGATATTATCGGGGATGTGCTGAAGGTTATTGAGGACAGCTTTTTGCAGAGTATTAGTGTTTTGTATCACTGACTATTGCTTCACTGATTTTTCCCCTCCCTAGAGGCAACCTATATATGGAAAAAAATAAAAAACCAAGACCCAAAAAACAAGTTTGCTTTGAGACCAGGGACATGACGGCCACAACATTGTTAGAAGAATTAAGCAACTTATAAGGTGATTTGCTGAACAGGAACATCAATGCAACGGAAATTAGGCAAAGCCCATTAAGCCACATTTGCACATAGCAACAATAAGAGCTTCATGAAGTCAGATTTTTTAAATTAGCAGGTTATCCGAATTTGCTTTTACAAAGGGCACACACAGAGATAAATGCAGCTCTCCCTCTCTCCCTCTGTGGCCTGATGTCCATGTCAGGGCTGTGACAGGCTGGGACATTCACCCTGTGCCCCTGCTGCTGCACACGGCCCCGCGAGCTCACACCTACTGCCGATGGTGAAAACCACCAAGGACTGTGACTACTTACAGTGACTATTCTCAGAGCAAAGCCTGAGCTGTTGTGCTCTTTCAGGCAAGGGAATGTCCCTGGATGAAGGTGGCAGAATAATCACCTTCTATTCTTTTTACACTCTCATCCTTTTCCAGGAATCTAGCCATTGCAGTATTTGTGTTCACAATGGAAAGGCAGCACCTTGTTTTTATTTCTAATCGGCCAAGCAATCAGTTATGAAATGGTGCCTTTCTCTCAGAAAACCCTTTACAGCCCCCTGGTGAGCAACTACCATACATTTTTTTTGTGGAGGACACCAGCCTTGCTTTCTTTTAAGGGTACCAGTAGTTTGCAGCAAAAAGCAGCAGCTCACTTTTAAAGGTTCTTTCTCTGAGGCATCCCCGGTGTTATCACTGCTCTTGAACTTGCGCTCCTTGTCCCGGTGGTCAATGGTGGAGTATCCATCTGAGGAGGAAGGATACGAGAGTCAGGCACATAGTACCACTAAGAGCAACCCCAGTTCTGATGCTCATCAGTGAGGGCACAGGAAATAAACCATCCCAGCTCAACGAGGCTGGCAGTCTGCTTTCCACACGCTCTGAAATCTTATTTTTATCAGCTTAAAACACAACAGAAAAGCCCTCTTTTTGTCTCGCTGCCAGATGCTGGCGCTCATTAGTGAGCAGCCCTGTTTTCATCCCAGCCGTTGCAGTTTCGTAGTATGCCCAAGGAAAGCAGCAAGTTGTCATCTCATGCCCTGTGGCTAATGAGCTCCAAATTCAGCTCAAATCTTCTGTTCCTTGCTCAGCTGCCTCATTAATTGGCTGTGTTCATTCCAGGAATGGTCCTGCAGCGTGTTCCCACTCTTCCCGAGCCTAACTACTGGCAGGACACGACTGCAATTTGGAAGAGCCCTTTTCAGAGCACCAAGAGAAAGGGCCAGTTGAATTGAAGGGGATCTTGATGCAAACCCTGCTGTGCAAGGCCCGTCTCTCAGTACAAAGTAAAATCTGTTGGCAATTCTTCTCCTGACAATTAAGAAATAATATGAATACATAATTAAAATGAGGAAGGAGAGTGTGAGAGGGCTTTGTGAAAAAAATAGTTCTAATTGTTTCAGAACCTTTGCTTTGAATCTTCGAACATTTACCGTCAGGCAATACAAATCTCATTTTCTTGACGCAGCAAAGTTCCTTCGTTATTGGTGGCAAAGAGACCCTCTCATGCTCTGCTTTGGTGGCACTGTAATCTGAAGCAAGTGACACTCAAATTTATACTTCTCTCTAGGCTTTTGTTTTTCCCCTATGTAATTAAGGGATCATTAATGTTGTCATGAAAAACTGAATTTTTAAAAGAGCCCAGAAGATGTTTTACATAAAATACCAAAATGCTCTTCTCTTGGTTTACTGCCTGCAACGGGTCACCTAAGAAAAGTCATGTTTTTTGTGAGATTCCATAAAAAAGCCCTGTTTGTCCATGCAACGATCACACATGGAGCCAGAATAACTTGCATCAAATGGAGTCACAGTGCAGGGCTCTAAATGAGGTTTATGCTGGCGACAATCAAGCTACTTTTAAAAAAGCTGAAGTATTCCTACTTGTCTTGTGAATGACAGGGTGCACAGAGCTGCCACAAGCACTCGAGTAGCTGTGTATTTAAGACAGGTGTAGTAACAGATTCGACAACCATACTGCCTAAAAATAACTACAGCATTTTGAGTTATACTAGTAAACAGATCTTAAATTTCAAAAATCCCTGCTACACAAAGATTGCTTACAACTCTTTGGTGTCAATGAAGATACCCCACATTCTTGCCTGTCCCTTCCACACAACGGAGCAAAAACCCACCAGCTGCAGCAGCCACCCAGGCACATTCCTGGGGAGAACACAGGCCAACAATCCCCTCTCAGAGCATGGGCTGATACTGTTAATAAGTCACACAAGAATTTAAAGACTCATTATTCATTTGGGAATCAAAAGTACACACAGGTATACATTCGATGATGGAAACACGCTGCCTCTCAGAAATTCAACCTTGCAACAACTGAGGTAGCTCTATACAATGGAATATTAAGTTAAGCTCACAGAGCACTTGGTCACAGATCACCCACGATGATGGCATTACAGAAATGCAGAACACTTTTTAGAAGGAACTGACAGGATGCAAAGAAAAACCTTTAACCTGTGACCAGAAAGCCATAGCTAACAAGGTGAAATACAGCAGCTGTGGCATTTTCCAGGGAGCAAGGTCAGGAGTAAGGACTGTAATCACAAAAAGTTAAAGGCAGAGCAGTTCCTTAACACTATTAAAACCAAAACAAAACTAACAAACAAAAAACCTGCTTAGCCAGGGAAGCGGCAACAGAAATGTAAAATTTTTGCCAAATCCTAGGAATCTAGCAACAAAAAAACAGTCAGGAACTTCAGTTTTCAGATCTGTGTTCCAAGATATCTTGCAGCCAGCTTCTCTTTGCATGGTCTGCACGCTGATGGTGCCACACGCAGCAGCACTAAAGGGCTGCACGCTGCTAAAAACCACACGCTGCACCATGACCGTGGTGAGATAAACAGCAGCAAAGAAAGGAGGTGCACGATTTGACCTAATAAAATGAGCTATATTTCAAAGGAGTCTGCACTGGAGAAGCAAAACCTCAGTGCCCCAAGGGCAGCAGCTTTCTGATGGAATTATCGAGCACTCCCTCATTTCTGTTTCATTATAAAAAAAATTATCAGCATTAACACTGCTTCTATGGAATGAAGGAGACCTCTGCAAATTGTGTTGCTCCAGCACGTAAGTGCGTTACTCTGAATTAATATAATTTGAGTTATGGACAGACTTATATCACTCAAGAGAGGCCCTCTCCATTCTGAAATAAGAGCATTATTTTTTTTTCCATTTCTCTAATTGTCCTTGGCTTATTTACTCCTTTCTTAACCTTCTGCTTGTTGTCTTCTGTATCCCTTCATTGAGTACCTTCAATTCACTCTGCAGTGAGGTTTTGGTGGCCATCACAAATTTACAGACCGAAGACTCAGTTAGAATGACTCATAATGGAATGCCAAACTGCTTGATTTGGAGACATTAACATCAATATTTAAGTATAAATATTGTCAAATTGGGGGAACTAAAGCAGATTCCCAGGTGACTAACACACCACCTTTATCCACCTCAAAAACAATCTGCAAGTAAAACTGCAGAGCCTACCAACCTCAAAGCACTTTATCGAGACAATATGCATTCATTCCCTTTCCAGAGGGGAAAAAAAAATTGGTTAGATGCACTAAGTTACAATCAGAGCCAGGATTACTATATATACACACATATGTTTGGTGTTACTATAAAGTGCCTTTTAACACCTTTATTCTGAAAAATACTCAATTCCTCTGAATCTCAGAGCTTACAGATCTGTAATATGTGACATGCAGCTGCTTCAATGGCCAGAGACCAGAATGCAGGTTATGTTGGTATTTCTCCATTATATGGAAGAGTCGTGGTGTACTTGGCACATACACTGTACATTCATCTAAATAAATAAATAAATGACACCTGATCTTTTATAAGGTAAAATTCTCTTTCTAAATGTCAGCTTTACCCACTTGAAAGAATATCACCTACAGAAATAGTTGAACTTTCCTATGAGCGACAGTGTTCTCTATTGAAACAGACAGGGAATTCGATCCATGACCAAATTTACCTGGGCCAAGCTCATCCATGGGTATCATATCACGACTCCCAGACTTCTCATCATCTACAAAACAGAAGCATTGGAAGTATTTGTATTACACTTGCTAGTGTTAAATTAGACGAAGAAATCAAGACACCTATAAAATACTGAACACAAAGACTACTGTATAAAGACATTCAATTGCTATTTATTTGAAAAAAAGTTTGATTTGAAAAAAAGTTCTGCAGAAAGCACGTATGTTTTTGCATGACAAGATGTAACTACATATGTAGTACAATCTGCACCTCTCTCCCACGGATAACAGGAATATTGGATCTGTTTGTGACCTTCTATTAGTGTTATTAGTGAGGATCTCTCTAGGCTTCTCCAGAATAAAAGGGAAAGAAACTAAGCAAGGGTGCAGCTTCACATAATCCAATCAGCAGCCTGCTGAGCCAACAAAAAGCTAACCCACAAAGAAAACAAATGCTTTACTGTCAGATCAGCAAACTGATCCTTGTCATCTCTCTGCCTGCATCACTTGCCAGACTGGACTGAAGACAGTGAAACTGAGGTAGAAACAAGGCAGTGATGAGTGAAGCTGATACATCTGCAGTAATCTGAAGTTAAGCCAGGTTAAGTGCAACATGACAAGGCAGACCAGACTTCCAGAAAGAAGTTTTAACATCTGATTGCTAGAAACCAGAACCAAGTTCACAGGCAAAGAATCACAGTGGAATTAAAGCTACTCCAGTGTTTGAATGGTTTGGTCAAGCCTGATGAACATGCACAGCCAGGTCTAGCTAGCATTTGAATAAAACATCTCCAATAAAAACCTGCATGATATAAAGCAGCACCACCAACACAGGTATTTAAAAAAAGAAAAAAACAAACAAAACAAACAGAACTGAGTCAATACCCGAGGGAGTGAGCTAATGATGCTACAGGCCAAGCACACAGTTTGGCCAAAGGCTGCATTTACTAGTACAAAACGTTCTCAAATATGGCTGTTTGTGTTCTAATTAGGCTTTAAATGATGTCTATTCAAAGTTTTCTAGGAAGATTTAACTGATTAGTTTGTTTTTGCATCTTACATGTAACACGGGGAGTGTGTCCTTCATGGAAGAAGGAATACTATCCATGTAAGTAATAGAACTGATCATTTGGGGACTGTGGAGTAAAACACACATAAATTACATATTTTTACTCTATGGCATCACAGATGTGGCAAGTCCAAAAATAGGAAGGCAATCAAAAAAGCGGTAACGAGCAGAACTGACCTTGACTTTTATCCACCAGAGGCAAAGTGCTGTCATCATAGCCAGACTTGCCAGCGGTACCTTTGGAACCCTTTGGAGCTGCAGAAACGGACTGCAAGACACAACACATGGAGGAGAATTTGCCACTGTGGCAGATCAAACAAGAAATAAAGCAATTGCATGGGGTGAGATTATGGGATTATGCTAAACCTCTCTTCAGACAACATCACAGTACTGGGGTATTTTCATACAGATTTGTTGGTGGAATCTTTTTCTTGTCATCTAGATGGCTGCAATGTTAGCCTGTAAAAGGAGCCCACTCTCTCAGAAGGAAAGGCAAGGATGTTACATCAAGAGTAGGTGGCTGCCTTGGGTTGTTGGATGGAATATGTTTGGAATGAGACAACAGAGAAAAACATGTTTGCTCTTCCTCCAGTAAAATGAGGAGGGCATTAGGCTTGATACACAGTTGCATACTTGCAAAATGAAAACAGCTACAGAGGCAACTGAGAAACATACCCAGCAAATAGCCATGATGCTGTGATTGAATATAGCAGAGCATACTGTCCTATGACCTAAAAGAACAGACTCTAGGTCTCCAGTCTACTGCACATTAATTTTAAACTAAGTTAGGATAAGACATCTTTCCACTCAGAATTCAACCATTATTGAGACCAACATCTCTACCTGGAAGTGAGACTTATTCCATCCATCCTTCTGCAGGGCATTTCGTAGCTCTTTATAGCTCCAGATCATCTGAAGAACGTGAGATGCTGCTTTTGTTTCTCTGGGAGACTGGCTGATTTGTAAGATAAAAATAGAATCTTAAATACTAAGAAATAAGACATTATATTTTGACTTTTTTTGCACTAAAGCAACACCCAGGAAGTCCATAATGACCTTACAGCTGTCATAAAAAAATAGATTTAATTCTGCTTCGGTTTATTTGCAGTGAGAGTAGGATGCAGGAGCTAGCTCTGGTACTTCTTAAAAACAAAGCAATGAAGTCTTCAGCTATTCTCTGAAAATTCTGCTGAAAAGACACTTAAAGTGGCTGAACTATATGTACCTCAAACTTTCTCTAAGCCAGTCAGAACACAGTTCTCAACATAACCACACAGTGGAAATTTGTCACTTAAAACTATCACCATGAGCCTCAGTCAGAGTGGTCAGGGCACATCATTAACCATTTTGAGCTTACAAAAAATGAAAAATTTTAACTGCTGTTTTAGGAATGCTGCCACAGATAAAAGGTCTCCTGCTCTAAAAACAAAGGTCATGGCTTCACTGCAAATGACAACAGCTGAATGCGTGCATGTTGCTAAAATGAGACAAAGATCAGATGAGGCTATGATAAGACAAAGAAAAAGCAAGCCCTAAGAGCACAGGAGGTTTATTCAACTTTTTTTCTTTGGCCAATTAAACCTAATAAAGGCACAGCCTGATAATGTGTTTTTATTGCATATATTAGTTGCTTTAGATACAACTTTAAAGGGTCAGGATGCTTGTATGCTTTCACAAAGCAAAATATTGCTATTCATAGCGACATTTTCATGTTTGCAGTGAGCTTTTGTGCATTTTGTTTTCAACTATCACTTACCTTGACTTGCTGATAGCTACCAACTTCTGAATGCCCTGAGTCTGGATCAGAGACCTTGCATTTTCTGAACTGTCAGTAATGATTTCATGGATAGTATTCAACACTGCAACCACTGTATCCTCTTCCAAGTTCTTTGAAGACCTCTGCTGCCTGCTGGGCAAATTTCTTACCAGTTCACTCATGGCATAACTACCTAGATAAGGGAAAAAGATAGCATTAGTCATTAGTCAGACAATTTCACCTTCCCAATCCTGAATTCTAAAATTCAAGGACGTTTGCTAGGTCAAAAGATGTTTGGAACATGTTTGGAAACTCAAGACTACAGCTTTATAGTCTATTTATTACTAATTATTTCAAGGTGATTTAAGAGTTGATATCCACAGGAAGCTACTACATCATGAATGCTAAAATGGATTGAGGTGGGGAAAAAAAGTTTTCAGTCTATATTGAGAATTTTACAGCCAGCATCTATCATACTTTGCAGTGCCTAAGGCAAAATGCATCCAGCAGCTGCAGCTAGTGACACATATTCATGCTAATACATGCACACAGTTTACTCAACTTAGCCTTATAATAGGCCTTCTGGGGCAAGCAGTGCAGCCATGCATCCATTAACCTTCCCCCAGCAAAGGTAAGAGCATTTCCTCCCGGGTGCAGTTAGCCTTCACAGTATGTAGCACTGCAGAAAAACCAGAGAGTCCAGAGTTTTATCACTCCCTGGGGTCTGTCTGTACCTTTTGCCCAACTACACCTCTGAACTATTAAAAAAGAAAGCTGGTGTATTGAGGCAAAACTGCAGCTTGTTATTTATTAGTATCAGCTTGGATGGCGGCCTTAAAACATGGAAGGAATACTTCCTGACCTGACAAGGTTATAGTTTAAACAAGTACCTCAGTTAAACACAGAGGCAATCACAGAAAACTAAACTCACAGCTGAACCTGATTCCCACTTACCTGCAGGTGAACGCACCTTTATCTCCTTAACCAAGAGCTACTAAGCACTGTGGAAAAATCATGTTAAAAGGAGGAGTATCTCAACTCTAGGTTGTCAAGTGTCAAGCTTCTACAGCAGCTATGCTGCAGAACAATGAGATGGGAAGGAGAAATTCACTGGTGGCAAAAGGGGACAACTCTACATCCAGGTCCACTGTGTTTCCCTCATATAGGTCAGCATGGCAAGAAATAGACTGCAGCTCCAATCTATATGGGAGCCACCTGTCTGAAATCACTGAATGTGACTGGGGGCCCATGTGCCTTGTCAGTCAAAGCTTAAAGGAAGGCAAGCAGCCTCTTAACAACCCACCTGATCCTAAGCATGTCCATACATCCTTCCTGCAGAGATCTACATGTTTTTGTTCCTCAGTTGCAGATTTCCCTCAAACTGTTGCTTGTTGGAAAGGGTTGAAAATACAGTTTGAGATGGCAACCCTCCAATTGCTGGCTATACAAAGTAGTCTTAGATACTGCTGATGGAAACTGCATACGAAAGGAACCCTATTCTCAGGAGAGGAAAGGTGGGATCTCTCATGATGTCTCCCACGTATCAAAAAACTCCAACCAGTAAGAAATGAGCAGCAGATACCTATAAGATCTTTATTGCGACGATCCATGGAAAGGTTCCTCAGGGCAATCGACACAGCCCTCACGACCTTGTCGGAGTCGGACTGGAGCAGCTCCACGAGCACCGGCAAGCCCCTCTCCTTCCGCACCGTGGCACGGATGTACGTGGACCACTGATCAAGACACACAGGGCAAAAGAAACAACAGAAAGCTTTGTGAATTCACACACCCACCCTTCCCTTGCTCCAGGCACTTCTTCCAGTGTTGTAATTCTCTTTCCTGCAAAAGATCTGCCAGCATCTCTTTGGTGCGCACCTCACCGAGAAGACACCTCCCTCTGGATTAGACAAGAGATCACTTGCAAGGAACCATGAGGCTTCCAAATGTGTTATCTTTCCCCACCTGCAGTTACATGCTTTCTCCCTGCCGCCATCCCGTTCCATGATTGACTTGAAAATACATTCCATTCAAGAGAGCTGAGAAGCACCACCCAGCTGCCCCCAGGCTGCCTTCAGGCTGGTGCAGGGCAGTTCTGCAAGTGGCAGCGCTCCCTTCGAGAGAAGGGCTCCAGTAACAGGGGGATGCTGCACAGAGCAAAGCAGCGACATTCTGCGACGCACTTTTATAAGAAACCTGACAATCCAATGAAGTAAATATCTAGGACGCTTAAATATCTAACAAAAGGCTTTGCTGAATGAATGCAGCAATGGTTAAGTAGCTTTAGTATTAAAACCTGCTTAAGTTAAACCCGTTGTGAGTTCAGTGACACTCCCGCTGCACAAACACCATCTGTCCAGAAGATGCAAAGCATCTCAAGTGGGGAAATAAAATGGAAATAACTGCTTGGTGTTCCCTCATCCCTCCACTTGCACAAAGAGAAGCAAATGCAAAATAATGGCAAGTAGCTTTGTTTTTACCTAGCAAAAAGAAACAAGACAGACTAAAGAGAAGACACTCACTGTCCAGTTCCCAGCGCTGAGGTTCTGCAGAGCCCCGGCTGCAGCTTCCAGAGTGTTAAAATTCTGACTTTCCGTGAGGATGGAGAGGTACAGCCGAACCACGTCTGGCTGGTACAGTAATTCAAAGCCTGCAGGTGGAGAAGAAAAAAAGGAAGACAGAAATAAGAGAAGCAGAGAAGACAAACGTATGAGTGAACACATAACAAACCTTTATTTAATGACATATGAGAACAGCTGGGAAAGCTACACCACAGAAAGGAGGATTTCTGCCATGTTCAGGACATTTTAGCCACACCTGTTGAAAGCAGAGCACACAGGAATTCACCCAGAGCATTTTCACCTGCACTGAAGCTCCATTTGGTGATCTCTCTGCTAAAACCTGTGCTCTGCTATAAGCCCAACTAGCAGGCTGAGTATGTAATAAAAACATGACAAGAGAGAAGAGCTGTTTACAGGAATACCCACTTTTCCTGACTTTGTGCAAATTAACTGGCATTCCTTTTCCTTTTTTATTTCTTTCTCCCTCCATTCAAAATCATCTCAACAGCTTTACAGACGCCAACAATACTGGCAAAGAGAACGACGCATCCTTGCCAAAGGATGCAAGATGCCAGTGCTCCTCACGTGCCCGAGCCGTAGGTGTAGAGAGAAACACCGACTTCCAAAGGGCAAACAGGCCCATGTCCTATTGCTGCCGGAGGCCGCACGGTGCCGCATCAAGACAGCGGCCCCAGAGCCACCGTTTCAGCTCTGCGCTTCAAGCACGACAGGAATGAAAACCATCCCCAGCTCTGCCCGGCGTCTCCTTTTGTGCTGCCGAGAGTTACTGACAGCGGCCTCTGCGTCTCAAATTCCTCATCCAAGGGATTATGGCTTATCCATCAACCTGCAGTACAGGAGGATCCCGTTTGGGACAAGGGGTCCACTGTCCTAGAGACGATACAACAGGAAGGCATTAGGTATCTGCACTGCTCTCATGCCAGTTAATTTAGCTGATTTTGTATCAGTGCATTTTGAAAAGGAATGATGGATTTTTTTTCCATGAATGTACTACTACTCTACATTATCTTTAAGCTACACAATATCATTACAGGGAGCTAAGTGACGGGCTTTCATATAGCACGGCCCTATTCTGTCATCCCAACTTTTCAAGTTAGTAGCAAGTTGTTGCACATTTTGAAGCAATTTTATCTTTTTTCCCCTGCTGAATGTGGCAGGACACATTGCATTAATTAGTGAGGAAAGGCAAGCACCCCATAAACAACTTGCCAGCCACATAAAAATCTCCAAATTCACAGTGCTGTTCAGATTATGTCAGTGAAAAGTTAATTCTCCCAAAGTGTTTTAGGAGTGTAGAAAGGCACAATCTGTAGTAAACACAGACTCA
>JAUBOD010000858.1:1170020-1188750 GCA_032353885.1 Nothura maculosa
GCAAGTCAGAAAGCCCATATACTCAAAATCCTCAAAATCACCCATTCCTCATATTTTGCAGCACACAGCACAGACTGACTTTCAGACTTAGCACAGATGTAGACCCAAGCAAACTGAACAATGAAATCCCATCAAAGGGGGATTTTCTTGAAAAAATCTGTTGTTAGAGAGTATAAAAGGTGCTGTTAACTGAAAGCCTTATGCTTCATGTACTAACTTTTCCTGTATTTTTTGTAATAGTTATCGTCAGGAGACTACACGAGCCAAGATCTCAGAACTCAAAATGCTAGACCTTGTATAAAACCAAGCCATTAACGCAGGGCCATGTTAACCCCCGGATACACGGTGCTTATTTGTCCCGCTGAACCAAGAAAAGAGATTTTGCCTGCAAGCAGGAAGCCTGACGTGTGCATGAGGATGCACGAGCTCTGATATTAACTTTCCCTGTTGAAGGGCTCCCACGCATCCCAGCACACTTGCATGCTTCTCAAACAACTCAATAATTAACCTGCCCCATGTCCGTGGCTGGTTTTAATGCCATCACTTGCTTGTTAGATGACACTCTGCAGATATGTGCAAGCCACAACAGATGGCAAGTCCCACAGGCATCCTGCCAATCTATTCTACCTTCTTGCCTCTTCTCCAATGTCTTCGCCTTGCGCTGGGATCACTGCCCTCTATATCAAGTGTTGAAAAAAGGCTGCAGTTATTTAATACGTGAAGCATAAACACTGGTATAGTTTTTCTCCATGCCACAAAAATCTGTGATTATCTGACTGCAATATGACCTTCAGATCACATTTTTCCTTTGCCAATTCATAAAGTGGATTGGCAGGCTAAGAATAGCTCAAGATAAAGTGCCACTACCTGATAATAAACACTTGCTATTCCTTTTCCTTAACCCTAAAAGTCCAAAGATCTCTTGGGATGGTTTATCGGAATTTTGACACTACTGTTTTAATTAAGTTTTACTGAAATATAAATCAGATTGGCCAAAAAGATGAAGGTTCCTAAACGGGGAACATTGGTCTAGGACATGTATCACAATATCATACCCGTATTTGAACTCAGACTTGTCTGTGTTTGAACAGGTAGTAATTCTTTAGTCAATCTTCTCTGATGGCCTTGTTTTTAATAATACCTTTAGCAATAATACCTTTACTTGGAACCAGTCCCACACATCCACCCTCTGCTGTTCTTTAAGAGCAGTCTACAATTTGTCCTTCTGGGCACTCAGTATGTTGTTCTTTACGGGCTGGACACGTCTGCCTTCATCTCAGAGTCCCACCATGGCAGCACTTCTAACCAAGCCCAGCACTACCAGCAAAAGGAAGGCAGAAATTGCTCAAGCGGAGTAATGAGAATGTCATGTCCCTCATGGAGGGCTGCTCATTAGCAGAGATGAGAACCTAAAAGTGAGAATGTTACTGCTGCACCTCAGGGTTTTTACTCCTGACTGACAACAAGCTGACACTTTAAATAAACATTATAGCCCCTTAAAAAGAAAGAAACAAGTTTTGTATTTTCTCCATTGGCCTTCTGTCCTACAGAATCCAGTTTTCTATTCATAGGATGTAATTTGTCTGAATTATTATAAATTTCCTTCCAGTATTATTGTGCAGAGGCCTCACACATTTTCCATGAGCGTTTTATGTACATTCCTGGGAAGCACAGCTGGTCTCACCTCCATTAAGCACCTGCTTCACTTCTAAATTGACTTCCTTGATTTCGAGATCATCTTAATTATTTTTTCAGGTAATGCTACTTTTGTGCAAGATGTGGCTAATTGCTTATAGCCATTTTTTAAATAGAAGTGGAAAAAAAGAGGGTCATTAGTAGTTAGCAATACATCAAACAAACAAAAACTCCCACTGTTCTTTTCTTTGGAAAGCTGTTTTAATTACAGTCCGGATTTAGCAATGCCTGGACTTTTCCATAGGTTACAGAATTGTGCTGAGTTAGAATCTATACTTCCTTCTGTAAAAGCATGGGTATCAGTTGCTGCTTTTTAACTAAAAAAAGAAAAAAAATGAAAAAGGCGAACAAATCAACTGTATTTGCTTTTGCCTTTTAGAGAAACAGAAAATGCCTTTGGTGTGGATGCAATTGAGAGTGTCAGGCTTTTTATACCCTCTGAAGCATCCCCCAGCCATCAGCATGGCCATGGACACAGAGGGAGATCTTTCAGGAGCCCCATTTTCACCACCGTGCCCTGGCCTCATCTTTGGGCAATCAAGGACGACTAACTGCTGCTTTGCACCAGAGTTGCTCAAACCTGGCCAGGGAATTAGGTCTGTGTGAAGTTCACACTCTGAGGGTGCCAAGCGGATTATCCTCTATTTGCCCACAGGACAGCAACAGCCCAGACAGCAATTTCAAGCATGCACGGAGCAGGGCTGAGGAATTAACGGTGGTGATTCACCGCGCACAACCCGCCCGGCCCTCGGTCTCTGCCGAGCGCGATCAGCAGCTCCCGCCTCGTCTCCTCCACAAACCCGCTCCTCTCCTCTTGGCAATGCTGATACAGCCTGTGCTTAGCTACACGTTGGCAATAACAAAATACTGCACCAGGTGCCTTTACCTGATATGCCTGCTTAATCCCAGACTCTGACAACTCTCTTTGGAGCAAGGCTGCCAGATCTATTCCCTTGCACCACTCCTATCACCTTAGGGTTCATTCTTCCCTTGAAGCCTATGAGCTCTGCTGCTGCAGGAGGGACGAGCAGCTTCCTCATCTCTCCTTACAGAAACCCTTACAGAAACTCTGGCAGGCTCTTTTATACCGAAACTCATTTCATACAACGCTGACAGGATGTTGGCAATGCACTGAGGGGAAAAGAAAAAGTCTATTAGCTCTAGAAAAATAAAATCACCAAAACTGACTGTGCGAGCTGCTCATTCTTGCCTCGCCTGTGGGCACGTTCACATCAGGATTCTCGTTAGATGACTTCCAAAGCCAATTCCCCAACTGCCCCCCACCTGGTGCACTTGGTTTCCCACCCCAGAGCAGAGCTAACACCAACCAGGCTCCTTTAGGACGAAGCCAACAGGGGTGCCAGGGACGTGGGACACTCCTGGCTCGAGTCACGAATGCAACGAGAGCCGGACCAGCCTGAACGAAGGCTCCTGACGTTCCCAGCCTGGCACCTGGGCCCAGGGTCCGGCTTCATGGAGCGCTGGCACTTGCCAAGGCGGCCACGTCAAGCGCGGGATGTGCCAGTCACCAGCAGATGGAGCGAGAGGAGCCTGCACGGCCCCTGCGTGCAAAGGAATCGGCTACCGTGCTCTGCAGCTCCCAGCGCCCGGGAAGCTGGGAGCGGAGAAGAACAGAGGGAAAACAAAGCCAAGAACTCAGCAATAAGAGACCAAACAAGAGCCTAGCGGGTCTTGGACTCCTGCCCATGTCACCAAAGGGCTGGTAACTTCAGAGCAAATTGTCCAGTTCCCCATTGCAAGTCAAACTGCTACAAACCAGGCGCACAGCTCCTCCCTGCAGGTCTCATCTCAGAACACGGCAGCCCCGCAGCTCAGCCTCTACCCCAGGGCTGCCTCGGCCTCTGCTCGTTGCGGCGCACGGGAGAAAAACCTCATGGCAGGGGGTGCTTTTCAGTTGACTTTATAAAAACAGCAACCGAGTCCTTAAAAAAGGGAAAAAAGGCCCTTTGGCTCCATCCCATCTCACGCTGTGCTTCAGCACCGGGTGCACAAAGCAGGAGCACAGACAGAGCCGGCTCCAAGTGCCAAATGCCAACAGCGATCAATGGCAAATGCAGCTCAGCTCCACACGGAGCTCCAAGGGTCACAGTGGAGGGACAGCCAACCTCTGCAGTGGGAGAAGGGAAAAGAGGGGCCGGGTTTCGAGCAGCCCCTGCAGCTTCTGCCTCGAGGCCCAGCATCCAGCAGGAGCAGCATTCCACCTGCTGCAGAGATTCAAACCAGGAGCACTGCATTCAACACTGAGCGGGCGCTGGAAAACACGGCAGCCTTTGAGGAGTGCTGAAAACAGGAGCCAGAATAACACAGGGCACGTGAGCCTCCAATCAGGCACATGGGAAGGCCTGAGAGGGGAGTTCAATTTAGAAAACACACCAGTCATCCTTCCAACTCAGCTCGTGCACTGCACAGACGTTCTAAAATTACCCCAGCTCTCCCCTATTGTCCACCTATTTCCTTGGTGGGAGAAGCGACAGCTCGCTAGGGAGGGACGCACACACACAGCCCCCTTATCCCCCCAAGGAAGGATGCTCCAGGGAAGTCGGCAGCCCTGCGAGGCAGGAGGCATCAGGAGCTGGTGCAGCTGCAGCCCAGGCAGGGAGGCAGCGAGGGAAGGAAACCGGAGGGCAGGGCCACATGGAGGGAAACAAGGACATCCAGGAAAGCAAAGCGCCTCTTGCTCTTGCCATTATCCTTTACATTCCCCGAGCTGTCACCAGGATAGCTCCTCTTACAGAGAGTGTTTTGTAAGAATATGACTGGATTGGTTATATTCTGCTTCAGATTCAAAGAATATGTAATTTAACAGAGAGACGGCCCAATTAAATACAACCCATTGACCTTGTGCGAGTTCCAGCACTTCTGCTCTCTGCGAGCAGGCATTTTAAAGCTAGCACAGCGCTCTCCTTCCAAATGACCTGCAAGCTGCACTTCTTCCAACAGCATCTGACACGCTGCCCACTAACAAAGGCTCCTCTCAAGTACACACAGCTAAATCTCTTGGCAACTGGAGATATTTAGTTAACAACCTCCTCTCCCCTGTTCGCTAATCGGTAGCGATGGCTCTGGAGGACCAGCACTTAATCAGGATCTCAGCAGTGATCGCTGATAACTGGAGTGTTACTCGGCCTCCCAGTGTGGAAGGGGAGCGTGATGTCTCATAGGGCTGGGGGAGCAGGGCAGGAAGCACCCAGGAACAGCGGCTGCTGCAGCAAAGGGCTGCCATGAAGACAGGGCCGAGCCAGCAAGTGACTTAGGGCACACGGTGGCATCCATAGGTCACCTGCATTGGAGTGGTGGGTTGGTTGTTTAGGAAACACCACTGATGCCAAACACCATTGATACCAACAACTTAACTTGCTTTGGATCCAAGTCACTGAGCCCTTCGGCTAAATGACTGAAAGTGATGGTTCATGTTAAGTTTATTTCCTCCCCCATGCTCCCAAAAGATTCACATCTGATTCTTTAAGCACAGTGCACAAAATATTAGCATCTGCTTCTTGCCCGCTGTTCTGATGCAAAGCTATTTTTATTTACTTATTTCTCAATGGTAACTGAAAATATTTTGCTTTAAGAACAGGACAGACAGCTCTTCCAAAAGCAAATCTGTTTTGAAATGTGTACCATTATGTAACGTTCTCTCTTTTCTTTGCCCCACACTCCCCTTGAAGTCTCCTCTCTATGGGCTCCATCTCAATCTTACCTGCTGCCTCCAGGGAAGCTGCTTCCTGAGGCCTTCGGGCTGGACATGCACCCCTGACAGCTGATGGCAGGAGGACACTGGCCATGGGGATGATGCAAATGGTACCGAGGCCTTCCTAAACAGAGCAGCTTGACCCACGCATGAGATCAATACCAAACATGTCACCCATCACACGCTTCCCTTGAAGGGAAAACCTATTTCTGGAGGCTGCTACATATCAGGAACACAAGGACAACTACCTGAGCAAAGCCCAATGCCCACACGTTCAGATCACGATGCTGCTGTTGCTACTGCTGACCAGGGCTGTTTCTGACACGCTTGTTCCCATATCACTGTCAGGGTCCAGAATTACACTTGAATGACTTCAGGGTATTTTTTCCTCCCTAAAAGGACCCAGATGGCAGAGCCTGGTAAGTGCTCACATGCCTCAGGGGTGTCTCCTTGTGTGTGGTACAACATAGCTCCGTTTTGGCACCCCTCCTGTTCAGTTACAGCAACTGCAGAGACTGCAAAATCCACACCAGAAAGCAGCAGCTCGCCCAGCCCATCTGGCTTCTGGTGCTGGAGCCAGTCACAGGAGCAGAAAACGTGGAAGCTCGGGGAGGTATCACCATACTGTGCTCCGCACTCTTAAGCATGAGCCAAGAACAAGTGAAGACACCACGATAAACAAAGCTCACAGTGCAAGCAGAGACGGCTCCCTACCTGCAACTCCAAAGTGACAGTAATCAGTTGGTGTTGGGAAACAGGCGGTATGGAACTGATCCCACTTCTTAACGAGGAATTTTTTTTTTACTGGAAGATTCTCTGGACTGAAATTTGCTCACTCCCTGCTTTAGTAGGGCTTGAATTCACTGGATTTCAGAACATAATAGGAGCCTTTGCTATTTAACCAAGCTTCCCCAAAGGAGAAAAAGGAAGAGAGGGATGTTTGGCAGACCTAATGAGGATTGGGAAATTGAGGAAAATTGTTCCTTTTCACATTATATAAACAAATGCGGCTTGACTATTGTACATGGGTATACGCATGCCAGAACGTGTGCGTTTATGGGGACTTTTCCTCCAACTTGAAAACAAGAAAAAAAACAGGATAAAAATATTTTTCTTAAAAAAAATAAAGCAACGGATGGGCTTCAGGATTCACACACAGCTCAGTACAAACGTGCTACGGCTCTTGTGATCACCACTGCCACACCAGCTGAACAGAACCGAGTGCAACACACAGCATCTTCCCTGGCCTCCCTGGTGCAGAAGCCTAATTGCCCAGTCCAACTGTCAGAAGAACTGAGCTTACTGAGCAAGCTGCAGTTCTTCCAGAGAGACAGAGAGATTCTCTAAAATACCACCCAGAAAAATCACACCACAGTTATGTCCACTAATAAAATGTGCAGTTCTTAGCATCTGCCTGGCACGTTCAAGAGCTTCAAAGCACAAAAATGTTTCAGAACTGGAGTCACCACCGCAAATTAAGGAGACTCCTTCCTTTTCTTCCTTTCAGTTGAGGTTGCTTGGACCTAGCATTTTCTCTCCTCTGTTCTTTTGAGTGTTTAGCTAAGGCTCAAGTGTTTCTAATCTCACTTTTTGGCCTCCAGCTCCTGTCAAAATCAACTTTGTGGCTCCAGATGCCAATCAGCTGCTTTGACTCTAGGAAGCTAATGAGCTTTTAGCTTCCTCCCAGCTCAGTAGGAGAACCTTGTCTGCAGAGAAATGTTTACTGCAAAAGGAATCATATATTAGTCCTTGGCTCCAGATGCCACTTAAGTAAATCAATTTTATTAAAAAGATTCTGACATTATTCAGAACTGTTTAGATGTTGAACAGCTTTATACACTTACTGTCAGAAGATCCCAGCAAGCTGGCTCACATACAAAAAGGCAAAGACGGAGGGAAGACAGCAAAGAAAAAGAAAATACATGGTCTTGTTTGCTTGGCTGGAATATTCACACATCTTGAGATGTTAAGTACCAAATTATGCAAGAAAGGTGGGGAAAACCAAGGAAAAGTCTCGCTTACCTCTGCACACCGAGTTCCCCACTGCTCTGCCCAGGTGTAGTGGCCACGGGACCAAGTTATGGAGGAAACAGGTAGCCCCACGTGGGTTGGCACCCCAAGGCTCTCTCCTCTCCAGCTCCTGCGCCGGGAGAGCTCAGGAAAACAGCGGCTCTGCTGGGCTCGTGGGGAGCTGTGCTTGGAAACCAACCTGGGAGCTTCTCCTGGGTGGTTCGTGCTCCACAAGAACCTCCTTGGCTCTGTACTTTCGCTTCATGACTTTTCTCTACGGTCTCAAACAGCAGCAAGTCATTACACAGGGTCTGGGGATTCATATAAATAATTCAGCTGCTTGGTACTTCTGCTTAAGGCAGTGAAGGGTGGCAACAGCTCCTCACTTTCTGCTGTAGGAGGGAAGGATAAATCTGTCTGTTCACCAGTGGATGCATCTTCAATCTGTCTGTTCAGCAGTGGACTCAGCTGGCTGATATGCAGGATTTGGAAAAGACCTGCTTGTTAGAATTTAACTATTATGCAAACCCTTGCAGGGCTGCACAAATCTTTAGGTCGTACATGCCTTCACCAATAGACACTATCAATAAACCTGCAGGGAAGCACTCTCCTGGAAGCAATCCTAATTTACTTCACTAAATGGCATTAGGTCTCACGTACCTACATTCACATTTTCTTGTTATTTGAGAAATCCCAAGGACACTGCAATGCAAAGAACACCTTGGCCATCCTTGACACCAATCTCTGCTCCTAGACCTAGTAAGGTGAATCTTCTGCTCTGCTGTGATCGCTAGCTGGTTCTATGACTCAACACATGAAGTAACCCCAAAGGGCAGGGACAGCTCTGCATTTGCAAGAAATGCAGCTGTCAGTGCTCTAAGTGCTCAAAGGTCATTGGGACACATTGGCTACAGCAAATAAATTCACTTGATCTTCTCTTATCCCTGTCCTTTAACATTTCTACTTGCAAATGTTCTTCTCAACATTTTCAAGCTCACAGCAGAACAAGATGCTCAGTCACGACTACAGCTTGGAGGGTTGTGATTTTAGAGGTCTCAAAACAGAACCATTAGATCAAATATTCTTCTTGGCTTTATATTACATGGACATGAAGGACTGATGCTCCCAAATGGAGTGAGTTTGCTACTGGGCTTGTTAGCATGAGGTAGCAAAAAAAATACTGCTTTAGGAATCAGGAAGCCTCATCGCTGTTCCTGGTTCTGCAGCAAATATGTGGTGTGACTCTGCACACAGCTCACTTGTGTCTGTCCCCACTTCCTCTCCACATCATTTCTGTCTTGCCTATCTGGATTTTGCAGTTCAGGGAGACTGTTACAGCGGTCCATCATGAAGTTAGAGTAGGAATCTGCTCTAAAGCAGTCCTGCAAAGCAGGACAGCAGTGTGTTCAGCAAAGCAAGGTGACAACAAGGTCTGCAAAATACAACTCAAGTGGACACGAGGGGGAGAGGCTGCTCCTTCCACCTCCTTCTGGATAGGCATGAACTATGCTCCATTCCTGAACATGCAAATACCATTTCATGCTATTAGGAGCATCCCTGGCATCATGGCGCATACACAAAAGTCTGGCCTGAGATGCAGAAATTAAAAAAAAAAAAAACCCATTCATTTCTACCACGTATGGATCCATATTCACAATGATGACCTGTATCAGCAACTGAGTTTGTTTTGGTTTAGGACAAATAACAGTTGGGCTGACATTGTTTACCAAATCTGGCAGGGGGAAGGGTTTGGGGTTTTTTGAGAAAATAAAGCAGATTGGTAGAAACTAACCGTCTATTTCACAAAGTAAAATGTCTGCCACAGTCCAAGGTCATTTTTCTTCCATCCACAGCTAGAGGTACGTGGCACATTAAGCCATATCATTCCGCTGTCATGATGGGGGACAGGGGGAGCTTTTAAGCCTGTGAAGAGCTCTCAGAAATAAATATGGCTTATAGAGCAGCTTTCACACTCATGGTATCTCAAAATAGTTTACAAAGTAATGAGTCAAATAACACAAGTGCAGCAGCCATGTAGGGAAACGCACTAGATATTAATGCTGAGAAAACAGACATTTTAATTTTTCTGATTTGTCCCTATGGAGCACATCTGCAGCTTTAGTCTGACTAATGAGCATCAGTAACTTTGGCAATTAAGATGCAGAGGTTATCTGACATTCCAGTTTATTTTAATTTTCAGATCAACTTAATGATTAAAGCTCTCCATTAACATTAATAAAAACTGTTCAAACTTAAGTGGCAAAATGCTAGACCTTGCTGTATGCAGTGCTCTTCTCTGGGCTGCATTATAAGGAAGGCCCTCCCTCCCTGCCTGCTCTCTAGTCCCTCCATTTATAATTAGCTCACAAAATCACACAGCTATTCTATTTTTGTTGCCCCTTCATCTCCCCCATCATTAGCCACTTCAAGCACACTCTCAAAGAGTGATTAACGGAGCATTGTGAGGACTCTACCGTTTACTGCGCTGGCACCAGAGCAAGAACTGACTATATGTAAAATCGTATTTGCTTTAGAAGTCATTCCTTGAAAAATCAAAAGGACCAACCTAAGGTGTGTTTTGCATATGTGCCCCTTGCCCAAGGTCCAAGGATAAGTGGGATCTCATTCTTTTTCCTATCCAAGTCACCTATCCAGTCCCTAAGGATGGTGCTGGTTTTGGAAAGCCAAGTAAACGCTAGGCTCTGTGCAAGACCAGATTTCTGTTTGCAGACAATCATTCAATCAGTTAACAAGGTCTGGGAGGACAACTAGTTTGAAAGGGCCTTACAAGGTCCCCTAGTTCAGCTCCTGCTCAACACAGTTTGGAGCAAGTTGTTTAGGGCTTTGTCCAGTCACATCATGAAACCCTTCAAAGACAGAGAACTCAAATCTCTCTGGGCACCCTGCTCCAGTGCTTCATCAAGGGACATTAGCCTGCATTTTGAGAGCAACAGAGTACTAGCCAAGATGGTCACACTATCCCAGACTGAAGATTTAGGTAGGATTTGAGAGCTGTCAGTCTAAGGATAGGTTTCAAAAGCATCTGAGTCACGTAGGCCTCCGAGAAAGCTACCCATATTCCTACTATTCCTAAGGGCAAAGGCTTCACAGCACACACCCGGAGCTATAACCACTTCCTTCACTTATTCTGGAAGTCTAGCAAGGGATTTAAATCAACATTATACCATTTTTCCGCCTCAGCTGTTCTGAAACTTTCTGCTGTTCTTTCAACTCGTCAAGCAGCTGCGTCAGCAGAGCTTCGCTGCGGCGCTTTTGATGGACACCAGAGACAACCGTAATTTTGAGCAACCAAGTTTTTGTAATTGATTTTGATGTGAAATTTCAGCTCCAAATTCTGACAGAAGCAGAGCTCTTCTACCCTGCCCTTTGCGCTAATGCTGGCTGGACCATTAGGAGAACTTTCTGAGCCTTGTTCCTCTTCAAAGCCTCATTTCATTTTTTATACTTATGCTGAAAAGGGGGCGGGGGGGGGGTAGGGAAGTCCATGAGCTTTATAGTTGTTATTTCTTAAGCAAAACTGTGAAGTGACATGGCAGAAAGTTGACATAATCCAGCAGGTTTGGGTGGACAGATGGAGTTTTCTGCTGCTGTGACTAAGTCCCAGGATGGAGGCAGGTGGGAAAAGCCCCTTCCCCAGCAGCTCCTGTATTCACTTGCTTCAGACTTGCCTGCACGTTCTCATTTTACAAACAGTTCTGGAGCATCATTTGTATAACGGGCTATGCTCCGTAATCACAAGCATTTTTAGAGTAACAATTATAATTGCTTGTAGAATAGAAACGTTAAATGGGACATGCAAAAACATATACACAAACCAAACGCAAGGGGAGGATATTAACCTTTCTCAACAAGGGGCAAATAGTACATGGAAGATCGTGAGAAGAAACATGACTAACTACTGCTTTCCAACACTAGTTTATCATCAGGAATGGTAGCCAAGTACAGAGGAAATGCAAATATAATCAGTGGTTCAAAGGTTAAGATCCTGTTAACTGCCTTTAAATTGCCTGGTAGCACATATTGCTAGAGCTGAAGTAAATGCTGTGGCTAAGCTGCAAAGCTTTCCGAGGTTTGAGGTTATTTATAGGTTCCTGCATACATCTAACCATACCGAGCCCATTAAATAATAAGAGTTGATTTCTTTTCCCCCCATAAAAATACATAGTACATCTAAGCTAGAATTCTAAGCACTTTATAGTACCATGCAATTTCACAGCAGTCTGTTGTGAGCACTCAGCCCATTCACACAATATCCCACTGGAATAAACCACTCGCATCCATCCACCTTAAACAGAAACTGCAACCACACTGAAATGTTCATTAAAATGCAGCACCACTGCAGTGCTAGTGACAGTTATGGTGCACCCAACACTTTGGCAGAAACCTCTGCTTTTCCTCACAGGCGACGTGTTGAAACCACCAGCAGTTGCTCTAGTGATGGCAGTGGCAGCAGCGAGATGCTGGGGAGGAGCTCGGCTCTGTGCAGCAGCTGAGCACAATTAACTCGCCCAAGGCCACTCGGCAAGTCGGGAGCTGATGGGCAGTGTGTAGCTGTGCACACAGCCAAGACTCCCTTGCTTCTAGCTCTGGCTTTTGCTGAAGCCTCAAATCACTCTGTCTCCTCAGTAGCTGTCGTAATTACTACGTGCTGCAGTGGAGTGCCTGCTGTTTGTTTTTGCATAGGCTATTTTATTATGCAAGTACATATAGGCTGTTCTAGTTTAAGATGTTATAACTACATGCATTATAAATCTCATTTTCTGTGCATTTTTAACTTGGCTGCAAATGCACATGAAGCTGGAAAGGGAATTTACCACCTGGGATTCTTGTCTTTTGAAGATACTGCTAGTTATTATAGTAGATCTATATTCTTAGGTGTCAGCCTCAGGCAAGAGAGAGCTGGAAAACGACTACTGAAGTTGTTTTATAATCCCATGAAAGTAACAGGTCAAAGGACCTAGAGAAAGAGAGAAAATATCTCGTCTCTAACCACCAGCTTTTCTCCCACATGCACAGAGGATCTCTTGGCAATCAATAATGCAGGAGGAGGAGAGGAGACAGAATTGCTGCAGATGCTCTTTGGCAATTTCCAGGACATCCAAGTACCTCTCAGGTGAGATGGTTTCTTGCTGCCTTCTTGCTCAGAAGGAAGCGTTTTTGCCTGCATGTCCTTGTGCACAAGGCATCGGGTTGGGAAGCAGCGCTCCGAGACACAAGGCTGAGGCATTTTTGAGAGTAGGAGAGCGCTGATTCTACAGACACAGTAGCAATTACTGGATTTCAAAGCTGAAGCTATTCCTCACATTCCTGAGCAGACCAAAAATACCAGAGCATGAGCCTGTCATGCAGCAGCCTCAAATTACTCACATGATTTGGTGCAATAACTATTTAAACCCACACAGCAGAGTAGTGAGAGTCTCAACATCATAATTGTACATGGGTAATTGGGTGGGATTTCAGACATATCATTTATTTTTCTCCCAGAAAAAAACTCTGTCCTTGCAGCCTCCAAAGCAAGCAAGTTTGAGGACATAAGAACAAGTATAAAGAAATGATAACAGAATTTGGAACTTGTACATGCCTCAGAAAAGCAAGTCTGAACTCAAAGTCCTTTTCTAAGCTTGAACAGTCCTGCAAAACTATTCACCATAAACATATATTACATTGTGTTCTAATGAATGCAAGTGATCACATCCACCAGTGCTGCCAGTAAAGGTGGAGACAAAGCAGATGTACATCTGGCAGCTCAAGGCAACATGGGTGTATGTCAGTGGAAAATTCATGTATCTAGTGGATGACATGGCTAAAAGTATATAGCCTATGAAGAAAACCACATTTGGCCAGTAATTGGATAGTAACATAACAAAATAAGGAGACCATAAGAGAATCTTAAGCACTCAATGATTGTGCAAAGAGAAAAAAATTCCATTCCCTCAATGAAGGTCTGCTGATTGCTACACGAGGATGACTGATTTTGCTACATCCAGGTTGTGGCCATATAAAAATACACCTGTGCCCTTATCTGCTAAGTCCTGTTGCAGCAGCACACACTAAGATACAAGAGATTTCCTTTAGTTGCTGCTTTATAAAGCTTTGCCATGATAATCTCTATAGGACACGGCTCAGCTTCAGAAGGGGTCTTTGCAGCTAGAATCGTGCTCTGTGTTGCACACGTTCAAATCTTCAGTACCCTTCTGTGGATTAGTCACAGAAGACCTCACACTTTCAGCATCCTTCTCAAAGGGTTATGGTGCTCATTAAGTGCCTGCACCCTGCACGAGGTTTCAAGGCAAGATATAAATATAATCCATCTTGCCACCTGGTACACCTGTGCAATGGCAACTTCAGAAGATAAAATCCTGGCTGTCAAGGTTCTAAGCCAGTCCCAAAGCCAACTCCTTAACGCTTGCTTAATCTTCCTTCAAATGGGGAGCTGGAGGGCAAAGTAAAGCTGATCTGGCCTTCCTTTTCTCCCCAAAGCAGAGACCTACCAAAATCGGAGAGACTCAGTACCCACTACAAACAGAGCACCAACTGCTCTCTTACATGTTACAGGCATTTATTGCAACCACTTTTCTGGGTGCAGTTGCCCCTTCACAGCACAGGCTTCTCAGCTGGTGATGCTAACACCAAACATCAGCCGGAGGGAAGGTGTTGGGGCAGTTCCTTCTAATTCTGCTTTTCTTCTTACATATAAGAGCTGCTATATGCTCTCAAAGCCATTTCTTGTGCTAGACTATCACTGATTCCACTGTTTTCCCTCTGTATTCTCAGTGGATGAAAACAGGGGGGAAAAACAAACAAATCCATCCATCTTGCTCCATGTGAGTAAAACAAGTTATCTGTGTTGAAAACAGCTACTTTCAGCTAGTTAAATACCTGTTTAACAGCAGCTGGGGTTGTTTTGCTTTTTAAACGTTATGTCACTGAGTTCTGTGGAAGGGAAACAAAGGTTGTCCTTTCAAACACTGCAGTTGGAACAAGCTGTTCAATCCTCACTACCTAAGTGAAAACCTGGAGGAAGGAACAGCCCGCAAGGGCCACACTAACTGTTTATTTTATGCAACATCTGTGCAGCAAGGGGAGCTTACCACAAGACACAACTGTGAATTAGTAGCTGCTATGGCTGCCTGAGCAACTTCCAGCAGCTCCATGTGGTTATGGCAGAGAAATCTACCAGAAAGAACCGTTGAGGGGCAGTAGAGCCTGGGACTGGTCAGCAGCGAGGAGCATCGTGTCAGCAGAACAGCATTTGTTCAGTGGGCTGCTGAATCAGCTGCCTCTGCAAAGCCAGGCAGAGCCTTCCACTCATTTCTCCTGCCTTGTTGTCTATATAAAATTTCAAGCTAGAATTGTGACACATTCCCAATTTCACCATACATTTTCCCTTAGGTACCCTGGAACGTACACTGGGTCTAAGCCTGAGCCAGAAGACAATTCCTTGTCTCTGCAGACGAATCACCGCCGCTGAGCTCTGCTCATCTCATCCAGAGGTGTAAGGAGGAACATCTCTGTGGGAAAGATCTGCTGGTTTTGGAGGTTTTATCAAGGTGACAGTTACTGACAGCATTTTGTACTTTAAAATCCATGCTAACTGAGTAGCCATTGATCCCTACGTGACTCGGGAAATGCACACACCATCAAAAGACAGAAGGGGCCACAAAGTGTCAGTACAGGCTGCACCTTTCGAAAGCTGGGCTCCTGTTACTTAAAGATGAAATAATCACTGTGTAATGCACTAAATATTAGTTCTTGCAAAGACATCAGGAGCAACAAGATGCTATTTCAGACTCACTCTTTTCATTGGAAGAGGACCTGTTAGGATAGGTACATGACACAAGACATAACAATGTCACTGCAACCTGTTCCTGGACCTCCAATCCTTCCAGCTGCATCCCATCCTATACGATTTTTCAGTATCAGTTCTATACTTGGAATTCATGCCTTGTATAACTGATTTTAGCAGCTGATAAAGATCACAGAGTTTCCACCTGTAGTTCAGCATGCCAGGAAGCAATCCATGACCATGTTTCTACATTACTTTGAACAAATGGGTGACTCAACAAAAGAACTGCAAAAGGTGGCAAAAATAAAAGCAGAGGATTCCAGAAAAAATAGATCTCTGTACTATAAGAACTCATCTGGAGAAAGTGTGTGCATGAGAGGGCCTCTGCTGATCACACTCTGAAGTTGTAGCAGATGCAGAAAAAAAAATAATTCAAATTTACATGCATCAGGCTGGAAAAACTTGGCAAGGGTGAGCAGCGTAAGAGAATTTCTCTATCCAAGGTAATAAAGTTTGACTCAAAGCACTGGAAGACAGATGAGCAATCTTTTACTGCTTTGTAAATTATGAAAGACACATGGGACCAAAATGAATATCCTACTTAGCAGAGCAACAGAAAGAGGAGATACTTAATAATTCTGATAGGAATTCTCAACATTGTGCATGAAATACTTAGGAACTATTAGCACAGAAACGTTACCTGCTCTCACAGAGGGGATTCTCACAGGCCCTCAGACCGTTTCCACTGGTAGACACGGGAGGGGTATGGAAGGAACCATTAATCAATCAGTGCTACTCGCTTATTCAAAACACACCGATCAAAATTAATGATGGAAGGAATCAGAAAAGACAGGTGAATGCTCGAGTCCACATGTGAAGATTTGAAGAAAACAAATTAAAATAGCAGCGAAGGTGAGAACAGCAGCTACCCTTAATTACAAACCTCAAGTCAGAGCAAAGCTTTAGTGAAGTTTCTCTCCCCCCCACACTGTTGCCTTTAGCAGAAGATAAATTGCCAGCATTTTTGTAATCTACTAAGTTAAAATCATTACCCTGACAGTGCCAGGAAGTCTAATTTCCTGCAGCAGTAACCCAAAGATTTATAAGCAAATTTAAACACTCACCTCCTGGAATAGAAAATCTATCATCAGCATGAGGCTATATGGGAAGTGACTAAGTGTTTGCGATAAGACCAAGAGAAGAAATTTGCCTGCTGACAAGTTCACCCCGAGCCCATTCCCCCTCTGCACAGGCTGCTGACCAGGGTAAACGCTGAGCTCTCAAACACATGCAGCTCTGCTGCCAGGTCCCCGTTGTAACGGTGCAGCCTTGCTCAACACCAAGCAGTTTATGTTCATGTTCCCATTAAAATACAAGTTAAATTGAATAATCAAAACGGGAAAGATAAATTAAGAACCACTTTAATAACTGATTTAAAGGAGAAAATGAGTTAGCTCATCCACCAGGCTGAAATGAACCTGAATGTCTGAAAACTTTTAATTCTCCAATGAGATGAACTGAGAGCATAACTGAACTTCATTCGCAACACTCAATACTATCTGATAGCATCCAATTTTATGCCATTAGGGGTACGTGCACATAAACAGAAGCTGGGAGCTTTGGATTTAATCACTATTAACAGCTGATTCCACCTCCAAAGCAGTTTGGCTCTTTGAGCTTTCTCCTCTCTCACCCCAGAAGTGATGATGAGAGGTGGCCAATCCAGCGCCTTCGGAGACAGGAGGAAGATGAAATGTCACAACCTTCCTTGTATCTCCAGAGGGCTGACACACATCAGTGCCGAGTCTTTTCAGGAAACCTGATCTCACACGCTGCCGCTTGAGATCCCGTTTTCCACGGCACAGCTATGATTAATCCCAACCTACAACGTACAAGCCTCTCATCACTACTCTTTGCTCAGAAATAAGGACAAGGCAATATAGATTTAATGCACACACAGGAGGAACCAGCCCTCGCAAGGGGCGGCGCGGGAAAGAGCCCGCGGCAGCAGAGACGGGAGGCACCGCTCTCAGCGACCTACTTTGTACCAGCAAAGGGATTTTAGCAAGACTGGGTTTTTATTTTCCCTCACAGAAGCAGATTTTTTTCAAACTACTAAATTTAGCCAGGTCCCAAGCACAGCAATGATAATTTCTTGTCAATGAGGCGTCCCTCTCTCACAAGGCTTCCTATTCCTGCTCTTACCACTTCAGAAGATTTACCTTCCCTCTATGGCTGTCAGAACAAGGTGCTCCTTTCAGCAAAGGGGAACAGGAAGCTTCTCTTCTCTAGTCTTTCTTAACGAAGACAGCTCTGCTCTAGACATGGCCAAATTTATTTATTTTCTTGGTATCAAATGAGACAGCTGCTGAAAGCACTGCAAGCTCTCCCACTCGGCACATCCAGCTTAGCACAGATAACAGCTCTGAACTGGAATCAGTCCCCAGCCAGAAGGCCTTGCACATGAAAGTATTAGAGGTTTAGAAATGGTTTCAGGGCTGCTCAAATTCTGTCCTGCAGAATAATCTGATTTCCATTGAAAAAAAGAAAGGGAGAAAAAAAGAAGAGCTGACTTTAATCTTGCATTCTTTTGTAGGAGAAATTCAAGGACAAAAAATACTAGCCTTTAAAGTAGGTAATAACCACAGCACCCTTTGGTCTGTCCAGGATACCAGTGTGTTTACAGGCTATCTTGACCAAAGATGGAAAAAAGTCCTCTCTATTAACCCTCCTCCCCAGCAAAACTAGAAGCCACAAAAGCTTCCAGTTACCACAGCACAGGCAGAGCTCCCTGATGCCAGAGTCCTGCTGAGCATTCCCACTGCATTCCCAGATATTATGGAAAATAGCCCTGACCCTTCTCTAGCTCAGTTTCTCAAGCCATCATCCGCACTGTATCAGTTAAGCTCCATGATGACACCAAAGGGAAATTACAACCTCAGCTTCTCGAAACCTTCTTTTTAGATCCACTCGAGGAGCACTGGGGAAGCTGACTTTAGGAAACCTAACACCACAGCAGCCCCATATTTAGTTAACTACTGCAATGTTCATTTGCTGCTCTGCATGAATAACTCTTATTACTGCAATTTCTTTTGCTCACCAAGATTCCGGCTGAAAATTCGCTTTAATTTGGCTTTAATAATACATGAAAGAGATTAATCTATAATTGTTGATTTTTGTAACAGCACTTCATTGTGTCACTCAAAATGAGAGCATTTGATCATTAAAAACTTGCATGTTTTTTCAGTCTTAGTAACGAGGTTCTGCTTCAGCTGAGAGCTGATCTCATCAGGGCCAATTATACTCCATTGCACAGGCCTGACCTGAGCTTTTAAGGGTTTTCAAAGTGCAATTTTACATTTCGCATCTTACTGAGCAACTCAAAGTACTAATAACCTTACTGGAACCTTTAATATCCAGGAGTTCTCTTGTAAGCTTGGGCTGTGCAGGAAACTCCTGGTAAAACAAGCAAACAAAAACATACCACGAGTTTAATTTGTTTTCCT
>JAUBOD010000858.1:1188850-1199025 GCA_032353885.1 Nothura maculosa
TGTAAGCTTGGGCTGTGCAGGAAACTCCTGGTAAAACAAGCAAACAAAAACATACCACGAGTTTAATTTGTTTTCCTCTTAACACACAAATGAATAGTTTCTTGTGTCTTTTCCCCTGCCAAGGGGGCTTCTTTCATCAAAATGCTGTGGGATTAATCTCCTGATTTAATCTATCATAAGATACATAAGAAAGACCAAAATCTATCCATGTTGATTAAATGTGGGTATCTCAAAATTATCAAAGAAACCCTCTTCAGCAGTATGTGATGTTAGCAATTACAGCCGAGTACAATAATGAGCCGTGTAAGCTCCGAGAGACAGATATGGCTCCCATCAGATATGCCACACTTCTGCCATTAGCAAAGCTACAGTCTTTCTTTAATTAAAAAAAGTTAAGCAAGATTTTTCTCTGCAGAAATCCTTGATTTTCATTTTTGCTTCATTGGCAACTAATATCCTTATTACATTTAGAAAGTAATGAAATAACTAAAGCCCGTGGAGTACTTATTTTACAGTCATTTCTTTTTTTTTCCTTCATCCTTAAAACACCTTGTTGTTCGCAGTGCTCAGCCCTGAACTGACACCATCACAGCAAAGGCTGGTTAGGGTGAATAGCTCCTGAACAAGATGGCACCGCATCTTCCAAAAGACTCATTAGTATCTCATGCAAGAAGGTACCAAATCAAAATTGCCGTTTAGACACTAGCCTAGAAACTATACCCATTGTAAATGGTGTTTATAAAAAGGTTAGATCTACCTCCAGATTAGGATTAGTTCATTGATCATGATTAGATCTTCATTGCTGTGAATTTAATTGACAGTCCAGTGTTTTCCATTGAGTGCCACTGTCTCCTTACTCTGATGTTGCATGTGTGTGACACAGCACAAGTCCAAGGTTTTCATTCTGAAAGATACTCATGAAGCTCTCAGCATCTGCAGGCATTTGGGTGCTCTAGGAGAGGTTTTCCTGCCACACCAGCTGCCATGCAGTGCTATATAGACACAATGAGACCCCAGATTATCATCTCACCAGGACACACACAGGAAGGGAAGTTGCTTGTGCAAGGCTTTAGCTCTGCCGAAGTGGATACACAGGGACAAGGTACAGAAGTAGTTTTCAGTGAACCTCCAGATTTTGGAAAGCTACAGGCATTACTTGCAAAAGCCACAAAGTAATATTGTATTCAGAAGAACATCTGCTACCAGTAAAAACCAAAAATTGAAGTCCCTCCCCTCACTCTCCAATTGATCTGAACACTGAAGAACTACAGAGATGCCAGGGAAGAGGAAAGGCTGGTGACAAATGTGCTCTGTAGCTCTCATCATTCCCGCCTAGCGCAGGCAATCTGAGGTCAGAAGGACCAGGGCACCCTCAGCCCTTTCTGCAGGTGCCACCGATTGACACTAAATCTGAGAGTCTTCTGCTAGATTCCACGCCTTTAGCCATTTAATCAAAAATTGCTTACACATACCAATGAGCACCAACACAGCTATTATTTCAATTAAGTAAACACAAGAGAAAGATCAGCATTACACTCATGTCTTATATTCCTTTAAGGACCTCTAGCTACTTGTTATTTCCAAAGGCACAAACATTAGCATTACCTTTTGCTGTTTCAGACCGCTTTGGCAAATCAAGTGTATCAAAATTCCTGTCCAAATCTCCATTCTTCTTTCCTGTAGAAAAAATAAGACAAATAGATAGTAAAAAGTGTCAGCATACTGACAGATAAGTTACTGTCTTGTGCATCTACAAGATCAGAAGATACAGGCTCGGAATATCAAACAGATCATCAGCAGTATTTGTACATATCTGGCTTGCAATCCAGCTGCATAGCTGGAGTTTTTGCAACAGCAAAAACAACTTGGGGACAAAAAATCTCTTACTTTCAGGTTGATCTGCAAACATTCTGAGTACCAGCACTTCAGGGGTCTTAAGAGTGCTTCAAACCTTTGCAAATTCTATTGTTTCCCAACATTGTCAAGTTACAGCCTCTCTCTCAGAAGCCCAAAACCTCGTTACTTCCACAGATGTAACATCAAACCTAAAGCAACTTTCGTCCACTTTTGTGTAAATTAAATACATTCTGACGACCAGATTAACTTGCAGTTTATCCAAAGCACAAGCTGAGCGGCACAAAGAACAAAAGCTTCTCTATTTTCACTGCTGCTGACAGGCAGGAAGGCCTAGACCTAATATATTGCATGGGCAAAAACCAGCAACTTCATCTTGACCTGCGTTTCAACCATGGAAGTGCAATTTTGGCTAATTATTAGAAACTAAGGGGAAAAAATCCATAGTTCTGGTAAGAGATATAATTTCAAGCCATTATATCAGCTCTAACTTATATGTGCTTTTAGAGAAGGCAAAATAAAACCTGGGCTTTAGTCCACCTTTGCTACAGGCTTGGAAAAAGGTTTGTTGCTGGAGAGGTTGGGACTCTTATCAGGCTCTTGTGCCCCCAAGGAGACTGTTTTTGGGGGAATACACTGGAGCCCTGTGTTTGCGTGACCCAAGGCACTCTGTCACTGGAGAGCTCTGCCTGCACGGATAGGGTGTGAAGGAAACACAGGAATCTCTATGGCTGCCGAGAACAGCAGTCTACAGTGGAGCTTTTCCAAATGATATTTGGGAGTGGAATACAGACGTTATTTACTTCACGCTCCCCAAGGCGGGTGCAACAAAGGACAGCAGTGAGCAGTACAATTTAAGCAGCCAGGAGTGGCTTCTGAGCAAGGAATCTGCTAGACTGGTTAATGGAGCTCTACAGGAAGGGCATAGCCAGGATGCTTGGAAGCAAACAGGAAAACAGCACTTGAAAACAGAATGGGAGATTAGTTTGGAATAGGTCATGGAATGGGACAGGCCTATGACAAATTTGAAAAGCAAAAGGCATCACTAGCTCATAAGCAATTTCTTTAAGAGGAGATCTGGTCATTCCCTGGGCTTGCAAGAGCAGCTGGGACCTTGCATGGTTTGTGCACAGTGAATTCAACAGGCTGCTCTAGCATTTTCTCCTGGCAAAGCATAAGCTCATGCAGTTATATGGAGAACTGCGCTTGAAGTAGACATTTTAAATACTGATATGAACACTCAAATAACAGGAAGATAAATGCTTAGGATGCTACTCTATGCCTTCATATTTTGTGGAAATTCTACACACTAGACGGAAACACGAACTACTGTGCAGAACAAAACGTGCCACTAGAAGCTCTGTCCATCTGAAGCCTTCTGCTGAAGTATGAAAAAGCTCATCTCACTAAGCTGCCAAAAGGTTGTGCTACTGCCACATACCATGCCATTGCTTTAAAAGGGATCTTTCCTAAAATGAAGGATGGGAATCTGATCAACTTTGCACCCCTCCATCTAGTTTTTGCTCCACAGAAGAGCTAGCAACATGCTGCTTGGGGAACCAAATACAGAAATATGAAGCATCGTGCAGTGCAAAGACACATTTCAAAACAGCAGCTGAGCTCAAGTTACTGGCTGCAAATCTTCGCTGCTCCTTAGAGTACAGATGAAAAAGCAGAGCAGATAGGGGGGAAAAAAAGCAGTCTGGAAGAAAGAAATCAGCATTCAGTAACGATACAATCCCAAGTACACCAAGAAATCTGCCTTCATCTTATCTGAGAGTACAACAAACTGTTTTCTACATGTCACAATGTTTCCTGACTGTGCTAGTAGCTAGTTTAAACCTTAGAACTGCCCTGAAAACCCTTTCTCAGACTCTTCTCAGCAGAATATTCATTTCAGAAGTTCCCTCGATTAAGATTCAGGGTTGCTAATGCTCTTAGCCTTGCAGAACAGAGATGGGGCAGCAACAGTCTGACCCCCTTCTCCCAACGAGCACAAAGGCAGAGTAGGTGCAGGAGAGGCCAGGAAGAGCCATGAGGCTTAGTACTAACCTACCTCCCACGGTGGCTGCAGCTTCCTCTTGGGCTCTGCAGCCTTCTCAGCTCCTAGGCCGCACTCAACATTCTGACCACCTTCTATGAAGCCTCTGCTGCTTTGTCCCTCTGTCCTCTGAGGCCCTAGTCCTCCTCTCAGGCAGAGCCATGGCTGGTTAAACCAGCAGCTGTCAGCTCTTTGAGGGAGCAAGAAATTCAGCACACACAGCTCTCGCTGTGGTGACTTCAGCTCTAAAAATCACTCATTTGAACAAATTAAGCAAGGGCCAGGTTTGGAAACGCCCAAAGCATTTTCCAGGGCCTTCCTATAGAGGGAAGCTGCTGAGCAGCAAAAGGACCAAGCTGCAAGACAGGACCAACAGAAATCCCTCTGGAAAGCAAATCTTCAGATTGGAGGCCCAGTGGGGATTTTCCCATGTAATTTCTACAGCACCCACAGCACCAAGCAGGATTTTCTGCAGAGGGGACTGCAGTTAGTGTCTTACAGGGCCATCAATCAGGCACTTCTCAGACGTCACGGAGCCCGACGGGTGCTTGGGGACAGCCGCTCTGCTGGCAGCTACTGCGGCCCTGAGCAGCCCGCAGCCAGGCCAGCCCACAGCCAGGCTCCTGCCCGGGCAGCTGACATGATCGTACTGGCAGCTGGGAAGAAGTTTAAGGTCTGTTTTTCATCTGTCTTGATTTGTACCCTTCTGTGCATCTCCTTGCTCTCCAGGTTTTCCAGCCCTAGGTGCACTGGAGAAACCAAGATGCCTCTTGATGAGAAGCAGAGCCCCAAATCTTGCCAGCAGACGGACAGCTCTGAACACGCCTGCTGACAGCTCTGTTTCATGAGACCTGGCTGCAGGAGCTGGCACGGCGCTCTGGGTTGGGAAAACAGCCTGACATGAGACTTGGCTTGTGAAAGATGTGATTTACAGGCTCTGAAAGAATGGGATTAAAAAATCCCCTTCCTTCCATTACATAAGGAATGATCAGAACGTGGCCTCTGGTATTTTCACTGTGAAAATCTCAGTAAGGACTGGAGATGGGATTCAGTATTGTTTATTAACCAGTGGCAGTACCCTTGATCTCTTACTGGGGGACTAAACCTCAAACATCTACTTTCTGGGTGAGAAAAACTAAAGGGCAACAGTTCCTTCAGAAAAGCAAAGACGTTAACCAACATCATGCTCATTAATTTCTCCACTGAGGTGGGCTGCCACAGGCTGCAATCAGTGTCTTGCCCAACTCTACGAAGCCCCAAAAGCCAAACAGAAATGTGGATGTTTTTTAACACTTCTTTTTTGATTTAATCCTCCAGAATCCATTGTCATAAAGCAATTGCTAGTGCTTGAACATGACCCTGCCTTGACCACCAACTGCTGCAAGGAAAGCATGGTGAAAGTTTGCCTTAGTCTCATATATTTCATTTACTGGGCTGGGACTTGAAAATAAAGGACATATATGTTTAGTAAAGTACTGGGGTTTGCTTCATCTAGCTAACCTGAGTGCCAGTAAAGGATGCAGCAGCCCAGCTTCACATGCACATCCAGACGAAGTGTATGGGATTCCTGACACTTCACATCTGAGCTGCTGAGGCTCTACAGCCACAGCTGTCCAGGCAGGCCAGCAAAGCCAAGTTTTGGGATAACAGGGTCAGTGAGGCACTGCTGGACTTGCACTTACCTGCTCCCTCTTCACCAGGATTATTAGACCCAATGCAAGTCAACTCTGTCACTGGCACTTATACCAGGAACACATCGACCCTGTTTTTCTTCTTGCTCTCAAGGCAAGAAGAGCATTAACCAAATTGAAAATGCTCTCAACCACCACACACAGGGCTTCCATGCCTGCTGAAATGAACAGGAAGATGAACCAGGGTGCAAAGGAGAAAGTGAATGAACAAGACCTGGATCTCAGCTCTTAGCCTTGCATGTAAAAGCTGGATAAAGCACGGTACAGTGATGATGAAAGAAAGTATTGCAAAGACTCACCTTGATTGAACCACTCCTCTAATTACCAGAAAAGCAGCAAAGAAAAAACAAAAATTTACAGGAAGGAAGAAAATACAAAGGAACAGTCACAAAGAGGCAGAATTTCATAGAATAGGTTCAAAACCTGAGAATTACAAGAATACAATAGAGCTTCCATTGATTAAAAAACAATCAAGAAATTCTACTTTCTCCCTTTTGTTCAAGCTGGAAAAAAAGTTCCTTCCCTGCAGTTCTTTCTCCTCCCTTTTCATTACATGAAAAGGTGCTCAAAGAAGTGAGGGGACAGACAGGTGACTAGCCCTTTGCAGAGGTGTTTGAAATGCTGTGATCAATGACCATGACATAAAAAGAAACTAAAAAAAAGTGAAACACCATGAAAAGCTTACAAGATAAGTGAATGAGAATTGAAACTATCTATTTTCAAGCTCTAGACTCACAAAATGAAGCTAGTTTCAGAATAGGTCTTCACATACAAATTTATGAGAAACGGATGTTTTTAATTAAAAATTTATAAGCATATTTATTAATGGATATAGATATATATAATATATATATATAAAAAAAAAAAAACAGCTGTCTGTCCGCCTCTCTCATTCTGAACTACACTCCACCAGCTGCGAGCTCAGCACAGTTATCAGTTGCTTTCCCTCTAGGGAACATCACAGTCCAAAACAAGCACCACACAAGATAACTAAGACCTTAAAATGTGCTCAGAAAATGGAAATTTCCTGCTGATCACACAGTACCAAAACCAAGTGGTTGGTACTGTGTGGTGCTGTGCCTGAACTGCTCACTGAAATCTGCAGGCTCACTCAGTGTCATTTGATTCTGTGATTTTTTTTTGGTCCAAAAAATCAGGTATTCTGGCTGATAAACAGGAACTATCAGGGAGGTCCATAAATGAACCTTACAGGAAGGAGACACTCGTCATCTGATAAGCCACCTGAGAGAGCTCAGTCATCTCAGTCAGCAAGAGGATGATGCCAACTCTCAATCACAGTCTCTTTCTCCCAAAGGGCACCAAACACAGACCTGTGTGGCACACAGTCCAGCAGGTTCAAACAATTCCACATCTTCTCTTCAGTGCCAAAACCCACCTTAGACCTTGAGAGTGAAAAGTAAACCAGGATGTGGTTGAATATGAAACAAATGAGTATGAAAGGAAAATGAAGCTTAGAAAGAAAACTGAGTTCCATTATTCACTGAATTCAGGCTAGAAGAATCATTTCTCTAAAATAACAAAGAAAACATAATTTGAGTGTCTCTCTTTAAAAGAAAGATGGAAAGGGTTTACTGAAACGATTAATCCTCTCTTGAGATGAAATGCATTTGCAACACTCATGCCCCAGAGGAAAGAACAGTTCTAAAAAGTGACTGACAATTAAAAGCTACAAAAAAGTAATAAAAAAGTTTGCAATTACTGAAAGAGTGACAGAATTGAGAGGCTGAATGTTTTGGATGGGGAGAAATGAGAGAGATTAAAGACACGGAACAAGCACTGACAGCACAACCATGCATGAAGATGCCTGCATGCTGGCCTGGCTTCCAGAGGCAGCAACACGCGCTATAGGGACAAGCAGATGGGCTAAGCATGGATTTGGCAGAGGAGCACACAGCCACGCAGAGGAGGGCAGGGCACATCCACGCTTGTCCAACAGCGCAGGGTCTTACGTCAGCATGCACTGCTCCTATTTAAAGCCAAACCAAACTCGGCAATCCTGGCAAAGATCCCCAAAACCTTCTGGGACAGTGACAGGGGAGATCAACACATGCCACGGCACTGTAAACACGTACCTCCACAAGCTGCTTCATACTAAACTAGTGATTAATGTGCTTGCAAGGGCAGGACTATATAGCAAAGATACCCCTCAAGCCCACTTCCAGTTCCAAACTCTCTGCAACACAAACCTTTAGCTTTTTTTCCTCCAAAACAGCCAGCATCATCTTTCTTCTTTTTCTGGGAGCCTCCTGTGCTCATGGTCTGACCGGCATCTAGTTCTTGATACTTATCGGCTCCAGGCACCTCTTTGTGGACATGGTAGGAAAGGTTCCGCATGATGCACACGCAGTTCTCCACCGACTGTTAGAAAAAATATGCATTAACACGAAGAACCATCCCCTCTTATATGCAAACTGTTCTACTTCACATTGGAGGGTTGGGGGAGAGCAGGGAACTTACCTACCCAAGGAAAAGAATAGAGCTTTCTTGTTCAATATCCCCTTTATTTAATGTTTTTGCCTTTTTTTAAAAAAAACTCTTCCAGAAGTGAACAAAAAAGGAAATATTTCATAAGTTGTACCTATTCAGAACACCAGTTCCCTGATAAAAAAATACCACATGAATTTGGACAAAACACCATCTGAACTTGCATAAAGATTACAAATTCATCAGAAGATAACCAACAATCAGAAGGTTTTTTTTTAATGCAATCTTTTTTCTCATTCTTGCAATCTTGACAATCCTTAAGGGGCCTTTTTATTAAATTTTATTTGGGACACGCTTTGGCCCCATAAGGTTTTCCATTTGAGCACATGTCATCTCCTGGTAATACCTAATCCATAGTACAGCAGGTTCTGGCATGTGCAATACTCTGTGGGTTGCACTGAAAGCTACCATGTGGTAACAAAAACCACTTCCAAAATTATCTGATTAAGCAACAGGGTTTTAGAGTTCTTAAGACAGTCCCTCAGAGAATGGAACTGAAAGAACAAATAAAAATGCCTTAAAAGCCTTTTTTTTTTTAAGATATAAATAAAGCAGTGATACATTCTCTTTTTTTAGCAGTTTAAACTTGAGATATATCTTTTAAGTATAAATATGCTTCAAGCACCACAGGACAAGATGATGATAAAAATCATATGAATCAAAATCTTTACCTACAGAACAAATAAGGCAAAAAGTGTTGCACGTCTGAAGACACATGTTCATGTCTTAATACTACAGTCTCTTGACATAGTGCTGAATAGAATCACCAAGAAGGAAGCCACCTCCTATGTGGATATTGTGTAAAGCACAATACAAATTCCGATCTGGAGACTGTATTTCAAATGTCACTTAAATAATGAGGAACAATAGTAGTAATGCTACTCCCTCCCACACACATCAAGACCTTGGATTGCCTGAAAATTCCCCATCCAACACATAAGCTGAAGTAGCAGCATCATGCTGATGCCCCATCATAACGTTGTTCCAATACCAGCAAACAAAATTCAGCTCCCAGTGCAATGTTTCACCCTAAATTAATGGAAAAAAAAAATCACCCAAATTTTAATATGCAAAATCACCTTATTGTCTGTATCCTTCTTGCTGACTGCAGACTGTAGAGCATGAAGGAGGGCATCCACCAAGCCATCACACTCTCTGAGTCTCCTGCGTGCTTCTGCTCCATCCGAACTTACATTCCTGACGAGATTTAAGAGAAAATTTAGCCCTTTAGGCTTCTCAATAGCAGTTGAAGGTGTGCTAATTCCTACTATACTTGTTAAGAGCTCATGTTGGGTCAGTAATTTGTAGGGAAGGAGAAGGGGGATTATGGTGAAAAGAACTTGCATCCGTTTTAAACACAAGCACAAGTGCTACAGTAACAGTTAATCTTTATATCAAAACCTGGCGTGCAGTAGTTTGCAAAGTGGCTTCTTCTGAAACTTCTTCAGAAGCCAAAGTCTGCTCAGTAGCACCATATTCTGTGCCTCAGAAGTTGAAAAATAAGGTAAACTCTACTGGAAGAGCGTTGCTTTATTTCATGACAAGAAAAGAAGAAAACTTTAAAAGGGGCATTCAAAGAGTTACAGTTTACATAATCAACTTGTATTTAAAAAACTCTCTCCATGTTTTTCTGTCCTCAGCCACTCCAAGGAAGCCTGGCTGGAAGTCACCGCGTGCTGCACTGCCTGCTTGACCACTATCCCAGACCCCAACTTCCGAGCTCAAGTTCCCGCCGCCTCGTTTGAGTAGCAAACGCTGACATTTAATCCCCAGCTTTCACATCGCACTCAGCCCATTCAGCATAAAGGCCAGGTCAGCCTCACTGGTGAAATAAAGCACGACAGTCAGCATATGGACCTGTAGCTTTGAATTTCTCCAAGCATCACACAAGGCCAAGCACATCGCTGCTGCCCACGGAGACGCGGCGAGACAGAGCGGTGGGTGCTGAGTGCGAGTTCTTACGGAGCCCCCTGGCTCCATGGATCAGCACAGCGAGCTGTGCAGATCACCCACCACACAAAACACTGCCAGGGCTCTGCTTTCGGGATGCAGGTTAGTCCTCAAAAGCACGTGACAGTCACTGC
>JAUBOD010000858.1:1212790-1222953 GCA_032353885.1 Nothura maculosa
CTTCATAGAAAACATCAGCAAAGTCTCTAAAAAGGCATAAAAATACCCTATTATAAAAAATACATATATAGCAGAGAGCTCTTCAAGTTATTCAAGAAAAAGTCAAAACACTTGAAATAAACGTACAATGGTCTCCTTGACAGCTGCATGGCAAAGAAAGCACCAGCTGAATCCCTCTGCTGAGCAGTGTTCAGAGAAGGGAGTGCACAGCAGTGGCCCCAGATGGAGTGGGATGAGGGAGCCTCATGGTTCCCAAGGCAGGGAAAGGGCTCGGGTGCAAGGTTGGCTGCATGGGGAAAACACTCCTCAAGAAGGGACTCTGAGGGATGATGGGTTTTCTCCTTCAAAATGGTGTAGTTTAAAACCCAACATTCTATCAATTCTTGAAAATGCAAACCCCATGGAGCAGACACTGATAGCTGCAGGCATAAAATAGTTTAGAAATGGGAACAAATTTAGATCAAACTGTAAGGTTCAGCAGTATAAGAGAAAAAGAGATCGAAATCCCAGTCAATTTGACCGTCACCTTTGAGAATCATTCTCTGCATCCATTAGCATAATATACAAAAATGCTCTAACAAGCTGAAAACACTGCTTTTAAACTCTAAGTTTAATCAATTCAGATGAATAACACTCAAGAGAAACCAAGCCACTAAAGCAGCAGTGTAAAGGAATGAATTTATCAAAATTTTCCGTACACTTTCACCAAACATGTTTGGCCTTTTGACCACAGACTGTATTCATTTTAGGTCTAGAGAAAAAAGATGAATCACTGCTTTTCAGAAGATGACAATGATCAAGACCATTTCATTCATAAGCTCTATTTGGAACTGACATTCATGTTTCTAACCATAATCATCACTTCTCCTTTCAGCATTTTAAGATGGGACAATAGCTACACAGTTTGATTTCAAAAATACTGATTATCCTAAACTATACTTAAAATGACTACAAGTTAGAAACATTGCTATAAAGTTTATGTCATATTGAAGTGACTAGGGCCATGACCCTAATTTCTAGATCTCCACCTCCTTGGAGTTAACTGAGAAAAGATTTCTGACGACATTGTGCCAGGATACTTACTTGTTATCTTCTGAACCCAAGCAAAATCTTTTCCTGCTGTGCTTACTTACAAAACCCAGTGTTTCCATTAAATTAAAACAAATCAAGAAGCTGTTTAACTTTTGATAAACTATTTTTTCCAGTATAAAATAGACAGACCAAGTCCATCTGCAATGAGGAAGGTCAAGACATCACAGAACTTCTGAGAGCTTTTGGTATGATCAGCAGATGGGATTTTAACATACATAAATGCCCGTAAGCTGTTAATTCTCAGCTGCTTAATCAGAAAGCTTCTATTACAGAAGAGTACTAGATCGAAAGATTTCCTCTGCCGAGCATTTTAAAGGTGAATCATTTTTCAGTTAGAACTAACCTGGCAATATTGCAGCATCAGGAAAATCACCTCCCACACCACTTAAAATAGCATGCAGTGTTGTTAAACAGCAAAATTACACTTCAATGTTCTCAAAAGGAACAAAGACATTCATTAAAGCTACCAACTTCTGATTGCTTGTCAAAGAACGTAATAGGATTTTGGGCTTGCATATCTGATAGGAACATTGGTTCCACACAAAACCTTATCAGTCAAGATAAAACTTATGCAAGCTTTCCCAGTCAGAACAGATTTCTTTCCTTATCAGCTTAATCCTCACTTTTCTCCATTTCTCAAGAAAAAGATCCAGTGAAAGTGGAGTGGTGCACAGTCCCAGGAGGGCAACTATAGACAGAGACAAGAGAAGAATTCATCAGAATCCTTCTCTTTACGCTCCTTGTGACGTACCTGTGGATACACTAACAACTCAACCATGCTGTCCGCAGTGCTGGAGGTGCAGACAGCTTTGTCACTCTGCACTTTAAAAAGCACAAGAGTGAGCTCTGTGATATTTTATGATTACATCTTGAGTTTTGAAGCTATTTTTACATGTCTGACATTCGTATTACCCTGAGGGACGTTACATTTTAAAGCCATTTCTAGATACATTGAGAACATCTGGCAGAGCAGATATGACATTAACCCAGAGGAAGCTTTCAGTTCTGTTGGGAGCAGTATCCAACAGACTGAAAAAAACAGCTAGAGCCTTGCTTAACCTGGTAGCAGCATAGTGCCAACCTACTCAGCTTGCTTGCAAAATTGGGTGCTGATGTATTTATTTAACCTATGGTAAAAAACTGAGTTTATTTTGGGAAGCAAGCTGATGAACACACTTCTGCTGTGGCAGCCATTCCGCAGTGTCACACATGAGGTTCCCTCCTTAGTCTTCCCTGCTGTTGCATCTACATCTCACAAATATTCAACATTTCCGTGTGGCTTTTCTCCCTCTCCATTAACCCACTAACAGGACCCAGCTGGCCAGCTGGATTCATGCTGTTCATTGCAGCCCTGGCTGCTGTGTCAGATCACCTAGTTAATGAGGAGCCCTGGAGCTGCTCTGAAGCCAAGGGCTCTTCCTCTTGCCAGAGGTCTCCTCTCCCACCACAGATAACACAGAAACCTCCTCCCAGCTACCTCCTGCACTGCTGGTAGCCCCCAATACCATACCCAAGTAAGCAAGACTTCAAAACTGGAATTAAGACACTTAGAGGAGATAACTGCTCTTGAATTTGCATATCTAAACCATCTGAGATTCTTGGGAGCACAGGATTATTTTCTCATTCATCTACTTCTGGGATTAGCATTCAGCTTTCAAGAAGCAGCCATTACTGAATCAGAAGAAATAATAAAACCTGGCAAAGTCAATGTGTCACATTAGACCTCAATCTGCAGCCCATGAAAAGAAAAACCACCATTACCACCAGAAAAAGAACTATGCTGTTCTCTTTTCTTCTGCTTTGACCTAGAGAAGAAATCTGCATTGCTGCAGTTGTCTCCACAGGATTACATCCAGGTAGAATTAACAACTGTGATGATAAAAGTGGATTTTGACTTATCACCAGGAAAGGTAACTTGATAGGATGCTGGGATTTCTACCACAAGGCCATGAGAAGCAGGATCTGAATTTTCAGTGCTGCAGAGCACAGGCCACTTGCAGCTGCCCAGGCTCCACAGGTCTGTTCCTCCCTGCTGCCCTTTGGAGCTCACTCCATGATACCAGCCAGAGCTGCCAACACAAGGCACAAACAGAGCAGCTCCGGATAAAGCTGGAACCTTTCACTCCAGATGTGATGAAAGTGGAATGAAATCACTCCTGGTTATGTCGAGATTAAAGGCACATCATCCATTGCTGGACATCTGTGCAGGGTAGCACTCAGTATTCCTGGTGTTTCTCAGTAAAGGGAAACCAAGAGCTTTAAATAGTAGGAAGGGAAGTGGAACAGAAAAGCAATATTTAATTAGCAGGAGGTAGTGTGAAACAGAATGTATTTAAACTGTAAAATTATTTATCAACTGGAAATCAAAGCAATCGTCATTTAGAGAAAAAAGGGAAAACTTCTAGTTTGCCTTTGCAGAAGTGACTGATTAGCACTTAGCATTATAATGATATTCCTTTAGAGTAAATTACAGACTGACTTTCCCTTTCGTGAATGTGAAATAAATATACTCCTTCTCAGCACTCTAGAAATGAGTTTAAGTAAACTAGCTAAACAAATGTTAAGAGAAAAAAAAGAAAAAAAGAGAGTTTAGAAAAAAAGAAGTTGGCCAAACTAAATGAGTGCAAATATTGCCTAAAGGGTTCCTATGTCAAGAAATGAAGCACACAGAACCACCAAAGTAAGTCTAACATCTACCAATTAGAGGGATTTCTGACAAAACAGACAGCTCTCCTTCACTGACTCCCTGAAAAAGGGCTGGAAAAGAATAAAAAGCCCTGCCAGCTTCCATGGCATGCACTGCTTCCAAGACATGCACTAAGAGACAGTTTGCTTAATATCCCGTAATGGCTGGGGAAGGACCCTGGGAACACCCAGTGCTGCACAGCACAGCCTGGGGCGCTGCCATCGCCTCTTCTGAGGCAATTACCCAATTACGATGTCTACCTCAAAAGGCTTAATCCATATTTGTGATAGTCTGCTTGGAGAACCCAGCACAGATAAGGCAGCTAGGCCATTTCAGTGCTGCACTCCTTTTTATATGACCAGGACTTCCCAGAAATGTCTATTTTGGCACTGAAAGCCACCCTTCAATCTCCTTCCCAGTGTCCCCTGCTGCCTCCCAGAGAAGAAAAAGCCATTTCACCTCTCGAGTTATGGGAAAGTACAACACATTTTTCTTTAGTTTAAGTGCTGACATACTTTTCCACCCTTTTCTGTTTAATAACTGAACTTTGAAACTTGGCGTGTGCTTTATTATTCCTTTTGGATCATATCCAAGACTAAGGTCAAACAGAAATAGGTTGAATAATGGGGTTATAAGCATTTGAAAAATCCCTGTGAAGTGTATGTGAACAGAGTATATTTAAAATGCATTTCTCTTTCCCAATTACTATCACACTTCCCATGTCCACAGCATCTCAAGAGCAGATTGCTTAAAATCTGAGTGCGTCCCAATCCTCAACTACTGAAACACTGCAACTTATAAATAGCCTGGCAGACTCCCCAGCAGCGAGGATGGGAAGTGCCGCTGAGCAGATAGGCTGTACTATCAACATGAAGCACTTGGGACATGCCAGCAGGGTTATTTAATAGGAGTTTAACAAGGAAAGTTTCTGATTAGCGTCTCTTACCTCAAGATTACAACATGCTATGGGCAAATATACTACAAATTATTTGTCAATGAGTTGCCATAACTCATTTAAACTTCAGTAACTCAACCACAGCCAGTTGTGTGCTAAATCAGAATCCTGTGTATTTAAGCACTTGGGGAAAGCTGCGTATGCTGCATAAACAGATGATTTCCTCTTGAAGGGCACATGAGCTCAAGCCACCTCAGACTTGCACACACTAAGAATATGGTGCAGCCTGAGAAACAGCTGCAGGCAGCAATCCAAATAATCTCTCCATCTTCTAACCTACAGGATTGCTTGTTCCTGAAGCTGCAAAGACTCCTCTAAACAACAAAATAAAAAAAATACATATAGATACTTGATACTAACCTGTAATCAGCTCTCTGACTTCCATATCATTTGTTTTCCGCAATAGTCTGATCAAAGCTGGGATGCCATCACAGTTCTTTATAGCCACCTTGTTTTCATTATCCTTCCCATACGAGATGTTCCTGAGAGCCCCACAGGCTTTGCGGTGGACCTCTGGTTTGGGATGATCTAGCAGGCCCACCAAGATAGGGATCCCTTTAAGGTGCCTCACGTCCTTTTTGATTTTATCATTCTCATAGCACAAGTGTTGCAGGTAGGCCGCGGCGTTGGACTTGACCGGGTCAATGGGGTGGCTGAGCATGGCAATAACTTCAGGGAGGTCGGGGTCCCTCCACCGAGGGTCCTTCCGAATGCTGTCGATGGAGGGGGAGCGCTTCCCCAGGCGGTCAATACTGGCCATGCTTCCTCTCTCAGGCTGTGCCAGCGGTGCTGCGTAGCCACCATGGAGGTAAGGGATTCTCTCCTCAACCATCTCTGTCTCGATGGGGTCATCGTAGCCCCTGTAAGAAGCAGCAGTTCCATAAGTCAGAAGAAGAGCACATTTAAACATTCTGTACCTCTGAGACAGCACGGAGATTTCAGCCGTGATAAAGCCATTTAATATCATAACCATCATCAGGGGCAACGTATTTGCACTTGCAAATAGCGTATTTGTACTAACATGAAAATTAAGCATAGCTGAATACTCAACAATGATGCGACTGTAGGACAATATTTGTTTGGTTAGGAGCTAAATAATGACAGGAACTGCAAGTCATCAAGAATATTGCTTTCATTTAGGTCACTCAGTAAAGCAATTATGACAGAACTGGAATACATTTAGTAGGAAACACTGAGCTTCATTAACGACACTATTTCTGAAGCAAACCAGAACTCTAATTAAAGTCATTCAAGGCCTGGGCACAAAGGGACCACGGACACTTTTCAAGAAAACTGAAATGTACCACATTTCCATGCAAGAGCTGATGCTCATGCAAGTACTCTGAATTCATCAACACAGCTTAACAGTTTGCCAAAGAAAATGGAAAATTTAAGCCCTGAATCCAAGCATATAGTAGAATTCAGTCTTTTATAAAAGAAACGGATAGTCAGGAGATCTGGATCCAGCTGCTAACACCACTGCGACCTGCTGTCATCCGAGATGAATCCAGTACTCCTTCCTTTTCTCCCTATCCCAGAATCAGCATCTAACCAGACTGCAAGATTATTAAGGTCACTTACAGCATGAGAATGATGTGTGCCCACCATGTCCTGCCATAATTCACTGCACAGCTGAAGTGATGTCAATCACAACCAGCCAACACATCTTTAAATACGATTGTCCACGTTCACATAAAGGGCAAAGTCACAATTAACAGTTAAAGATACTTTAATATGTTCTCAAACAATAGAAATTCCTATATTCTTAAAAGAAACAGAAAAGCCACTCTGTCAAATGATACTTCTTCCCCCTCCATATAAACCTCTACATCAATAAACCTTCAAAAAAATTCCCTATCCATATCACTTCTGACAACTGTCTGCTAAGAGAGGATTTCAGCAACACCTTTGCACGGAGAGACAGAATTGGTTTTTGAGACCGCTGATATAGGTCATCTTTTATTTAAAGTGACACCTTACATCCTCCAGAACACACGCTGCTAGTTAGGGGAGTTGCAATGCACATGAGGTGCACCAAGCTGTAAGGTAACATTTCAACCCTTATCCGCACAGAAGGAAGCCCGAAGCATGCACACAGCAACCAATGAACTCATGAAAATTTATTTTCTTTCTTAGACTTGGCATGTGAACAAGCCACAGGGCAGTCAGGCAACTCTCAGCTCGTGGTCAGGATCCCCAATAAGCACAGTCTGCTTTGAAGCTGCTCCTCTCCAAGGCTGGGTCGCCAAGGCTCACCCAGGCAAGCTAACTGCTCTTAGAAGAATGAAGAGCTGAGGTGACTACTGACTGAACCAAAATTGCAGTTAATCCAATTGCTTTAAGCCTGAAGCACATAAGATTTTTCTTTTTCATTCTCACTTCCACATAACCTACCTTTAATGCATTTTGACATAAACTAACTTATATGTTAAGCATTATGTTTTCTGCTGCTGCTCCATAAAGCTGACAGATGGGATGAATATCGTAAAAATTAAGGTTACTAGTTAGGAAAGCCCTATAGAATTCAAGGTATTGCAGCCTTTCCAGAACAATTCTTAAAAATAAAGCTGAAGCACATGTACATCTGCAACTATACAGCCTATTTGCTTTTAAACAGCAAAGCTTTTTGCCCTGCTGGTTTTTCCTGGGCAGATTAGCTACCGCTGTGACATCGTAGTTATTTCAGTCAAGCAAGAAGTTTTAATTGCTACAAAATGTTTCTTAAAAACTTTCTCTTCAGGCACCAACTGATGTTACTGAAAAATTTCTCATGTCATGCACAAGGATATATAGACCATTAAATTTTGGGAAGAAAATGGAGCTGGGTATTATCCTAAAGGGACTGCTAATTAAACTAGACTCTGGGGAGAGAAGCAATTGGAGGTGGAGTCTCAACTGAGTCTTGTACAATTAATGCTTTTAATGTTAAAAGCACCTCTACAGACTTGAATGGCTGATCTAAATCATAAACTGAATGAAAGGACAAAAATGGGCTCGTGTCCAAAACTCAGAATGAATCTGAAGCAATCATTTATTGATGCAGTTATTTGTGCATGCATAATTCAGTGCTGGCTCCACGCAGTACTTTACAGTGTCTGGATAGCTGCTGTATTTTCTGTTAAGAGAAAAGAGCTGTTCCCTCCACGTCAAGAAGAAAGTCCCAATGCTGAACAGATTTACTCATAGGCAAAAAAAAGAGGGCAGCAGCTACAAACACCCTAAACTGTTACTCAAACAGATTTTTGTCTTTACATACACAAATCTGTCACAAACAGCATTAAAACGACAACAAAAACAACCTGACTTCTCAGCCTCACCCTCACCATGTATTATCAGGCACACAGAGAAGTAGATCAAGTTTAGCAATAGCCCTCTGCACAGCTGCTGCTTGTTTGACTTGGTAGCTTGCAATTCAGCAAGCATGGGCCTAGCTGTCTCCAGAATAACTGTACACAACCTCAGCTACACCTGCACAATTAAGTTTCTTTTTTCTTCTCATCCACGCAAATACACACGGATAATTATCACCTTGGGATGAAGCTTGTTTGTATTTCTGTGAAGCCTTCCAGAGTGATGCAGATGCTCCCAGCTCCCTCATGGTGCATCTTCTTGAGGGTGCCAAACAAAGGCTTTTGATACCATGAATGCTCAAGTAAAAGCTCATCAAGCCCTAAATAAAACTTCAGAATTAAAACTCCAAATTGCAAAGCGGTCAAGACTAAGAAGAGCACCATGTAACTTATACCGACAATAATAAACTTTATTTATATTATCAAGCACTCTTTATTAAATATGAACATCGTATTTCTGAAATAACGCATCATTCATTCTAAAAAGAAGACTACATCTGCATTTGCTACTTACTGGAATAAAGTTGGAGGATTTTTTCCCCTTTCATTATTCCAGTTCAAAGTTACCGGAGCACCAAGACAGCCAACGGACTTTGATGATCCTTAGCTTTGATGGTCCCTGTCTGAGGAAATCCCAAAGACACAGAGCTGTGCTAGAATGAAATACAGGAAGACACTGAGCACCTCGTGTTCCAAGGAAGAGGCTGCTTTGCTAAGGGTCTTGGAAACAAAGAGTGCAGATGCTTCAAGATGAAACACGCTGGTGGTGGCGGGGAGGGCACCACTGCAGAACCCACCAGCGACAGCTCTGGAGCCGAGCAGTGACAAGAGCATAAACTCTTTTTAACCACTGCGAGAGCCCAGCCTCGCAGCAAAAGCATCAAGGAAGCAGATCTTGAACCATAAAAGACACTGACAAGTGACCATCAGTATTTTTATCCCTATGGAGGTCCTCCAGATGCTCCCCTCTCTGTTCCTGCCAACCTCAGTCTGATTCTGCAGGACCATCTCTCCTGTGCAGAGCAGCATTACAGGCTGCTGTGATCACACTTCAGTGCAGACAGCTACTTTCAGATCAGATAAAGAGCATGTCTGGAGCATTTTCACAGGAAGGATGAACATGCAAGCCACTGCTGTTAAGATATACCTGTATTTGGTCCAGCATACCTCTAGCAGCTGAAGCTGCGTCAAGAGTCAGCCAGCCACTGCTTAAAGAAATGGTAACAAAACCAATTGGTTCACCTGGGCAGCTGGATATAACAGCTGTACAAGAAAGCTTAATGAAGGTATCACACCAATTCTGATTCACATTATTAAATGCAGTGATCAGGTTAGGAGAAGTGGGAAAAAACATATTGAAATTAAAGAAAAAATCCTTAAAGATTTTACAAAGAAAGCTCTAAATGTCAATCTGCCACTGCTTAATAGCTTTGAGGGAAGCAGTTTACCAAAATAGATCATTCACCATCTGTGAAGGAACGAAGTATCTCATTAGCTAAAGCAACACAGACCAACCAGGAAGCCTTTGGGGGCCTGGCAGGAAGCGATCCCCTCTCTTGGTGCCGGCGAGGATCATCCAGCCCAGGTGAAGCCAGTCTCTCCAAGGCAGACTGGCAAGGCCTAAATGAGATATTTATTGATTTATTACTTTCATTTTGGTGGAGCAGCTGTGCTGGGAAGGTGAGTTACTGAGCACGGGGAGGACGGACGTGAGCGAGGGCCGCGGGCGCTCGGAGGCCGAGGCCTCTCTGCTCCCCAGGCTGAGGGGGCCTGGCCACGCACCTGGGGCTGCTGCCTGGGAGCATCTCCCCCTCCATCTGTCCCTGGCAAAGCAGCCGGGCTGGGAGGCTGTGCTGGGTCTCACTAATTACCCATGGCGGGGAATTGATCAACACACATTCAAGCATGGATAAAATGTGAGAGAGTGTGTGGGTTTCTATTCCTTGCTGCTTCAGCACAGGCACATTTGGGTAAATAGGTGAAAAATTTGCACATCTATTCCCCAACAATTTATACAAGCACTATGTTCATCACAGCTTGCACCTGGTGTCTGCTTAGCATAAGAGCCCAGAAGGACTTG
>JAUBOD010000858.1:1247561-1263176 GCA_032353885.1 Nothura maculosa
GAAGGTTTTTCCCCTGAGGACAAGTGTTTATTAATTAATATATGCTGAATTAATTGCTTCCCCATATGCTCTGCTGTGTATCTGAGTGCGCAGCTCTACTGCTACTGCTGCGTCAGGCGCAATGTCTATCCATCAAGTTCACAGGGCAATTCAGTTTATCCAAAATCTTGCTCATTTCACCAAGTTCAAAGTATGGCTGCCTATACAGAGGTCATGAAAAGTACATTAAAAATACCCCAGGCAGAACCACTCAAAACCAATTCCGCTCTTAGGCAGCAGGGCAGCACACAGCAGAAAGTCAGAAGGGAAGAGCGAGGCCATCCCCTCACCTGGGATCCAGTTACCTGCAGTGACTCGGGCAGCCCTTTCCTGCACTTACACCTGGCTCCCGGCCCCAGGCTGCTCCCAGGAGCAGCTTCCCACTACTACGCAGCTCAGACTCAAATCCAACACATCCTCTCATTCCCTTTTCCCTCCACCAGCGCAGCAGAGCTATTTTTAGCCTCTGACTACACCTGGCACAAGTCTGGGCAGTGACATCATTTTTCCATCACACATATTGGAAGTGGCAGCTGGCAGAGCCCGCGACTCCCTTCTCTTTCTGGTGGAGGGCCCATCCCTCAGGAGGCGGGAGCAGAGGGCAGGGAGGGCTCTTCCCGCCGCTCCTGCGCACACGGGGCTGGCACAGGCCGCGTGTGGCACCCACCAGCACAAACCCCTCCCTCAGGGCATCCCGTCCAGCCCCAACACCTCCTTGCCCAAGGAGGAGCCTGGCCCGGCCCCAACGGCCAGCCAGCAAATCCCTCCCGGAGCAGTGAGCTGCTGCTCTCCAACTCGGAATATCTGCCCAGCAGATGATTAAACCCTTCGATGCTTCTTTTAGGACAAAGCATCACTCCTCCAGGTACAAGCAAAACGCAGCCCAAGCGATAAATATTCAGCTTCCAGGTACTGTGAAACGTCCTTGGCCTACACAAAGGATTTACCAAGTGGTGGCCACTGCACCTGCATGCCCATGTCTGCATGACCCAAGTAACTCCCCATGCAGGGCACCGAGCTCTTCCTAGAAGCTCTCATCCCTTCCCCAATGATTCAAAGCGAATGGAATTGTTCCCATTCACTTCACTGCATTTTGGTTCACTACCCTACTGGCAGATATAGAAATATTTGCGGTCCACCTGGAAGTCATTAATGATTAATCGTGAAGTAAATCAAATAAACAGCTCTTGGGCCTTCCTCTGTTTTTTTTCATTTTTTCCTTTGAAGTAAAAGGTACAAAAACATGGTATAAAAGCCAAGTGAAAGTACTCAGAAACTGCAGGAAACCCCAGCACCATAGCTGGGGAGCCAAAGCCTCTAATCACAAAACATGGATTAAGAAAAATGATTTGGAGTACAGGAGTACATCAAGAACATGCCAGATCAAATCACAGAAAATAGCTCTTATCTTCTGTCAAACAACATAACCATTGTACACTGGATTAGTCTCCAAACAATCCCTTAAATGAGCTTTACAAAATAACACACTAGGTGAAAAGACAGGGAGCACTAATTTGTGCTGCCACAGCCCGAGGAGGCCGGGCACTGAGGAGGAGGGAGCCTGGAGGTCTGTGCTGGAGAAGGAGGCTCTGCCTGCAGATAACTCTGTTGGTGGTGCAGGATGAGGTCTGCTCTGCCTCCACCCATGGCCCTTTGAAAGATGTCGTATTTGCTCTTTCATGTCTGCAACGCAGCCTGGGAAGCTGCTCAGCGGAGCCCAAGAGGCAGCCAGCAGCAAAGCAAGACATGCACTTCATTAGGGCCATTTCCCACCTCTGCAGACAGCTCTTGCTCTAAAGGTATTTCTAAAGGAACCAACTCAAGCAGCCCATGAGAAGCTAAAGCAGCTCAACTGCCAAAACATTAAAGCACCTGATGAAGGGAAGAGGCAAACACCAATCAGGAACTGCAGGAAAGGGAAAAAGCCACAGTTACCTTTTCCATTTATCTATAAAACCATGGTTTATGCAGCCAGTGGAACCAAGTCATTTCATTTAGATTCACATCACCCATCAGTCCCTCTGCTCTTAAAAGAAAAATATTGTTCAGGATTTTCTTGAGGGAGTTGAAAGAAGCCTCCTTCAAAGGCCTCCCTAGACCAAAAGCACTAGTGACTACCTGCAAGGTATAAACATAGCACAAACTCTCAAAAAGTTTCTGCTGTCTTTTGCTTTCATAGTGCAGATTGTCACACACGTTCTTGATCTCTTTTGTAGTTGGCCATTATGTGGAAGCTGACTGTAAGATACACACACACACACACACACACACAGCTACAGATCTTCCAGAGTAACTTCTGATGCAAATACTGAAGTCCTGAAGGAAAAAACCACCTGCCCACGTTATCCTCCCCTGCATGCAAATTTTGATGCAGGTATACTCACTAATAGAGAAATAGCTTTTGCTACCAGTTTCCTGCATATTTTTTTTCATTTCATCAAACTGTAATAAATGAAGAGAAAGGAGGAGACGAGCAAAAAAAAATCATTGATTTAATCAGTTGAAAGAATATTTGCAACATGATGTAATATTTAAAAATATTAGGTCACAGTTTGATTTTGTGTGGCTGCTGCATATAAAAATACTGCTAGACAAGTGTTACAAATACTTAAAACAATTCCAGTATAATTAGAAAGAATAATCAAGCAGCAGTACTTTGCAGTGGGTCAATATGCTTTGCTTTGAGATTTGCCTCTCAATGGAACATCTTATGTGGAGAAACAACAAAATGCTGCTTCTATTCAGTTAGTACCCCAGATCCTGAGATATTTGGGGAACAGTGGGAGGTATCAATCGCAGCAAAAAATAGCCAGATGACTAGAGAATGCCAAGTACAAAATGGCTGCAGCACATATTATGCCTGCTTTAATTAGGGAAGGCCAGGTAAACACATGCACATAGGCTGCAGAAGGCAGAGAGAAATAAAATTGTCTTGATTAATCTGATTTTACACTGTTGCAAAACAATTCACAGCTAGGGATCTACTAACCGCCTTTTCAAAAGCGGGCTTTGCATGCCGGCTGCGTTTTCTATCTCCGATAGCACCTTTAAAAATGAAAACCAAGTCAAACCATCAGTAGAATGTAGATGTCAGCCTCCACTCTCAGGAGGGGTATAAGGAGTCACAGTCAACTTGCAAAGCTGTTCTTTCTTTCTTTCTTAAGAAAGGAAAGAGGAAGCTTGCCTTAATAAAAGGAAAAGAAAAAAGTAACATTTTAAAGCATCAGAAACTCATTCTGCTTTTGTAATAATCCAAATTTGTCTTTTGTTCTCTTTTTTTCATTGAACACAAAAGTCCTCAAGTAAATGGGATCCTGCACTGCAACAGATAAAGAGAAACCTGCAGAATTGAGGTCAAGCATTTTTATATTGGTAACTGCTATTTTTTTTTTAACTGGGAGAGGCAATGAGCCACACGTGGCGAGTATAAAAGAATGAGAACTAACCCAAATAGCTTACGAGCCTCATTAAGCTATCCGTGCTGAGGAAGACTATAGAAGCCAGGCAGCACACAAAGCACTGGGGCCTCCACAGTGACCACCAGGACACAGGAGCCCCCTGCCCAAAGCCCCAGCATGTCAGATCCCTCCTTTAGCACGTCACCATCAGGTGCAAGGCATTTGAATTTGTACTGATGGCTGCAAGGTAGCAAGAAATATCCATGAAAATCCAGGAGACAGCAGCTCTGCTGACTGATGGCTCAGCCTAAAAACAAAACCTGGAAAAATCTGTATATTTAAAAACCCAATAAAGTATTTTTAAAAAACTGCACATCAGTGAGACCCTCACACCATCTTTCCAACGAATGCCAGGCTGAAACTCCTATATTTGTGTTCATTATTCATTAATTGGAAAAGGGAAAATAAAATCCTTTTGGTTAGGCTATTGCTAATGGTGGAATGAACTGCCTCATTCATCTAAATAAAGTCAGCTCTAAAAGCTGTAATAACCATTCAAGTGCCTACATTGATAATTATTTCTCTGCTTATCCAATTCATTATAAACATCTAAATAATAACCTTATTTAGCATAAGTGGAGATCAGAGAGACAATGAAGACACCTGTTCAGATTAGTTAATGCTCTGCTTTGCACTGGAGGACAGTCCCCTGCAGTAGCCACCCAGCAGCTTAGTTCTGCCTCGCACAAATGTCTTCAGAACCAGGGCTCCTAAGCCTCCTAGCAGCTCTTCAAACACCACACAGCACCACCATGGTTTCTTCCATCTCCCTTACCACCAATTGCACTTTTGGGACGGTTACCTCCAATATCCTCATGCTGTTTCAGGAGAACAAATGGCCAGTACTTCAGGATAACAAGGACTGCACTCCAAGGGATAGAATAACTTTTGAACTGCTATATTATTACACTTTCCTTTTCCTTATATATAGCCTTGGAGTCCAGACTTTTGTGTGCAGCTGCAGCAATAATCACCCTTCTTAAAAAAATAGGATTTCTAAAACCACAGGCGTGCTCCATCAGGGAGCAGCAGCAACACACCTTCCCAAGGCCAGGAGCAGCACCTCCCACAGGCTCTCCATCCACTCCCTTTCAAAAGGGAATTTTGTCTTTCGAAGACAAATTTCACCTTTATCTTAAGGAAATTAATATGCCTTTCTGTGCTTCATTTCAGCTCTGCATTTATATAGATCCACAAGATAACGATACATTCGTTGGCAATTTTAATATATGATTAAGTGCTCCTGAATTTGAAGCACTTTCATCTTTCCAGGAGGTGGTAATTGGAGTTAGCGCATGCACTGGCACAGAAGGCTCTTTTAAACAGTTCAAACACTATTCTCATCCACTACTGAGCAGTGACCTGAAGAATCTTCAGGTAGGAAACAACAGCTGAAGTCTTGGAACCAAAAATTGTGACTTTGAGTCTTTTATGTGGCAGACAAGCCCAAGACAACCTCACATCAAATGGTAAAACACGGCCAAAAAAAAGCAAAACAGTCCCAGCCACACACATGTTCCTGCTAAGGGAGTGTTGTTTTCCAGGAGTTTGGAAGTGCTTCCAAAGAGCACTTGGCATGGATGGCAGGCCAACACCTTCAGTACAAGCTGTTTATTTAAATAACTCTTCTTTTAATTGTCCCTCCACGCGCAGCAGTTTTTAGCCACAGACTCCCTTGTGCTCTGAGCAAGTGCAAAATAAGAAATTAAAGCAGAGTTGCCAACAGCAGTTCCTCTGCAACACAAGCATGTTATTTTTTCTCTTCTTTGCATTTCAAAAACAAAAGCTTCTTAAGCCAATAATGAATTAAATCATTAAAAAGCAATGAAGCTTATTTTCCATGCTGTAACAATGAAGGAACTGCCAATGAGTTTACTCTCGGCTCTTTACTGAGCACCTGAAATAATGCAAGTCATTGCCTCCAGTAGGCACCAGATGTGCAAATACCAAGACTTATAGAAGAGGCAAAATCTCTGCAATAACCACAAAAGCACTTGCCAACAACACACGCAAAGCCTCCAACAAGTCAACGTGTTGTTCTGAAAGATTACAGTTATTTGGGCAGGGGAGAGCAGAAAGATCAGCATCTGGCCAAGCATTGTCAGGATGCCCAGGGAGGAATTTACACAGAGCATCAAGTCCCAATTAAAAGCATTAAACAAAAGCCAACCATCTTGGTCTGCAAATTTTCACTTCCAATTGGTGTTCAGGCACATTGTCCAAAAGCAGCTGAGTTAAGCAGCTCTCTCAACACACACACACACACACACACACACACACACACACACACACTTCTATGGAGACCTTTGGAGCTCACAACAGAGTCCCCATATGTTTAGGCCAGCAGAACCTACTTCACTGACATCCCATATCCAGCACCAAGAGAAAAATTCATGTACAACATAACGCCATTACACAAATGTGGCTTCATTTAAGTCAAGAGCCAAGTCTGGCTCATGCGGCGAGTGCACAATTAAGTAACAGGAGAGCAGTATATTGAAAGAAGAAAGCTTCAAAACTGAACATTATATTCTCAGATAAACAAACCACAGCGACAAGGGCCACCTCTGAATTATAGCTTCATAATCACAGATTTTGAATTGCTTCTCAAAATTACAGGGGGAAAAAAAGGGCCCCTTTTACAGATGGGCAGCAGTATGCTGACACAGTCAGCAGCAGCAGGCTCCTCTTGGCCCATTCCTGCACCACAGGCATTGTTTCCCCTTTCAGAAAACAAAATTCTTGGGAATCCAAAGGATTTACTTTCAGCCTATTGCTTAACATCTCATTTAAATGTCCTTTAGGAACCTCAGACAGCCCAACTCGGCCAAAACCACCACAGCTACCCTAAAATGAGAGGCCTGACCCAAGCAGAAAGTGTTTTGATGGAGCAGCTTTCGACAGGAGGTCTCATTCAGCTTTCACCCATACTGGGGTGCACCAGGGACAGCTCTGCTAAAGCCATACCATTACATCAGTACAAAACAAGGAGAGCCAACATATTGCTTTATTGGGATAAAACCAGCAGGACAAACAAAGCCAAAACAAATAATCCAACTGGAAGCTTTTAGATTTTTTCCCCGAATCTAACACTTGTCTCCTACAGCTCCAAAATGCCCCCAGTAGATCCACAGACAACACTTGGTTCAGGAACTCACATAAACACGTTCAGAACCACATATTTGAGAAGACAGAAGCATATAACAGAGTTTGTCCTGGGGGCATAAAACAGAATTGGGTCAGAAAATTGGGTAACATTTGACTTGCTCAGGCCAACACAATCAGGCAAAAAATGAAGTTTTGATTGGATTATGCTCATGCTGGCTGGAAGCAGTTATCTCCTACTGACTTCAGTACCAAATGCCTGAAGCAACGACACTATCATGTTCCACATTCTGAAGAGGACAGGCTTCATTTCAGCCCTTCACGTGTGCACATGCACAGTGGCCGTCTTCACCCGCCAGCGAAAACCTTTCATAACCTTTTCCAAGCTTAGCTAAAAATCACCTGACACCTGCCAACGGCAGGGAGAGCAGAAGGAGAAAATGCTGTGTGGGAGCAGGCGTAGCCATCCCGACCTGATGCTCCTCTCTCGTGGCACCTGAGGTGCCTACGCATGGAGCCGCTCAAGTTGTGTCAAGCAGTGGTGGATCCTGAGGTTCCAGTTTGTTCCCAACCACTTCACTCATTTACATCAATTTATTTTGAACCCAAGTTCCTTAATGTCTTCCCAGTATGGTTTACTGCTTTACCTTGCCCTAAACCCACACTTCTAGTGGTGTTGCTAGAAGGATTTATAGGGCAGAAAATTTGACATTCACTCTACCCAAAATATTTCCTTGCTGTGATTTCTAACCCTCTCTTCAACCCTTTATCCACAGCAGGAAAGGGGGTGAGATTTATTTCCCCACAAACTGATGGAATGAAAGTGCTGAATTCAGAAGAATACACTGAAATGCAGTGGGAGGAGAAGAGGAGGGAATAAACAGAGAGGTGAAGGCACCAGGGTGGGGCCCTGCTGGCTGCTATTAGCACCATGCAGGGAAAACCATGTTTAGACAGGCCCCAAGGACAGACATCTGGATGGTATTGACAGAAATGACCTTGCTATGAAGTGGGGACACCAACAGCTCTCAAATACTGCAGGAGATGTCCTAAAGACTATGTTTACCTTCCAATTGCATAACTCACAAAAATCTACTCCCTTTCAATAACATCTCATTAAAATCTTTAAAAAGATGGAGAAAAGGAAAGCAACTTAAGGGTATTTCTTTGCAAACTCTGAAAACTTTCAATAATCTATGAAATTCTCAGTTTTATCACTAATAACCCTCAGTTGTACTGCCCCTTCATTATCCTCATTAGATACTTAGGGAATACGTGGCAAGGTCACTCATAGTTTGACTTTGTGTGGCTTCTACATACCAAAATACTGCTAGATATATTTTATGAATATCTAAAATAATTCAAATATAATTAATAAAAATCAAGCAGCAGGACCTTGAGTGGGCCAACTCACTTTGTTTCCTTTCTGAGATTTGCCTCTCGATGGAACATTTCACTAGGAGAACCAACCAAGTGCTGTTTCTATTCAGATAGTACCCCAGATCCTGAGCTGCTTTGGGAACAGTAGGAGGTACAAACTACTACAGCAAAAAATAGCGAGATGACTAGGGAATGCCAAGTACAAAATGCCTGGAGCATATATTATGCCTGCTTTAATTAGGGAAGGCCAGGTAAAACACATACCCACGGCACGCACAAGTCTCATCCAAAGATCAAGCTCAATCCTTCAGCTTTTCAGGCCACTAAAGCATCAGTCTCAAAGTGCATCCTTTCTGTGCAGCAGAAGCATCCCAGAAACAGAGGGTTGCCTCTGGAACTCATTTATTAGGAATTTCAGCAATGCTGTATGCAGATGTTACATGTCACTTCAGGCCCCTGTTAAAATGCAATGTGTTGTTGACCCCTAATATGAAGGATTAGCTATACTGGGACCAAAATTGCAAGTTTCCCATGAATGTTGACCACAATTTGGTCTCACAACCATGAGAGCAAGAGAGCATTAACAACTGAAACAGTCACAACAGATAACCTACCGTCCTCTGTCCAAGTTCTTTGGGATGATGAGCCTGGCCAGGACCACTAGGCCTTTTGTCATCTGGTCCTCTTCCCATTCACCTACAATCAGACTTTTGGGCTATGTTTTTTCTGCAAGCATTTCCCACGCCAAAGACACTCACTGTCCTTAATATCTAATTGAATTTCTTAAATTCTTAACATAAGCTACCATTCCTATAGCACAGCTGTTCTCATCTCCCTCACTTTCCCAGCAGTATTCCCTCTCCTCTTCTTTACTACCCATCCTGCATTAGAGTGTGATACCCAGCACCCATTTCCTTCAGCACATGCCCAGAGCATCAAGGCTGCACTTTAAGACAGCTCTTCACCCAAGGATCTTACTTCCTTTTTAGCACAAGAACTCCTCATTGTGAGAGGTATATGCAATAGGACACACAATTGGGACTCCCCTGGCTCACCACCAATGTAACAGGAACACAGAGAAACATCGATGCAGAGTGACTGACTCCATGACGTTCACCTGCATCTACCTACAGAGGAGAATAAATACACCTTTAACTTTATTTACAAAAAGGCCTGTGATCTTAATATTCCAAGCTCAGCTTATTTGCAGACTCTCAGCTCCACTTCCACAAAACCTAAGTCGATTTGTGCCAAAAACTGCTCTATTAATAGCAGCATCTTTCCTCTGGGGATATATCAATATAATAATCTCTCATAGAGCTTTTAATATGGGCTAACAATGAAGGCAAGAAGCCAACAACAAAGGAGACAAGGCTCCAATTTAGAGAAGTTTTTACCTTTTAATTGAAAAGCAAATGAAAATCCAGCATCTCAACAGTTAGATCAAGTGTTTCAGAAATGCTCACTCCCATTTCTTATTCCTATACACCAAGTGAAACCCTCTTCCATTAGACTGAAATCCTGCACTTTTCAGTCTCAACATTAACATGAACTTCTAAAAATATAAATATTTTCCTCTTGCAGATCATCTATGTGGTTTCTAAGCAGCTTTTCCTCAGAAAAGCAAAAAGCTCTCCTCCATTGTCCAATCTGAAGCCAGCTCCACACCCTCCCACAGGTCAACCCTCCAATCATGTATCTTTATATTCACAGGAAGAAAAATAGAGCTGCTGCGAGTGACAAACCCTAAGAATTTCTCCAGTTTAGCAAATATATATCCTGCTCAGAACAACAGCTGGAAAACACAGCACTAGTGATCATTTTGTGGTCCTGCAGCCAAGTTCTGACTGTCTGCTGCATGTGAGCTGCACTTACAAACCACTTATCTCTCTCTGCATTTCTAGGTCACTAGTTGACTACTGCCTTTAGAGCAATCCTGAGGAAAGCCATTTTCCTGCTTCACACCCTTGCTGCCAATTTTGGTATTAGTTGGTCAGTGGATGAGGTCCATGTTAAACAATCATCCCTTGTTACCTCCTGCTCACCACAGAACTGCTCTTGCCATGTGCTGCACTGGTGAGACCAGCTCGGGCAACCCTATCTGCTGGCGGCCTGCAAGGCAGCCGGCCAAATTGCTGCTGGCCTAACTGCATCAGCCTCCTGTGCTGCTAAAAATACCACATCCTCATCCCACAAAGGAGGAGTAACTGCTCTCCAGCTGGACCATTCAAATCACTTTACTAACCAAGTAAAAAGATAAAGCCCCAATGTAGATAAAACTTTAGTGTGATGTTAATTTGATGTAGATTAAATACCTGAGGGGAGAATGTAAAGAGAATGGGCCAAACTTCTCATTGGTGGCCAGTGACAAGACATGGGGAAATGGGTATAAATCAAAACACAGGAAGCTCCATCTACATGTGGAGAAGAACTTGGTTTACTGTGATGGTGACAGAGTCCTGGAACAGGCTGCCCAGGGAGGTTGTGGAGGCTCCCCCTCTACCCACCTCGATGCCACCCTGTGCCACATGTTCTAGGTGTCCCTGCTTGAGCAGAGGAATTGGACTAGATCATCCCTAGAGGTCCCTTCCAACCTCAGTCATTCTGTGAAACTGTCACTGAGTAGCTGAAGTTTTACTCATTTCATTTTGTTTAGGCTTAAAATTTCTCTTTTGGGCCTATTGTGCAACTTTTCCAAAAGTACTTAAGATCAGTAGATGCCCAGTATCCTTTACAACCATATTAGTAGTTGTGCATCTTGGGGAAAAAAATATATATAAAGCCTCTACAGCACAAAAGGGCTACTTTGCTTGTAAAAACACAACCGAAGGAATCCTACAGGAGTGAGGGATGGTACCTCCAATGCTGCATGGTACAGCAAAGCACGGACAGGGCAAGCACAGTTCCAGGGGGAATGGACACACATGCACAAGGAAACATTCGCCTGAGCCCAGCGTCCCAAGTGGGGACCAAGTAACATCACGGAGCAGCTTCTGCACAACCGCCCATCAGCTCCCTGTTTACTGAAAGGCCTAATTATGGGAGCCAGCAGGGCCAGGCTGCTCAGCACAACAGCCCTGAAACCACCACAGAGGACAATGACTTTGGCAGGGCTGAACCGAAAGGACAACAGTAAGAGAATCACAGGCACAAAATTTCAGGGGGAAAAAATGTTTTTTCCAGCTTATAAATAGAAAGAACCATTTAGAGATTTCTTACAGAAGGCAGTAGTTAATACTAGATCTGTCAACTATTTCAGAGACCTTTTAAAATATACTTTTTATTGCAAGGCAAAGCAGATCAGTATACTGGGGAAAAGAAAGAAAGAGAATAAAAAAAATTCCCCTGCTCGTCCAAGCTCACACCAGGAAAGCCCTTCAATAACCTCTTAAGAAAATTCACAAGACAGACAGAAAATCATTTAGGATGTAAATAAAATTTACTGACTTTGTCTATTAGATTTGATATTGACTATTGGATTTTATATTTGACTTTTTGAGATCTGATCAGCAAGTGCAGAAAAGTAAAATTGACGCTGGTTAAAATTGAAGCTTTATTTTTTTCAATAAAATTGAAATATGCAGGCTTACTTTTAAATGAAGCTTAAAAAATAATAAAAGCCTATCCAAACTCTTCGGAATAAGCCATAAAGCATGCCCAAATTATCCATATTTTCCCCTAAAAGAGATTCTAAAGCAGCAAATAGGTTCCAAATCTTTAATGACAGCAGCATTTTGTGACTAAATTACAGCCTCTGATCCATCATCTTGTACAACAGCTTGAAAACAACCCTTACAGGGACTACTCTACTGATTTTCATTTGATGAAGCACATAAGCATAAGCCCTCTCCTCCAAACTAACAGGGCCAGCAGAAGCCTTGCTCACATGAGGGGAGACACTCACAACTACTAACCAAAAAGTAGTGTAAGCATTTCCAATCTCTACCATCTCAGTTGTTTGATCCTGTCTTGTTTATTTATTATCTCTCCTCTCGAGTAAACTCTTGATATTTCGTTTGGGAGTGGGGTTAAGCCAAGAGCAATCTGTTTAAAACATGGATATTCATTCCTTCACTTTTTAGTATGCAAAAATTCCTCCTTTAACAGAATGGTCAAGGTTGGAAGGGACCTCTAGAGATCATCTAGTCCAACCTTCCTGTTCAAGCAGACACACAGAGGGTGGCATTCAGGCAAGTTTTGAAGACCTCCAGAAAAGGAGACTCCACAGCCTCCCTGGGCAGCCTGTGCCAGGGCTCTGTCACCCACACAGTGAAGTAGCTTCTCCTCACATGGACACAGAACTGCCTCTGTTGCAACTTGTACCTGTTACCCCTTGTCCTGTCACTGGCCACCATTGAAAAGAGCTTGACCACAATTCCTGCCAGCCCTTACTCATCACACAGCCAGGATGTAGGTGACTTCCCCACAGAAATTTCAGCCTTACAGCTAGAGAGAAAGCAATCAAATCATCTATAAAATGAGGAATACAAGGCATTTACACAGAGGAGTACAAGAATAGCCAAAAGCTCTTGAAAATGATGAAACATGTTGTTTCCTTGCACTTACCTCTTCATTAAGAGGATTGGGATGCTTCAAAGTGTATAAAGTAAATTGAAAGAGCAGCCAGGTCAGCATTTATCATAGGAAGAGCAGAACCTACTTGGGTTCAGTACCAGTTGTCAGCCTCCAGTCCCGTCCCCAGATCATCTCTGGATGCCCCTATGTGGTGCAGGACACACTACAGCACACGCTTCAGCTGCTCATCCTACTCTTCAGTCAAAATAGGCACAGCAAAGAGACTGTTTATCCCTCGCTCTTTATTTTAATCCTACAAGCACTATTTTTTCTTTTAAATACAGAAATACTCACAGATTCAACCACAGTGGCCTCTGAAGTACAAGGCTGTTACCTATTACACCTAGCATGAGTCTCTACCTACACATAGATTGAAGATGGGTCCACATTCAAGTATATGTGCTCACCATTCATCAGTTGCCTTATTTTATAACTCAGTAACCTAGGCTAGAGCACCAGCATCTCCTAAATTTATAGCAGGAAATAAAGTGATCACAAGAGCACAGCTAGATAGAAGTTCTGTGAAGATGGAGACCAGTTCACAACCACCCATGGTGCTGTAGCCATAACCCCTAGTGTTCTTCAAGATGAGCTGTGCTCAATGGGAACAACTTGCAAGGATAAACTGCAGGTCGGGCAGGAAGGCAGGCACCCTTCCAGAGATGACAAGTCCAATGGGAGGTGAAAAATGTATTTTAAAACAGAAATTCAGATGGTTCAAAGACAGGGCAGATGAATATTTTTACAAGTGACAGAGCTTTTAGCTCTGGTTGATTTACTAAATGGGTCGTCCTCTTTTTACTATCACTTCAGGCAACAGTTGAATTATTCACCAAGCTCTAGTTGACTGTTTAAAAAATAAATTAAAAAAAAAAAAACACGTGCGCGCACACACACGCACACACGCACTTGGGCTACCCTCAGGGGGAAGAAGCCAGAAAGAAAAGGGGAATGAAAAAGTGTTTAAAAGTTGAAGAAGTTAAGAAAAAGGGGTCCCATTCTTTATCAGAAGTATCAAATGCAGGGAGGGAGTCAGTATTTCTATGAGCTCTCTCAAGAAAACTTTTCCCATGGGAGCAGAGTCACGAACTGGAGATGTGCAGTTCTGCTGGAGAGCTGGCAAAACCAAGAAAAATTCTACAATACTAGTGCAACAGCAATAACCCTGCTGCTCTAATCAAATAGGATGCATGGCTTCTGTCTTGAAGATATCTCCCCATGAGTTTTGGGAATAAAGTTTAGCCCCGGAAGTATATCGGCCTTCACAGAACTTCTGCAAGCCACTGGAGCCACAAGCTGTTGTCTTGGTCATTCTCTGGAGCCCTGAAGAGGCCGCACTGCTTTGCCAGCCCAAACCATCATGACCTTAACTGGTCAGCGAGAACACAACTGGAGCCACAACTCGAAACAGCGAAGCTAACACAAATAATGTGCTTCCATATACAAAGTCTCATTTTTTAGGGAATACCAATTCCAGGACTCAGCTTCTCTTTTGCTTTAATTGTGACACTTAGTGGCGTTTAAATTCACGAACATAGCGTGACTCTCGTGATCAGCGGTTAGTGCCTAGACTTCAACCAAAGTGCTTGGTCATAAAGTAAGAGAATGGGCCTTGCAAAGCTCTCCTGACCTAGCAAAGATGCACTTGCATCATTAAGGGGAAAGAAAGGAGAAAAATAAAATAAATAAATAGGCAAGCTGGAAGCCAGCCCGCTGACAGCAGGGAATCCTGCTATCATTTGTGCCTACTCAGTCATCAGAGCAGCTCTCAGGAAAACACAGGAATCAATCAGTATGTCAAGAGAATGGAAAATTAACCAAATTAAGCCACACACACACAAATTAACATTAACTGAAATGTGAAAGGCTTGGCAGAAGCTTGCTGAAGCCAAAAAAAGCCCCACACAGCTCCTCACTATGCTAAAAAAGCCTGTCTGTAATCTATTCCCTGAACGATATATTACACTACTGCTCCAAACAGCAGTGTCCTTGCAGGCCAGACATGCACACTCAAAATACAACTTGAGTCATTTACAGCCTCTTTTCTCTTGAAACATGTGAAATTTATAGGCACATATCTATAAAGATAGAATTGGAACATTTTCAACCTGAGTAACTTATAGGATTCAACAACACCCACTAACTCTCAAATACAAACAAAAGCCAGAACACAACTCTGTCAGCTAATAAGCACTCTGGACCCTTTGCAACTATTTAATGTTTTCATTTTTAGCATCTGCAGGACTATTATACACAAAGATCCTTCTAGACATCTCCCAATTCTTAGCATTACTGCTCCTGAAATAGTTATAAATAACTCAAATTTTATACTCATATTTCATGCCTCTTAAGAAGGCATAAAACGCTCGACTGGATAAGTGCCAATGCTTGTCCTGCCAAGCTGGGAACTGATGTAAGACAAGAGCAGATGAGAGCAAAAACACCTGAGCATCTGAGCACCAGACAAGGATCCAATCAAGAACACCCCAGTAGTAACTTAAATCTACTCCTAAGGATTTAGCAGGACACCACCAGGCTTAGGAATGAGGAATGTTTTCCTCCATTAATTTTCTTCTGCACTAGTCTACTTGAGCCTGCTCCTTCTGCACTAGTCCTTGAGCTACCTCAGCTGAGGTTGAGATGTTTGTCATTGACCTTCCCCAGGCTGTTCTACCACTCAGCAGAGGGAGGCTACAAAGAAGCAAGGACTGGCTATCCCAAAGACAAAAATTAATTTGAGAGGAATTTAAGAGCAAATTCAGGCTAGTTCTCCAGTAGAGGTACACTTTACACATAGAGGGATATGGAAATAGTGTAACAAAAAATACACCTTTTTTTTTTTTTTCTCTAAACAGATGATCAAATTGATGAAACAAGAACTTTTCACCTCCCTTTAAAAGACATCCAGTCTTTCTGGAACTCATGAACCTTATACCTTTAGTCCTATACTAAGTATCCACATTACATAAAGCCTGCAGATATCTGTAACACCAGAAAATGGTATCAAAGAGTGAATGAAGGAGAAAACTGGGGGGCTGAGCTCCACTTCCTCTCCTCA
>JAUBOD010000858.1:1280420-1293556 GCA_032353885.1 Nothura maculosa
GGCCCGGCCCGGCCCCCCGCGGCCGCCGCTCCTGACGGGCAGCCGCAGCCGGGCCGGGGAGGAGAGCAAAGGAGAGGCGGCCCCGCCCGGGACCCCGCGGCCGCCGCCACGGAGCCCTCTCCTCTCTGCTCCGCGCGGCGGAGCCTCCCGGCCGCCCCCTCGCCCACTGCGCCGAACAGACAAAGAGGGGAATGCCCCGAGCGGCGGGAGCTGCCGGCGCCTCCGCACCCCTGTCCTTCCCAGGCAGGGAGCCCTTCCCGGGCCCCGCTCGGCCCTTGTTTACTTGGTGCACCTCGCCCCGAGCCGCCTCGCAGGGCCGGGCCCTGCCCCCGCGCGGGGAAAGGGGCAGCCACAGGCCCCATCCCCTACCTCCACAGCAGGACTTGCAGCTCAGCCTGCGGCCGCCCTCTTGTTTTTAATCATTCACCTGCCCGCAAAACCTGTCCCGTATTTGCTAGCTTGTCTCGGTAAAGCAGTCATTAGCAAAACAAGTGCCACATGTGGCCACTCTCCCACTCAACGTATTCTGCAACAAAGCCGGGATCCAGTGCTGTGCTGGGATGTGTTTTCCCTGCTGGCAAGCAGGGAGCTGCACCCCAGCATAACCAGGCGGCTTTCAGCTGCCAGCCTGGGCTGTGAACCCTGCAAAACAGGGGACAGGAGAGGCTCCCACATGTCCCACCTTCCTTCACCCAACAAACAGCGTCTTTTCACCCCAGTTTTGCATCCCCTGCTTCCAGCCGCAGTGCAATTACCAGGCTAATTCACATGGGTCCTAGCAGAGGACAGGAAGGCAGCATCTCCTAGACTGACACTGACCGCGAGAAGGAATGTTTCAGTCCTATTTAATCCTAATTTCAGTTCTCCCATTGCTGCCAAAAAAACGCCAGGGCTCCAGCTGAAGGCTACAACTCCGGCTTTGTGCTCGGGGGCAGAGAACAGGGTAGGACTGTGTGACTGAACTCTGATCCTCAATTGCTTAAAAATAAATATTGCAGAGGCTCCTCTTTAGGTTGACAGAAGCAAGGGTTGGTATTTCCCAAAGTTTCAACTGAAGTAAAGTATTTGCTTTGCTGGGGTGGGGAAAAGCACTCTGAGCCAGTCTGAAGCAGAGTAATTTAGAAGCAAGTGGTGGTGGCCCCTAATAAAATACTTAAACATTAAAGCAACAAGAATGTGTTTTGTATGAAAGTTTTTTGTGCCTCTGCAGCACTCGTCTCTCTCCCTCCTTTTCTTGCTCGATGTTGCTGTAGTTTACCAGAGAACCCAGTTAAACAGGACAGCTCAATCTAGTTAAAATAGTTCAACTTGAGTTGAGGCCATCCTGGCATGGAAACGTTAACATTCAATATAGGCATGCACATGGATACTTGCCAGGCCTCTATACACTGTCAAAGAAAACATTTCAAAGTCTATATCCATAGGGCAGTGAAGTAGCTACTCTGGCATGCAAAACAACGAAACTGAAAACCTTCCGGCACGGACTTGCCAAATCTTACTCGCATAAGAAGTCCCTCATGTTGTAAAGCCACAGATATTTCTGCAAACCATGCAAAATTGGCACTGCTGGATTTTGAAGCTCCACCTTCTGGCATTATGTTGTTATTTAAAAACTGATTTTTTTTTTTGCTTTTCAAAACGGATGTTCATAGGCCTTTTGGTTGAAAAGTAAACTTTGAAAATGATGAGCCAAAGAAAAAACAGTATTAAAAATGGGTAAAATACATTTCAAGTGTCCTTAATTAAGTCCCCCTTAATGGGGACTTACAAGGCTAGCCCCCATGAAATACAAAGCCCAGACACCAGGGAAAAAATCAGAAGAGAGGAAGACTTTCCACTGGTTGAGCATGATGGGGCTATAGATTATTTAGGTAAACTGCAAACTCATAAATCTATGGGCCTGGATGGGATGCACCCAAGAGTGCTGAGGGAACTGGCAAGGGTTACTGCTCAGCAGCTCTCCATAATCTTTGAGAGGTGCTGGAGAACAGAGGAGGTGCTGGAGGATTGGAAGAAACCAGTATCACTCCAGTCTCCAAAAAGGGCAAGATGCAGGACCTGGGAAACTACAGGCTGGTCAGCCTCACTTCCATCCATGTAAAGGTGATGGAGCAGCTCATCCTAGAGAGCACCTCTAGATATGTCAAGGAAAAGAAGGTGATCAGGAGTAGTCAGGATGGATTCATCAAGGGGATGTCATGAAGGCTAACATCCTGATAGCCTTCTACAATGGGATGACTAGCTGGATGGACAATGGGAAAGCCATGGATGTTGTTTGCCTTGACTTCAGCAAGGCTTTCAACACTGTCTTCTGTAACATCCTCATTGGGAAACTCAGGAAGTGTGGGTTAGATGAGTGGACAGTGAGGTGGACTGAGAACTGGCTGGATGGCAGAGATCAGAGGGTGGTGATAAATGAGTCCAGTTGAAGGCCTGTGGCCAGTGGTGTCCCCAGGGGTCAGTACTGGGCCTGGTGCTGTTCAACCTGCTCATCAATGACCTGGACGAGGGTACTGAGTGCACGCTGAGCAAGTCTGCAGACAATACACATTTTTTTTTGAAATCTTGTTGCTTTCATACTAAAAAGTTAGAAATGGAAAATAAGCCCAATAGCTTTAATCAGAGAGTAGGTTACATATAAATGGGGGATAATTTTGTGGTCTGGCCACATAATAATGGGCCTGGGCAAGTATTAAATAAAAGGTCCAAAGGACCCCAAGGCTGAAAAGCCAATGTGGCAAAAAGCAGGCAGACACTGTCTGTAGAATGGGACATCAGGAATTCCAGGAAGTTCTGAGGACTTTAATTTGTATATGGACAGAGCTTCCACCTTGCCACATCTAGTTTTAGTCAACCACTTCATCTAAGTTGTCGCACAACTCTATGAAAACAAGGACAATCAAGTGACAGCACTGCTTACATTAGAATTAAAGGACAAAAGAAGCTAGATGTCACTGCATATAGGTCACAGTCAAATGAATGACCTATGTTTTTTCCCAGCAGCTTCATGTAGATGGGAATTGACTACATAAAGGGTTAAAAATAGAAAAACATCTTACTAGTTTTAAAGGAAAAAAATTAAATAGTGTTACATTTATAATGGAATGACAGGAGCAAGAAAAACAAATCAAATATAAGGCTGGAACTGTAACCATAATTTCATACTGTAGTTATTGGAAAGGAAAACAAAGACAGTGAAATGCGTGAAAGAGCCAATATTAGTCATTTTTCATTTCTTAGATTTGGTTTTAGGATTTTCCAGGTGATTTGTGACTTACTTCGAACTGAACAGTACAATAATTTGATCAGAAGACAGTGGATTAGCTTATGCCATTCTGTTTCTTGTTCAGAGGGCAAACGTGGTTTGCCATTATGTAAAGGATTGATAGCTGTCTGGGCTGTCATGGATTTTTATGATAGTTTTCTAGGTAATGACCATCTTTGCCAAGCCAGCAACCTGAGGCTGTTTCAGATCTCTGTATTTGAATATTTTTTGAGGGCAAGTTTCTTGTATTTTAAATACACATGAAAACAGATTGCAAAGAAGAAGAGCTAATGAAAATAAAGCTTTCTGGGTTAGAAATAGGAAAACTATAGTTCTTTTCAATCTTTCAGTCTTCAGCATTCTGAAACTATAACTCTGCCAACACTTAAAGTATATGTTTTAGCTGAAGTCCCTAAAATGAATTCAGACACATTCTGTAACCCTCTCCGTCATCTCACCCATGCTTAAAAAACATTCTGCATAGTCAGTAATTTGGTAAAGAAGGAAACTTTTTTTTTTTTTAAAAAACATCTAGAGTGAGCTCTAACACTTATCTTAAACCAGAGGCTGTGATTACAGTTGGCACTTGCTCTTCGTCTAACCATGGCCACCTCTGGCCATTCTATTCTCAGTCACATCTAGGGCTTCACTGAATTACTCTGTGTTTGTAACAAAGCAACCAAGCGCAGAATTTGAACTACCAACAAGATGGCCTAAACTAGCAAAAAAATCAGTTATTTAGACAATTCATCATAACCAAGCGGTCATTTTTAGACTCTCTCAGAATTAATTCAGTCAACAGAAACTGCTGCATGGGAACTGTAGAAAATTTTTGGTTTCAAAAGCTTGTTGAACTCTTCAGGTCCAAAGCTCAGGAGAAAAGGAAATTAACTCTGCTTGCTTGATGGCTTTAAAGCTCTGTTCTAAAGTCATGAATGAGGTTGTGTTGTCTGGGCTGAGGAAAAAAATAAGCAGTAAAACAAGAAAAATGAAAAAAATCTTACATTTTCAAGTTGTTATTTATGTTAATTGTATTGAAGGCACATGTCTTGGCAACCAAAATAAGAAAGTCCATCCTTTTCAGTTGCTTCCAAAACCTCACTCAATAAATTTACACAAAATCAGTTGGGACTCTCCGACTCAAATGAAACTGCAAAAAACATTTTTAAGATATTTAGAGCAAATATGGTGATTGTTTTGCATTCATAATCATTAACATCAGCCAGCTGCTGTCCTGCTGACAAACATTAGATGGCACTTTGGAATTTAGTAGTTACCATGTAAAGCGTCAGGGCACATCTGTACGAGATGAAGTGTGAGCCATGTAGCGAGGTATTTCTGATGATGGACAAGTAGTGAGATATTCTGTGAGGGGGTGTGTGCATCTTTGAGATAACAAATGTATTTTCAACCTGCAAATATAAAGCTAGAAAATAGAATGTACTTGAATTTTGAAAAAGCAATTTTGCAGGAAAAAATATAATAATTGTCCTACCAAAACCAGATGGTCAGTTTTTTCAGTCACTGGCTTCCTTATTTAAATTTAAGTGATTCCTTTGGGATCCTATTTTTGAGTCCATTTGCTGACAAAATTTCACATCAGTTTTCAAGATAACCTATCATATTTTTAATGGATTTGCTGCATGCCAATAGCTCTGAACTCCGAATAATTCTAATAAGAGGAGCTTAGTGTGTTCCCTTATCAAATTCCCTCTGGAAAACACTTCACAAGTTCTGATCCTCTTTAGTTGTAGCTGAAATCAGTGCTAATATTTCCATCCACCTTTGTATCCATGTTTTTACTAAGGCCTTATGTGAAGGCTAAAGATTTATCATATGGAAGATGCTGCTAGCAAGAAATAGCAGAAGCAGGAAATGTCAATTCCCGTAGGAATTCTAGTGGCTTCCCTCTCCTGGGGCCCTCGCGGGCATCTGCTGTGATGGGTCTTGCACAAACCCTCTCCTTTCGCTAGCCTTGTGCTATCACATTCCCGCTGCGAGGCAGGAAGCAGCTTCCATGATTCCTCTCGGAATTTGGCTAATCCTTGCAGAAAGGTGAACAGCAGGAGTTTCTCGAGCTGCCAGCCGTGTGCTAAGCCACACTGTCACTTCGGAAAGAGACAGCAAGTATCTCTCAGCTCCGGCTGAATCCTCATCTCAGAGCCTCGTCCTTCCTACGGATTCATATTCCAGCCCCCCAGCGCAGTGCTGTCCCGGGAATAGTTGCACATATGCTGCAGTGAAACCTGACCCAGGTCATTCCTAGAAACTCGCTAAGACTCATTGGTTCTGAATCCACGGGAGCAGGCCGGGGTGCAGCGAGTGCGGCTCTAACCGGGCCGGGATCTACGGGCCATGAGAACAGGAGCTGGGTTGCAAAGACAGGGGGGCCAGGAACAGGGCACCAGCAGCTGGCTGGACAACAGGCATGATATGACACCAAGGTCTGACCTCAACGTACCGTATTCTGGATCAGAACGTTCAATTCTGTGGTCTCAGGGGGTTTTTATAAAAGAATTAGGCCAAAATACAGAATAGAAAGATTAACTTGATGGTATTTTCTTGGAAAAACAATTTGAGCCCCATTTTTTAGAAAAACAATCTCTCCCCAATTTTTTTTTTAGTTCTTGCCATGCACTGTGCTGCATTTTACAGTTTTCCAAGCCTTTTGCTTGGAACTAGCCTCCAGTTCACAAAAATGTCATTTTTGACACAAGTCAAAGCTCCCTCAGATGAAAATGAGATTTCAAAAGTCTGAAAAATAAATATGGAAAACTGCATTTGTTTATTTTTATCAGGTCTTATTTCTCTGGAACATGAGTTGCAACGTGATCTAAATCTTAGCCATGAAACCATCTGCAAGATACCGAAGTCAAAGTACAGTCATATTGTATTTGTTGGCAAAATCGGCTTATTGAATGCTGTGTTTTATTTTGGTTATGAAGCACCAGCAGCAATGGAAACTGTCAATGTGTATCCATGGCAAAGGAGCCCTTCAATGCAAACATTTTTGTGCAGCTCCCCAGCTGATCGGAGTTGACAGAGCTTCTTTAAAGCCCGTGGAGCCATGCCAACTCAAACCAACGCAGGATATGGCCTTGGAATTAATGTTTTACATGTCTGATGTTTTAATAAAAGAAAAAAGGGAATATTCTTCATTATTAAAAAGTTATGTTCTGAATAGTTAACTAGTGCGTGATGCCATCGCCTGCGCACAGGCACTTTCCTGTCTTCTCCCTGGCCAGCCTCGGTCCCCGCTGCGAGGAACGGCACAGGGCTGATCTGGGAAGAAGTGAAACAGAACCAGGCAGATTAAGCTAAATCCCTCACACATGAAGCGTGTTAAGATTTATCAAGCTTGTAAAAAACATCATCACCAGAGACTAACTTTGCAGGAGACACATGATAGGTGCTGCTCGCCGGTGACTTCCAAGCTTATTGGGCTACGCCTGCCTTGGTAAAACGATGGAAAGGCAACGTCTCGCTCCACTGCCAGGACTCCCACAGCTTGGGATATTAAAACAACAAAAAACCACATTTTTTACATTCTCCTCTTTTACTGCAGAATTTAGGAGAACAGACATAAGGACACGCTAACAGCCAGATCTGCTCTTTTTAGTTACTACAAGCCCATTTTTACTCTCTGTAACAAATAGCCCTGGCCAGCTATGCAACTCCCACCACTCTGAGCCACGATTAAGGGACTCGGGCTGGAATATCATAAAAAACTGGAAGAATTTTCAGAAGACTTTTATTAACCAGATAAGCGCTCCATGATTAAAATGTCATTATATGTTACATTTTCATAGTAATAGAGATGTTTTCAGCAAGTACCTAATGGCCTTGTGTCCAGAAGGTTCTTAGTTTGGAAAAGCACCTCGAATGCACATCCTGCAAAAGCTCTGGGGCTGAGAACCTCTCATTCATGCCACTGGTGCTTACCCAGCACCGTCCTACAAGGAAAGACTTAAATACCTCCAGAAGCTACGTCTGATGCAAGTTATATTTACCCAACAGCATTAAGCCCATGCAATGTTTTTCCCCTGTTCACCAGAAATGGGGCCCGTTTGCCAAGCTAAAGCAGCCCTGGATTCACATGGCACTGGATTGCAATTGCCTAGTGGAGGGAAGAGAGATGAGGAAAAGTCTCAGCATCACCTGAAGCTTCACAGATACCATCTGTGAAGGGGCAGCAAAAATAAAGATGCTTTGGCCTCCTAAAAAGGCCTAAATAAAAAGCCCTCAATAACAGCACAGTGAGAGACACTTCACCAACCTCTAGGAACACTTCTTGTGAGGACAGGATCTCCCTGAAACTCCTCCTCTAGGAGGTAAATTCCCAATAAAGAACAATCTCACATATTTCTAATCAACATCTAAAGAACTCATTAAAAGTTTGTTTAGCTTCTTCACAGAACCAGGTTCTCCTCTTAAAAACAACCCTAAGATTCTCTTAGCAAAATCACATATATTTTCTTATTTTAGTCTTTGGCAATGAGAGTGCATCCCTGACCTCATCTGTAGATCTGATATTTCTTGTTAGGAGATAAAAGACAGTATTTGGTGAGATGGTGTCATATACTGTCCCATCAAATGTCAACAAGGGCGTCAAAATTCAACTGGGCCACTGGGGTAACCTAAATTGCCACCAAACCAGCTGAACGGGCAGAACTCACATTCTACAAAGTGAAAGGAAGTGGCTAAATGTGTCGTCAGGGGCAAAGTGATACTGCTAAAGAAGGAGTTTAAAGTTGGTATTTAAAATAAGAAAAAAAAAAAAAGAAGAAGCCTGAGTGAATTAGAATAATTTGCATAAGACCTTGATTTTTCTTTTGAGAACTTCAAGAAACTATTACACTTCTGGCACATTGCCTCTATCACTTTTTGCGACCTCTCTTTTTTTTAGGGCTTAATTTTATTTTCTAAGAAGGGAAGCAGCTTGGGAGCAAATATAACAAAGAAGTATTGAGAGCGACTCTCATAATAAAGCCCTGACTACACTCACTTCACTGACAAATCTCTTAGCCAAATTCCACTCCGACAATCAAACAACAATAAAAACTGAAGCTTGGTTGCAGAGGTCATTAAAATTTGCATTGCACTCATAAAATGGAGTTAATCCTCGATTCTTGCTCAAATTCCAGGATAACTATAATACATATGATCCTCTATGCAACTTTCAAGTGGAAAAGCTACTGCTTGGGCAATTTTGTAATATTGTGTACAATATATAAGGTTGAATAGGATGTTATGCAGAGATTAGTCAGGGCTCTCTGAAATGCAGCTTTTCAGAGGTAGTTGCATTTCACTAGTGAGTTAGCAAACCCTATAGACAACCAAGTACAGACTGTCTTATGCTTTGTGAAATCTTGTCGATGAAATGCAATGTGTAATAGTAACACTGCAATTGTTATATATGCTGAATAAGACTGAATGCAAAAATTTCATCCTTCATTTAAAAACCATTAAATTAATTCTATTAAGTCAGAGAGGAATTTGGCCCTGGGTACATTTTATGAAAATTCACTGAAATAACCTTGCACTAATTCTTAACTGTGCATGTTTAGCTAATCAACCACTTTATTTCATATACAAACTGCCCTAAAAAGCTCAACATTAATTATTTATGAACTGAAGCCCTCTCTTTTCCCAAAGCAGCAATGAACTGAACATAAACGGATTCAGCCTGGGGTCACTGACAAAGGATATTTCTTCCACAAGTGTCACACAGACCCCGATACCTTGAAGTCCCTGGTTAAGTTCTCTAGGAAGTGGTTAGACCTTAAGCCATAACACTGGAGAAAAATCATGCTTCATCAGTTTTGTGGCGCTGGTATTTCATTCTGGAGCCGTTAGTCAGGCACTTTGCACAAATTCATTCAGAAAAGGTGAAGGTGAATTTGTCCTTTGCTATAAAAAACATGTAAGCACATCTTCCCCCTCATCAGCCCTGCTGCTAATCAAGAAGAAAACGACCTCCAGCTCCTACCAGCTACTTTTAGCCCAGCCAGTGTGGGCTGGTCCTTTCACATTGAGTCCCATACAGAAACAGCTGCCTGTGCAGTACCATGACAGCTGCTACTGGATGGGCTACGTTAATATAACATGACATAAGGTCTGCCCCAATACAGCCCAGTGCAGATAGAACTGTACAACCGGGAATCAGCTTTTCAAATCCTCCAGATTGTAGCTTCTCAGTTGAACAGAAGAGTTCTCTTCGGAAAGAAACCTTCACAAATACCATGATTGCTTCAGCAGGACTTACCTTGCATGGCAGACTGATCTGCTAGTTCAAATAATTAAGAGAAGCAAGTGATTTAGCATTATACATTTAAAATGTTAAAGAAGAATATCCGGAAATCTCATGCTATCAAGAAGCCAACTATGTTTGCATCATAAAATTAAGTCCATCATTCAAATACACATGGGAAACAAATGATGATATCCCACCCTATACAAGGAATAAGAATTCCATCGACAGAACCTCCCTACTTTTCATGGTTCTTGCTCTCCTCATAGTCCAACTGATTTCTAATGGGAACTTTACTGGCTACAGAAATTATGGTTTAGTCTTGGTTTAAAACCACCAGAACATGTACATAGCAAGCACCAAGACTGGAGAGTGTGAAGGGACAGGGACTATGGAACTGATGGTGCTTCCCCTTGCACCACAGGCTAAGGAACGCGATGCAATGACAAACAAGGGAGGAGATGCACCCCACTTTCTTGGCATGGGAGGTTCTGGAGGAGGTGGACGCTAGCGGGAGGTAGGACGGGCAGGCTGTTACCTGCAGTACGAGCTGCTGCCAGGCGGTTGCCAGTGGCTGCCCATTGCCAATGTTGCAAATGCTCATTCGGTCTGCTGGCTGATTGGCACGCTCAAGTTGCAAGGAGACATTGCGCCGCTCTTCCTCGAGTGCCCGGGTCAGCCGCTCGAAACGCGCCTCCTGCTCCTTAACGGAGGCTAAAATGCTGGCAGCAGACCTTATATCATAGTCATCCATGCTTTCTTTGAAATGCTCCTGCCTGTTAACTGACCAGGGCAAACGGAAAGGGTTAGGTAAAGGGGTAGGAGAGGGCACAGGTCAGAGGTGAAGAATAAAAATGCACATTGTTAGTCACCCTGCTAGAAGAGCCTTCACTCCAGGAAGCAAATTCTACTGCTCTTTGAAAAGACTTCAATTTCAGCCACCAATTTCATTTTAAATTAAATGTAATTAAGCCAAGGCATTGCTGTTCAAAAAAAGAACACATGCTCACCTTGGAGAGAGTTCCTTTGATCTTTTTTTTTTCTGAAATTGCTCTGTCTGACAAGGATTTTTCATCCCTCTTGCAAAGCTAATTTCACTGTGCAAACAGTAATGTAGTTAAAAAAAAACTATACAAAAAAAAAAAAGATATGAGGAACACAACCTTTCTCAGTACAGACACCTGGAATTTTTGCCTTTTACAGGCTAAATGAGAAGTGTAACAGAAATTTTATGGTACCAAAAACAGTTGTGTCCATTTTTTCCAAGTGAGTCGAACCCCCTAAATTTAGCAAGCAGTGGCTAAAAGTCATTTTCATTTTTAAATTGCAGGAGTAACATTGCAATATGGAAAACCTTTCTAAGTGCAGACAGTGCAATTGCAGTTGAAATGTGCTTGATGATTTCAGCATGGCAGCCAGTGAAACAGTCCTTCATGCAGCTGTTTGCTAATAATGTAAATGAAGAAAACAAAATCCAAAATCAAATATCTCCCATGGAAAACACACAGAACTGCTTGTGTCTCAAATTCAGGAGAAAGGGCAGGAAGCCAAAACCCAGCTATGTGGTATATATCTTCTACCTTATGTTATCTCTAGCAGGTGAAGTAAATCATTTAATTTCACTTAAAACCCTACTGCCATCTTTACCGCGTGTACAGGAGAACAAAGAGCTTGCTCTGAGCTGCTAAGAGCTACAGAAGTTAGAAATTGTCCCTTTGGTGCTTCCCTAAGAGCTGCACGTCTTCTGCAAAATCTGTAGGAACTCATAAGTAACCCTATAACCCTCTTCTCTTCTGTCAAAAGTGATTGAAAACAACCCAAATCAGGCTCAAAAGACATCATGGGCAAAGAAAAGAGATGCCAAAGCAAGGATATACACCTTTATTCCATAGGAAATTATCTTAGAAGTTTAACTATTGCTCCATGGGCCATGGTTAACTCCAAGGGAGTTGCTTTGGAGACAGATGAAATCACACTGGATCCTAGACAAGGACTACTCTGTATAATTCCCATAATGGTCATATATAACAATCATTTGAGCCTTTCATCTCTACGGACCAGTGAGTGTATGTTATAATACAATATAAATAAAGGCTTTTCTTATGCATGCATTGATTTAATTTCTACTGATATTCTGGAAGAAAACCCAAAAGCACCACAGCATTACACTCCAGTCAGAACACAGCAAGCCTTCAGGAATCTCCCACTCTGAACCTTGTTTGGCAAAGCCAGATCATTAGCAGTGTCCCAAACCCGCAGGCAGTACTTTAATATCTGCCCAGGAGGATCACAACCATGTAGAAGGAAGTTTAAGTGGGAAGACCACACGATGGGGGACAGCGCTGTGCGAGTCACCTGCTGCAGCACAGCCTGCTGTAGGCCCAGCTTCTCATGCCGTAAGCCCAGCTTCCCAAGCCGTAGGCCCAGCAGTTTCCCATGGGGCAGCTATGGGAAAACACAGCCAGACTTTCTGGAAGGATGTGAACTGGCTCACACACAGCAAGCTGCACTGGAGGAGGAGGAGGATGTATCTGCACGTTCTGCCCCGCTGCCTCAAGAGGCCGAGGCAGGGTAAGGAACCGGTCGGACTCCTCAGCGAGCCCCAGCTCGTCCCATGGGGGAGCACAAAGGAAGGGATAACTCATGCTCCTTTTGTCCATCTCCTGGTCTATCTGCTCAGAGTCAAAGGACTTAATACGGACAAAGAACCCAGAGAATATTAAAATGAAAAAGAGTGCAACCTTACATGCAGAAAGAGGGAAAAAACTAGCTTCTAGCTTTCTTCAGTGCAAATGGTTCAGTGCATGGTGCAGTCTTGTGCACAGTGTCCAGATGCACCATGACCAGGGCTCTGTAAAGCTGCTCCTAGAGGCTGTAAGAGCATTTAGAGGCTGGTCCTTCCCACTGGCTGTGGGTAGTTCACCTGATAAGTCAGAATCTCCTTTGTTTTCTTCAGCCCTCACTACATTAATGTCCTGTTATGAACATGGCAGCCTAATGCTCCTTTAGTTCTTGCTCCTCTAGTCTAAATGCGAGCTCAGTTGGATCTTGGCTGTATACAACCCAGGATGAAATGCTTCTTTTTCATGTTAACAGATTAGTAGACTCCTATCGAAATCCTAAGGATTGGTTTTGTCTAAAGAAATTTCTCTCACAAAAAAAAGAATTGTTTGAAAACTAACTTAGCCATCATAAGGTAGGCAAGTGTAACACCCACCAGAAGGAAATACAAATGCAGCACTTGAGGTGCTCAACACAGGGTCAGGACTGAGCTCTTCAGGGAAGTCATCACTGCAGAGCTAATCACGCATTCTCCAATAACTTACTGTGCTCCCTTATGCAGACCAGTTTCATTTAAACTAAATCCTACAAATGAACCTGCGTCAGATTAAACTTAAGTATTTAGCCTATAACTAAAATATAGCTCTTTTCCAGCTGGTCTGGAAAGGTCTCCATTATGTTTTCGAGGCTCAAGAGGTTGGATGTTTCCATGAGCTAACTACAAAAAGTGAATCAATTAATGTGGGAGGAAGATGAGGGATGTGAACTACAATAACTAACTCAAAACAATGCATTCCCTTTAGATTATCAATTTTTTCATTCTAAGGAAACTCATTACCA